>JALMQS010000861.1:1170946-1431004 GCA_024734495.1 Forficula auricularia | reverse complement strand
CTATTTTATTTGATTTTAAGTTATTATTATTTTATTTGTTGCATTTAATTTTTCTTTATAGTTCAATTTGAAAAAAAAAGAAATACAGTCAAACAGTTTATTTTTTTGTTTTTTTTAATTGAAACTTTTATAGACGCGATAGGGAAAATTAGCTGGCTATGAACGCTACGGTATACATCATAGGCACGATATACGTGCATGTGACATGGAAATTGAATAAAATATTATTTTTTTATTTAATTATGAGAGATTCTCTTGAATTATATAAAGGAGCTAAGAAGTTTCACTTCCACCACGCGAGAGTCGCACTCCTATATTTTTTTAAATGCACTCGAATACAAAAAAATTCCTATATTGGAAGACCTCCCTCGCATTAGCGAAGAACGAAGGGTGAACCGCGTCCTAAAACCCTGTACACCTACTTCCACTTTCACTTTAATTTCCAAGTAGAAGACAATAGATGACAATAGATTATCTAATGAATTCCAAAGTAATTCCAAATAATTCAAAAGGCGGTGTACACCTAATTCCAATCGAGGTTCACCCCTCGGCGAAGAATATCAAGCGAAACACTTCTTGACTCTCTACTTCTTTCTTATTTGCTGTTCATAAAGAGACAATGAACTAATTTAAATATTTTTCAGAATTTCAATTTAGTACTTGATTGAAATTGGGTTGGTAAAAAATTGCGTAAAAATAGCTATTCAACTACATTAAATTTTAAATTTCTACTTAATGAAATATTTAGATGGATAGCTCATTTCTCATGATAAAAAATTTTTATTTTTATTTTTACTTTCGACCCCATATTAATTTTACCTTTCCAAAATAATAACCCTATTAAAATTCTAACAATTATTTTGAATTTTGGGGAAAATAAATTCAGATAAATTTTAAATTCCAAGCTTGTATCTTCTTTTGTTTACGAGTTACAATGCTCTCATAGACGGACGGACTAGGGTTCTGTTTTTCTTTTATAAGGAGCCTTAAAAAATGCGGGGATATAATAGTCTTAAAAAAAGATGGCATTTCCTTCCACAAATTTCATTAAAAAAAGATAACAAATAATTCTAATATTAAAATCAATACCTATATGAAAATGTAAATTCATTCATCCAATGTGACATTATGATCATGAAATATTTTAATTGGAATAATTGTAAAGAAAAATCATTTTTAAATATCCATTAATTATGTTTAAAAATAAACAGAGCCCAAATGTTGGTTTTCGATTTCGATCTATTTCTACCAAATTTTCTTGTCAATTTATCTTAATAAATTGTAAACGCCACTCTATTTATTAAGCTCTGATAAAAAACCTTGAAATTATTTAATTAAACCATCTAATTTAATATCCGATCCTAAACTGCTCTCTTGTTTTCTTCTTTTTTATGTAAATAACCAGACCACGAAAACAGACGGCAATTAATCATAATTAATCTTTCATCAACCATTTTAGTCAAGCAAGCAAAACGATTTCTTATCATTTGTTCGATGTTTTCAAAATGTTTCATTTTATTATCCCACTCCTAGATTTTTTCTACCTTTCGCTAGTGCAATTAATTAAAACAACGCTCATTTGTTTCAGATCCAACCGCATTTCATTTGGAGCAAACGATGCTCTTCACTTTCTCAAATATTGGTAAATGATAAGTACGGTATTGCCGCCATGTGGTAGAAATTGATACTAACGCAATTGGGTCACTGTCACAAATGTCATATGCATATTTAAAGAATATTATTTAATAAATAGGTTTGGTTTTTGTTTATATGTCATTTAAACACTGATCAATCAGCTGTCAGAAGACAAAATTGAGAGAGTTCAAGCTTTCACTACCGGTTGGCGTATCTGCAATTTCCAATTACCAATAGTTATTTCACGGTACCCTGCCTCCCGGATGACTCCTAGAATTGAATTTCCTCATAAAGATTCAATTTATTTTTTGCTCAACGTATTCACAAATTTCTGGAACGTGTAGAAAAAACATTTTCAAGAAGGATTTTTTCTCTTTCTGTGTGTAGATTTAGTTACCCACGATAACTGTTCAGGGAAGCTACATGTTCTCAACCTACTACCAAAACGTGAGAGGTTTAAGAACAAAACTCGACTACCTGAGAGCATCAGCACCAACCTGGGAATTCGACATTATTGCATTCAGTGAAACATGGCTAACAGAAGACATATCATCACCTGAACTTGGATTAAATAACTACTCAATATTCCGCTGTGATAGGTCCCCTAACACTAGTCAATTCTCAAGAGGAGGAGGTGTACTCATTGCAGTGAAGAAGAATTTTGCAGGTCAAGAAATTAAAATCAGTATTAATAATATAGAACATCTCTTTGTCCGAATAATTATAAATAATATAAAAATTATTTTTGGTTGTGCTTATATTACTCCAAATTCTAAAAATAATACTTACAACAGTCATTTAGAAGTAATTGAAATATTAATGTTAAAATATTCTAACTATAAATATATATTCCTGGGCGATTATAATCTACCAGAAATAAACTGGCTATGTAAAACACTACCCCTAAAGATTAATGCAACTAGACCTGATGAAGACATAAATTTTGTGGAATTCCTCAAGTTCCATGAACTCTCACAATATAATAACATCCCCAATTCCTCTGAGAACATTCTTGATTTGGTTCTATCAAACATAGATAACATCATTACATTCCCTTTTTCCCATGGTGCCACAAAATCTCCTGATCCGCTTCATCCTCCATTAAGCATAGAATTCACAGTTATTTCAGATACCAGTTGTAATAACTATACACAATATAAACCAAACTTTAATAAATAAAATTTTAACTAAATGAACGATTATATAACTTCAATCAATTTAGAAATGCTATTTAGCGACTGCGATATAGAAATGTCTACTTGAAAATTTTATGAAGTTCTTCAGACCTGTATCAATTAATATGTACCAATAACTAAACCTCATACTAAAACATTTCCCAAATGGTTCACCAATGAACTCAAAGATATTATTTCTACTAAAAAATATTTAGATCATGAATACAAATCGAATGGCTTATATAGTGTTTATCAAAAATTTTCTTTGTTAAGAGCACAATGTAAAAAATTGTCTGTTTAATGCTACTCCAATTATATAAGAAATATTGAGAATTCAATATCGAATAATATCAAGCCATTTTGGTCTTATATCAATGATCTAAAATCAAAACCTTCTATCCCTCAGCAAATATATCTCAATGACAGTGTTGCTAACTCAGATGCAAGTACTGCAGAATTGTTTGCAGACTACTTCTCTCAATCACACTCCTTAAAATCTATACCCTTATCTGAAACCCATATTCCAACTAACCTTTCCATCCCCTACCTAAATGTATTAGACGATATCAACTCCCAAATAAGAACTCTTGATATTCATAAAGGATCAGGACCTGACAATATTCCTCCCATTATCTTAAAGAACTGCACATCAGTATGCATCCTTCTGTTAAACCTATTTGACCTATCTCTAACTTCAGGAATCTTTCCCGCTTACTAAAAATATTTTTCAATTCCCTAGTAAGAAGCAAGGTGGAATAGTGCAGTTTAATTTGGTCACCGCATGTCCAACATCAAATTACCAAATTGAAAGACACCAAAATAAATTTTTAAAAATTATTTCATATAAATTCTCATCAACTAATAACTCTCTTACTTCATTTAACTATCCCTCTTCTAGACTCTTAAGAACCGAACTAAATATCCAAAGTTTATCATCCCGTAGACTACAAAATGAAGTAAAAAAAATTTTTTGAAAATTTTTTTTTTGGAACTTTTTCAAAAAAATTTTAAATAAAAAATAGGTAGGTTATAAAATTTTTTTTTGAAAAAGTTCCAAAAAAAAACATTTTTCAAAAAAATTTTCTTCACTTTATTTAATAAGTTTCACCAAGAACCTACAACATTCTCCCTTAACAAAACTCAAAATGACTTGATATTCCTTTGCAAACTGTTGAATGGTCTGATTGATTGTTGTGAAATTCTCCATTATATAAATTTTAAAGTGCCTGAGTATTAGAGTCGCTTTGTCGAAACCTTTTTTATCCCCATTTGTAATACTAATTATTTAAAAAATATAGGACTGAATAGAGTGATGCTTGAGGCAAACTCTTCACAATTGGACTAACTTCTTTTCATCTAGTGTGAGGGATATCAAAAGATATTGCTCACACTACAATTAGATGTCTAATAAATTACATTCTAATATTATCTTCACTTGTATGTATCTATCTGTGTATTTATCTATCTATCAATGTGACTTTTGTTCTGTTAAATTTCGCAAACATTTCTCTATAAAAATAATTGTTTACCTAATCAATTTAAATGAAATTATATAAAAATAATAAAAGAAATAAATGTTCAAACACAAAAAAAAAACAGACATTCCGTTGAATTGATAACCTCCTCCTTTTTTCAAGTCGGTCAAAAAGAAATTCATTTCATTCTGTTAAATTCCGCCAACTTTTCTCAATAAAAATAATAAAGACTATAAATTAGTTTTTTAGTTTTATTAATTTATTGTATAAAAGTGTAAATTGAAACTGAGATAACTCCAGTATATCGAATAAAATAAAATAACTTAAGAGCAAAAGTTCTACAACTACTACTATCAATACTCGTAGTAGAATATTGGTAGTAGTAGTTGTAGTTCACTTTTTAAATTGCTCAATTAATAAATATCCAAGTGAAGGAAAATGATCGAATGATCTTTCTTTCAATAGAACTAAGTTATTGCAAAGTAGACAAATACAAGTAAATCTAGACCTGTTACAGGCTAGTAGAGATAAATTTTTATTATTCTAGGAGTGACCTTTTGACTCTAGGTAAGAAAATATTAAATAGAAATGAATATTATCAGATTTATAGATATTTATCAATTATTTATTCACCGAAACTGCAAACAGCGTACCAGGTATTGAAAAATTTCCACACTTTTTTCTCCAATTACAATATTAAAGAAACAATTGAATTAAAAATTGATGAGCGACGAAGGGACTAAAAAATTCCGTGGGGACCGGGTGGGTGAGGGGGCGATTACTTAAAAACCAAGGTTAATATTCACGAGCCGCAGGTTCTTTTTAACAGACTTTCCATATAAATAAATGAACGAGAAATTAAAAATTAACATTAAAGATTATTAGGAGGGGATTAAGGATATTATAAGATGAACTCGAAGCGAACAACTAACGGTTCATTTTTAATTAAATGTCAAAATGGCTTTGGAAATTTCTCTCATACAAATCCTTGACTCATTTTCTATAAAATCATGTTAGATAGCTCTTCTCCATTACATAATATACTAAATAGATTATTCATCTTGGAATAATTTAGTCTAGATCCGTAGATGTTTTTTTAGATTCTGACCCAACTAAGGGTGAATTGGACTCACATACAGATGATTTCGTACCTACATATTATATATATAGGTATTGTAAATAAATAAGTATACAGTTTTTATTCTGAAAAAATCATATATTTATTAAGTCACAAGAAGGATAACATAGAAATTCCAATTTAGTGCTCAAATTGTCTGCTTTTAGCATATACACATTTCTGTACTCTAGATCAGTGTTTTTCAACCAGTGGGTCGCGAAGCCTCTATAAGGGGAGTCGCAAAGCTTCAATAAAAAAGAAAAAACAAAGATTTTTATTAAGAAAATGTTAATTAATGGACATTTGTAGATAAATACAAATCAACAAAATAAATATAAGCCACATTCACGTTGATGTTTTTCGTTAACTAATTTCTCCCATCATGGATCCGTATACATAATTATATTTTTTTTATTAATTTATATCAGGATTTATAAAAATAAAATAATAAATCAATACTTTTTTATTGTTTTTGTGTATTTTACTATTAAAAAAAAAGAGAAAAATTGTAGACAAAGTCACGATCCGGACCTCTCAGGCCGGTGGACCTGGCAGGCTCGGCTCGTGACTTTGTGTAGGTTTATTGGTTCATAATACAAATATTTTTGGATAATTATTTTTTTTATTAATTTATAACAGGATTTATAAAAGCAAATAATAAATTAATACTTTTAATTAAGTAATGGAGAGGGATTCAGCCAATGGGTAGCCGCTGCTGAATAAAAAACTCCCAATTGTAGAAAAACGCCGCGGCTTTTAATTAAATAATGCCATCATCAGTTCCTTCTTTTTAATTCATCAGTTATTTAATTAAAGCCAGAAACGTTTTCTGATAATTGGGAGTTTTATTCAAAGCAGAGGCTACCCATTGGCTGAATCCCTCTCCATTACTTTGATTATACTCCATACGCTAGCCATCAAATTTTATCAACTGTAATTAATACTTTTTACTGTTTTTATGTGTTTTTTACTGTAAAAAAAAAAAAAAATTGTGTACAAAGTCACGAGCCGGGCATCTCAGGACGGTGGGCCTGGCAGACCCGGTTCGTGACTTTCGATAATTATTTTATTTTTTATTCATTTATATCAGGATTTATAAAAATAAATAATAAATCAATAGATAGTTTTTTACTATAAAAAAAATGAAAAATTGTACACAAGGTCAAGAGCCGGGCCTCTCAAACGCGAATCTTTAAAAATATAATTTATTATCTTGAAAAATATAATTTTTTCGATGTTCACTTATTTGGGCATTTTTGTAGACCGAAATGCTACGGCTGCGCTCAATTTTTTTAATCAAAATAGTTTCAGCCGTTTTTGAGATATTTCGAAAAAAGAAGCAAAAAAAAACACTTTTTTTATGCACGATTACAATACTGGAGGTAAAGTATGGTAAAGTAAAAAATTAAAATGTACATTTTTTATTGATTTTTTTTAAGAACAAAGAAGTGAAATAATTAACTAAGATCGTTGACGTACATTTAAAAAACAAGAGTACATGTTCACAACAGTATTTTTATTTATAATTTATTAGAATTTTAAATATTTTTTCCAAAAAATATTAATATAACATTATTTATATTTGAGAATGAAAATTACATTTAACAACTCACAGCAAGGGAAGTTATTCCATTTCTTTGCACGTGAGTGTATTTTCATTTTCCCCCTTTGAATACTCATCTCCCCCCCAATCGCCCCCACTTATTTATCGCCCCCTTGATAACTCAAATCGCTCACTTGGGGGCGATCGCCCACAGGTTGGGAACCACTGCTCTAGATCCTACACTCAAATACAGATTGGCACAGAGGTTTTTATTGTTATCAATTTCTTGGCATACTTCTCTTGTGAATTATTTCGTATTAACAGGGGTGAGTAGTTATAAATGAATAGATGTATACCTATACATTTGCACCACCATGTGTATATTTAGACAGCACACAGTGGTCTTTTGAACGTTCAAATGACGAACATCACTGACGTAATTGACGTGTTTAACTCACCAGATTATTCCCGATATACATCCTAAATACCTCTTAATTTGGAGCAAGTTCCAACATATAGTAAACTAAGCTTTTTTTGGCAACCTCTTTTCATCCACTAAAAAAAGTCGCTGAAACTTAAGTAAAACTTACGTATAAACTCTTTTGACAATTTTGTAAATTATTGTAATTAAAGTGTTGTATAAACACTAGGTGGGACCCAAGGATCTAATGTTTGTATGAATTGTAAAATAAATAAATAAAAAGAACAAAAAAATTGACCTGCTTAGTACAAAAACGATGATTACTATGGAAAATTGTCTTGCCCTGTATTTGGTGAGATGCCTCCCATTTTTGACAAAGATGAAAATTGTTCTGACTATGGGGAGATTTGATGCCGTGACGACCCGAAGTCTAGCGTCTTATCCACTGCTCTATTTGCCCCCTTTTTACAGAAATATTTGGCTGGGATTAAATTCTTAAGAAACCAATTTCATTTTCCCTTCAAAAGTTTATTTATCATGAACAATTATTAAAAATATCACCATTTACCATACACAAATAAAATTATGAACAAAAAAAAAATATGAAATATTACTATTATTTTATCTAATTTTAAAAATTATATATATTTTCTAAATTAATTTTTTTTTTAATTTTTTAAATATATATATTTAAATTATAATTACAAGTTAAATCTATTTGTTTCCCTGAAATCAAAAATCGTTACTAGCTGCAAAATTTTGTCTAAACCGGACAAAGAATCTAGAATTTAATATATATGGTATATAGCAGGGGTGGCCACGGACCTTAACTTTGTTTCAAACGGAGCCACATTGTTTGGAGATTAATTAATGGTTTATTAAAAAAAAGACACATTTTTTTTATTTTATAAAATATATATGAACTAACTTTTATTTTTTGCTCTACTTATAACTTTACAAATTACAAATTAATTTAATTTTTGTATTATTATATTTTTAATTTAATTATTATACAGGGTAGAGCATAAAGATCTATCACATTTTGAAGAGATATAAAAAATGAAAAAATTTAACTAGAAAAAAAACTAAATATATTTTTGAAAAAAATAAAATGAAATTTTTTTAAAATGTATTTGAAACATTATCAGACAAAAAAGGGGAGGGGTCAAAAAATTCATGCCCTTTTGACAAAACTAACCAAATTTTGTATACATAGTTTGGTCGAAAGGGCTAGAATTTTCATTTTTGACCCTCCCCATTTTGGGTTGTTAGTTTTTGCATTTCTAGCCTCTGGGGCTCCAAAGAATATGTATACAAAGTTGGTTGATTTTGGTTGAAAGGGCTAGAATTTTCATTTTTGACCATCCCTCCGTTTTGGGTGGTTAGTTTTTGCATTTCTGGCCTTCTTGGAGTCCACGGAATATGTATTATCTGAGTTTGGTCAAAAGGGCTAGAATTTTCATTTTTGCCTCCCCCCCCATTCCTCCCATTTTGGGTGGTTAGTTTTTTCATTTCTAGCCTTTTTGGGCCCTACAGAATATTTATACAAAATTTGGTTGAGTTTGGTCAAAAGGACTAGAATTTTCATTTTTGATCCCCCTTTTTTGTCTGATAATGTTTAAAATACATTAAAAAAAAAATTATTTTATGTTCTTTTCAAAAATATTTTCAGTTTTTTTCTATTTAAATTTTTTCATTTTTTTATACCTCTTCAAAATATGGTATATCTTTATGCTTCACCCTGTACTTTTTAAAATCAGTATTATTCAAGAGGGTTCAAGAGCCGTATGAGATTGACTGAAGAGCCGCATGCGGCTCGCGAGCCACGTTGTGGCCACCTCTGGTATATAGTATATACCCACTAAGATCCACCCATAAGAAAATCCAGGATACTAAAATATGATGACGGAGCTATGCCCTTTGATCTTAGTTCAAAAAATGAAGAAAAACAAATATTTTCGAATGGACATCTAAGTATATATTTTAAGTTACCTCCTGATTTTTGTCCAGAAGACGTAAAAGGACGTCTTTTAATGAAAATCCAAATTACGTACATCCACCTATGGACCAAAAATATACTTCTTTCATACATTGTGTGCTGTATGGGATATATATCATCCCTTTAGAGAGTAAACCTGCTATCTCACAAAAAGGAAATTTTACAGGGCAGAGAAAAAAACAAACAAAAATGAATATTGTTGTTATTATGGAAAAAACTATTTTTCACATTTTTTCTTCAACTTACGATAATAATTTTAAGTATCAGTTTTACTTGGACGATGATGCTTCTCTTTTTCTTTCGAACGGTATTAATATGTCATATATGATAAAAAGTGGAGGTAGCAGGTTTACACTCTGCCGATGATATATATATATATATACTAGCTGACGACCGGGCCTTCGGCCCGGCGTCACCTAGCCCCTGGCGGGGAGCGTCTCGTTCATACCAATTTAATAATTGAAATTTAAAATCTTACTGTAAGTATCGAAAGAATGTGCTGAATGAAATTGATTCAAAAATAAGGAAGAATAAGGAAAGATTTATTTAACACATTGCCTAAGCACGATCACTATCTGACCAATCAGAATCGTTCTAATAATTTAACGCTTTGGCATTGGCTATGCACTGGCCAATCAGATCGTTTCCACATACATATATATCCACATACTTTTCTATTTTATATATATAGATATATATATATATATATATAGTATTTAAGGACGTTCCCTAATAAATCGAATTTCTTGCAATCCTTTTAAAACTTTGAATACAATTATTTATAAGTGTCCTTTATACGTAGAAATTTTTTTCAATAGTCCTTGCTGCACTAAATTGTAAATATTGACCATTGAAATTTGCATATTTAACACGCGAGCCCTATCCCGAATGATGTTAAAGCGACTGTTTCATTAAATAACAATCTTAATTTTCTTGAAATTATTTTGAAAAACTGAGAATCATTAACTGAAGATATAACAAATATTTTTCTGTTAAAATAATTGTATCAAGCGGTATTCGTTTTGTATGAAAAATGTTAAAAGTTAGGTGATTTTGATGATTTTCATTTTTTCTCTCATGGCATGGCAGGTGGGAGATGGCGACTTGGCAACGTCGCACTAAAGTCACTCAATTTTTCCATATCTAAAAACTTCTGTAGCTGGTGCATTTGAGATTTTTAGCTAATTCTCTCAACCTAACTAAATTGTTCTCATCTGGAATTTTGCATTGAGCTGTTTTCATGAAGTGTTTATTTTTATTCTTTGTCTTTTAGCGTCGGTAAGAATGCAATGTTGTCAGATCCGAGAAACGACACCGTGAAAATATGTTTGCCTTTCTGCGCATGTGAGAGTAGGGGAAAGGACGAATTGCATCTGAGGTATATTAGGGAACGTCCTTAACATTAAAGACTAATTAAAGGCTCACAGTTCATTAGTTCTTATGACTTCGAAGTAATAGAATCCTAATAAACTTATTTCCGACATTCTTTTCGCTGATTTTCTTCTCTAGCTGGTCTGCATTTGCCAATCGGAGAATAATTTAAATTTGAAATTTGTACTTAAATCTACACGCTCAAGATAAACTGTGGACCGATTTATTTTATTCGTTATTATTGTGCCTCCTGGAAAAACAAATAAAAGCTTATCATTTATTTCATCTTCAAAAACAAGAAATGGAGAAACTGCGGGTTAGGTTAAGCTCTTAACTTGATTTCCACCTTGTACTTAGTGTATAATATACATGTATATATATATAGAATTAGAAGGCCCAATCAGTTAAGAAGGCTTTTCTCTCGACAAAGATAACAGAAGTCGATCGACAAAACGAATACCTACACCTGGAGCTGAGCAATAATCGAGATTCGAGCACAAAGAGAAACAGAAACAATTAAATAACACAATACAAGAATAATTAGATAATATACACACATTATTAAATGACTTTTAATTACAACAAAATTAAATAAAAAATATGTGGCATTTTTTTATAATATTGATTCAAGAAGATGTTCCAGCAAGAGGATGCAACATCGGTAGTCCAGGGAGAACCCGTGAAGTGTTTGAAAGAACAAGAAGAATAGAAAGAAATCCCAGGAATTGGGTCGGAGCTCATGGTCCATGAGAATGTGTCTTCAAAGACAGAAGGTTATCTCTTGCCGGAAAGAAAGGAGTTCTTCAGAAGTCATAGGAATAAACCAATGGCCTAGTTCAGGGGTGTCCAACTTTTTGGCTTACACGGGCCACATTTGTCAAAAAAAAATTTTTCTCGGACCGCGGATAAAATATTATAATTCTATTAATATTTGTTATACACAAAAGATAGTTAATAATGTAGAAATAAGAACTTTATTATTTTTTTAGCTCATAGTGAGCTTCTTATTTTACTTTTCGTAAATTTTATACTTGAAAATAGCTTCTCGTATATGTAAATACATACTTATAAGAAGTGATATTATGTATTAGTATTTGTTTTTTTTCTTGGCTAGATAATTAATATAAAATTTTAATAAAGAGACATTATTCAATTTTTCTTTCAGATCGGTATCTAATTGTTGTTTTAGAACATTCAATCAGAATGTTTCCAAGTAGAAAATTTGTATCTAATGAAAATGGAGTCGAAAATAGACCAAATTGATGATTATTTTTTCGGAAATCTGAAATCTATGTAGTTCCAGATTCAAAATTTAAAATTAGCACTTTTATTTTTCGAAAACTTTACAATAGATTTTCAGATTTTTTAGAAAAAAAAAATATCAGGCCAATTGGTTGTTTTTTTTCCAGTAGTCTACATATGAATCTCAATGTTTTAAGGAATTTTATGACTTTATATTAGGCCACGGGTTGTACAGCCCTGGTAAGCCAATTTAAATCGAATGGGATTAAAAAAGGATATGAGGAATGATAATTTATTTTTAAAAGGGTCATGGATATAATAATCCCTGACTATCCATTATCTATTGACATGTAAAAACGTGCAAAGTCCTAAAAGAAAAGTCCTGACACGTTTTAGTCTTGGGGAGAAATTATCAATTAATTGTGATTGTTCTAGAAATCCCCAATTCCTTGTCTCCTTTTGTACTAGAAAGATAACTATAGACTTGGTTAGTGTCTTAGCATAAATTGCTGAAATAATAAATATATTAGAAAATGAAAATATGAGAAGAAGAATTTTTAAATATTCGAAAATTCTTTATGTTTTTTTATTTTATATAGTTAAGCATATAATTTTACATAAAGTAAAGAAAAATAAAAAAAAAAATTATAAACTTTTTAAAATTTAAAATATAAAATACTAGGTAGGTTTCACATAAATTAAAGATCAGATGCTTGTTTAGCACGACTCTATATATATTTCAGGGTGTAAGCCCTTCTTCAGAAGTTCACAAAAGACACTGAACAGGTCAGTATACCCTCAAATGAATCAAATATTTACATATAAGTATTTAATAGTTGAGGATTGGATGGAAAGCAGTCCATAAATAAATAAAAAATATTATTTTCAATAAAGAAGTATTTATTGGAATATTTTATTATTTTCTTTTATATTTTTTTTTTAAACCGAGGTTTCGTGGGATCTTCACTCTATCTTAAGTGTTCGAAAGGATCAATGAAGGAAGTATATGGTATTTTTCCTTCCTGTACCATTAGATTCCTTCATTAACCCTTTTGAATCCTGAACAAGGAGGGAAGATCCTCCGAATTATAAGAGAAAAATACTCCTTCATTGGAAATAATCTTTTTTATTTATTTCTGCATTCCATCCAATCATCAGTTATAAATCTACAAATCTGTCTCCAAAGAAAACCTTCAAACGTATAAGTATTTAATAATTTTTATATAAATTTATAATAATTTATCTTTATTAGCTATTTTTTCAGCTATACATATACAATAACGAGCTGCTCCAGCACGCCCTCTACAGCTCGTCCCTCCGGGCAGGTGGCCCTGGCGGGCGGCGTATCAGCATGTGATTATTAGGTCTCCAAAATGCATTTAAAAAAAATCTCCATTCCCAAAAAAGTATGTTTTTTTTTTAATTATAAAACCTGGAAAAAAATTAACTTTTTCATTAAATTTAGATATTTAGATATTTGCAAATAAATAACTCTCAGTTTTCTAAAGAGTAATTGTACAAAAAAGCTTAAAATTTCTATATTTTGCCCCCCCCCCCCCCCATACAGTCCATTTTGATAGTTGATTTTTACAGGAATAGTTTCTTAAAGTAATAAAGAATAACTCTACAAAATTTAATCAAGATAGGAGAGCCCCCACTCACATTTTGGATAGTTGGGAGTCGAATTTCAAAAAAACCTGAAATTTCTTTTTAGATATTTGTATTTAGAATTGTATTAAGTAAAAATCAAGTAGATATCTTATCGTTCTTAATTGAAAATGCATAATTAGTGTAAACACATTGCAAAAATATTTTGCTCCTTTTGTCCCCTTAAGGGCCGAATTTCAAAAAATCCTGAAATTAATTTTTAGATATTTTAATTTAGTATTTTTATAAGTAAAAAGCAAGTAGATATTTTATCGTCCTTAAGAGATATCGCATAATCAGTGAAAACACACTTTACCCCCTTTGGCCCCCTTAGGGGTCGAATTTCGAAAAATCCTTTCTTAGTGAGCCTCTATGTCATAGATGTAATATCATCTCCATATTTCATGTTTCTATGTTCAGTGGTTCTGGCTGTTTTGATGATGAGTGAGTGAGTGAGTGTATCGGGCAAAGAATTTTATATATATTGTGACAAACCTGGACTTGTAAAATAATTTATTGTTTATTTTACTTCGCCCAGTTTGCGCTCTGACCAAGCTACCCCTGCACTTCTCCTCAATATTGAAGATGAGACAATATTGAGTAGGTTGCAACAATAAAATGGTTTACGAGCAGGGTGTACTTAGGGAGATAATCTGCTATGCTTAGACGCTCTATAAATTATATTAAAAGGCGCAATGCTGAATTTAAAGGTGTTATTGTATCTTATCTGCTTCGCTGGGTTGCGCCCTTGTCGGTCTAAAGGATGTTATTGTGATTAGCCCTCTGTTGATTAAGTAAATATTGATGAGGCTAAAGATGCTGCACAGGGAAGTACCTTTTGGAACAGATACTAAAAAATAAACCAAAATCAACCTGGTAGAAAATTTTCCTTTTAATTAAGGGTAAAACGGACTGGGGTGATCAGTTACCTGGAATTGGAAGCTGAAAAGAAGAAAAAAATCTTATTGTCTATAGACGGATTGATAATAGAACCAGGTAAATTAATTCAATTCAAATAACTGGAATTTGTTTATATTAAAAATATTGTTTATTTATAATAATTGAAATTGTGACTTTACTAAGTTTACCTTGTAAACAAAATTTATCAATTATAAGTTTGTCGGTAATTTAAGGTAAGTAATTATATTAATGATAACAATAATAAAAATAATTTATCACGATATTTCAACGGTGAACAATTAATTCTTCACTTGAGGAATATCAAAATTGATTATAAAAAATGTTAATTGTAAACAATCTGTTCAAAATTGGTTTTAATAATACATTAATTCAATGTAAACAATGAATTATCGCTTGGTACAACCCAATTGACTGGAAATTTAAATTTTAATATAAAATAATTTATTCAAATTAATTATCCCTATTAAATTAATCAAAACTGTACAGAATTGATTGTTCACTTGAGAAAATAATTAATTGGGAAGTCAGTATTAATGAAAATTAATATTCAAAAGCCCTAATTCCTTCAGTCAAATTTTGACAGATTAGTTATAATGTTTAGTTTTATTTAATTTTTTAAATTTGGTATAAATAGTTTTATTATCTAATTATATGCAATTAGCAGTCTTTATCAGTTAATTTAATCTATATGTAATTATTTAGTTTTGGTTTATTTGATTTAACCACTCATTCATGTTGATGACATGGTTTGTTTATTTACATGTTTTTTGACAGTTGTCAAAAACTATTTGTTTTGACAGATGTCACTCGCTTCCCTGATTCATTTGACGTCAAATATACTTCCTGATTACAATTCGATCAGGTGTTTAACTCTTTCAAATTTTTCACACAAATCTTAATTTAATTAATTAAATTGAACAATTTCAATCTTTGGTCATAATCACGTATTTCTTATAATATTATTAGATTTTAATTTAAAAATAAAATTTTTTAATAAATGTTATTATTATGTTTAGGTAATTTTCTGCAACAACACATCCGCTAAATAATAATTGCGATTATTTAATTTAAACGTTTTATGAATAACTGGCATTGGAATACGCTTCAATGCATATTCAATTGATTTAATGATTTATTGTGAAGAATGGATCGGAATTCTGTCTGTGATTTGTGTCATTATTCTCTTGACCACTAGGTAGGTTTTATGGAAATGGAGTTGTCAACTGCTTCGGATACTACCGACCCATTTGGGAACTATACATTTACTATAAGTTAAACTTGTTTTGTTTACTTTTTTTCTAATAGTGCAGTGACAATTCCCAGAATTGCTTTCCTCCCGCGGTTTTAATATTTTGATCACATGACACAGCGTGGGTCCGCCATCTTTCTTTTCGTATTTTTCAATTACCAGCTAATTTAATTGAAATATTTAAAATTAAATTGCATTTAATTCAAGGGTTTTTTTTTTTCTCGAATGTTTTATTGCAATTAAATTACTTTGATTTAGTATTTGATTTTAATTTAATTGGATTAATTCCTTATGGAGATGACCGGGATGATTGAAAGTGTTTGCTTTAATTAATCATTCAAACTTAAAGTTAAATATAATTCAATACAAATTTTATAAATTTTTATTCTTAAATTGTTAATTTTAAATATCTTTAAGTGTTTGAGTTCAATAGTTTTTACGAAATTGAATGGAATCTCAAAGAGTTCAGTATGACGCCATGCGTTGGCTTTAGCCCGCGTTAGTTATTAATTCGAACCGGTGGCTAATTATGCTCAATTGTATATTGAAAAAAAGTACGTAGGGAGTTTGATAATTCAATTGAATGCACTTCAATGTTTTACTTAGCTGTTGGCTTCCACAGGTAATTGAACTCGTGTCCAAGGACACCCGCCGACAACGCAGGTGTGAGCCGATGTCCGCGATCTGCCGATATTTTCTGGCAAATATCCTTTTCCCTCTGTAGAATCACACGTAACAGGTTCACGGACACATTCACAAATCCAAATTGTAATGGGATTAGGTGGATTCACAAAGATTTTTACTAACAGATGTAATTCACTGGGACTCATACGACTTAGGTGTTATCACTTTGAAGGTCAATATACAAGAGGTCGGTCTTTCTGCTCCGGGTCAAGGCGTCGGCCTTGCCACGTGGCCTTAATTACCTACTTACCCATTGAGGGCGACACAAATCAATGATTAATTCATATTAATCAGTTCATCACCACTAGAGGTCCTTTGCTTACTATACACGGCTATAAATTTGCCAATTATGAATTCCATTCATCTTAAAAGTAACTTACAATTTTAATTATACATTGTTATGATTAATTCAGATATTGAGATTACAAAACCAAAAAAAATAAAATTAGACGCTGTATCGTCACAATATATATAGATAATAATAATAATAATATACAATCATAAAAGTAATGTAACAATATAAACCATTACAATAATAATGTACAACAATCATACAATAGAATACAAATATTATAACAATAGTACACATACAATACTATACCATACAATACAAATATATACTATAACAATAATAATAATATACAATACAAACATTATAATAATAATACAGCAAACAACACAAAGTATACCACAACTTAGCATTATCATTTTGGTGGAGATATCAGAAGAAGATAATCTCTTCGAAATTACAAATTTTAACAATCGCTTCTTGAAATCATGAATTCCCGTGGCATTCTTTATCTCAATTGGTACTTTATTGCATTCCGACAAACCCTGTAGAATAAAGTTATAAATTTTTTATTTGTCGTGCAAACATCAATTTTGAAATTTTCACCACTTATACATCTTTATATCAAGTAGAAGATGCATGCGTTTATTTATTTCTTATAAATTAAAATTCGAATTCATTGTGTGCTTGTGTGCGTTGCCGCACATCGAAATCCTTTTGAAAAAGAGGATTAGTAACCCCGATTGAGGATACCATTCACAGTTAAGCAATTTTAGCCAATGTAGAAATTGCTCTCGGTTCTTTCTTCTGTCTCTTGTCTTGCCATACACATAGATTGTCTATAAATAATAAATTCCCGTGAATACCATCTCTACGATAAAATTTCTATTAAAAAAATGCAAATTTACGAGAGAAATTTCCTTTTGTCGTCTCGTCGCTTGGGCGCAACGCGAGAACAAAAAATATATCTATTTTTCAACCGCCTTCTTTTCATCTTAAGACAATGTCTCATCCGACAGGACTTACCACAGATTGCATCATGTGATAATATTTTATCCACGCTATTTTTTCGTCAACTTTGAAAAAAGGCTATCCGACAGCGGTAAGCTGCATTTATTTCAGAACGTATTTTAAAAATAATTTCTGTTCATAAAGGGAAATAAATGAGGATATCCTCTGCTTGATGATGCAAAGAAACATATACACAATGAATATAACTATGGATATATCTATATAAATAAAAATGTACTGTTACGCTTAAATGATACGTTGAAAGATCTCCGAAAGTTCTTAACCAATTTCTTTGAAATTTTCACTCAACATTCCATTCAAATACACCAGTGTTTTATATATATATAGTGTTTTTATAGATATCACACCTGTGGCATGTAAAAAACATTTTTTTTTCGACGAAACAACGCCAGCGCCTCTCTGGGGGGGGGGGTAAAAGCAAACAAACAAGATGGCCGATAATAGCTTCTATTTTCAAAAAAAAGATGCTCAAATCTTTAGTTTTATAATAATGTAATAATCTATCTTGTTTTTTTTTGTTTTTTGTTTTTTTTAATAATTTTCTTTATAGAATAAAAATAAATATTACCCGATTGTGTTAGTTTTTATTTTGACCACCAGTCAGTGCTGTTTACCAACGGACAGATACCAGTAACAACAAAACGAATTTATCTATATTCATTCGAATTAATGAATTCATGTGAAATAACAGACAAGATAAAATATTTATCATTAAAAGAGTGAAGATGAAAGTGAAACCTTCGAAACTATAGTTTCTAAAAAAGAAATTATATATGTATTTAATTAATTATATTCGTCATATAGGGTAAGGGATGAGCCACTTATGGAAAATAAGTAATAATCTCCTCGGATGTTGTAATATATATTTTATTTTCAAGGTAACTTTAACAGTATCTTTTGCATTTTACTATAGTAGACACATAAGTAATAAATATTTAAGGTTAATGAAATATTTGAAAAATAAAAACATGATGCATCGGCCCAATAAAGGGGGACTGGCTTCCTTCGTTGGGCCAAGCAGTTTCCATGAATGGGCTATAGTGTAATAGCTGTTAAACATACCTAATACCTACAAATCAAAATAATCTTATGGACTGTAACATATTTGACACATAATATTTATGACCTTGTACTACAAAGAAATAATAAAAAAATCACCTTTGGCTAATTACCAAAGCATTTAAAAATTATTAGAAAACATTCAAAAAAGCCACTTCTTAAATCTTGTAATTATGATTGGACAAAACAAAACTTTGATAGTCCTACAATTTTACACTTCTGTAACACGGACTTGAGTGATAATTTTCACAATAGAACACTTTAGCCCCCTTCCTCCTCAGCTCATTCTTGGAAACTCATGGTGGTTCATTCAAGGCAACTAGTAAGACATCGCTTCACAATACCCAGTCTCCGCCCAAAGCAAGTAACTTTATATTGTGACTACGACAAAATATTGTGAATTGATCATACTTCAAATAATGCCTGCAGAAATTTAATCACTATTAACATATCACTCAAACGTTTCAATCATTGACACTAATCAATTACAAGAAAAGAGTGAAAATCTTAACTTTTTTGACAGATCCTTTGTGTCGACTTGTAAAAACTCACAACTAATATGTCGAATCTTGGGGTACATGAAGTACACTTAATGGCTACTAGAATGCGTTTATTTTTCATATTCACAGAGAAATCTAGACGGCCCATCGATGGAGCCAGGCCATCGATAGCAAAACTTACCCTATATGTAGTTATATGCTTATTTGCATCAAGCTGTGTCAACCTCATTGATGTTCTTTTAGGAATCAATAACTCTGCGACTCTCGGCAAAACAAAATCTTTTCAAATTTTTTCAATTAGAATGTCTGTTACTTAATCGGCTGTTAAGTTTTAAAAAAGAATATCATTAATTCAAGATGTACGCATATATATATTAAAAATTGAATAGGATTTGATTTTTGGCTGAGCCTCCTTGGGGATCCTAATTAATCATTAGGAGATTCCATCAATCACGAATGCTTCTTAATCCTATCTCCGGCCTGTCATCGCCTCATTTCCTTTGTAGTCGCAGTTTCATTGCTGATCGGGCGACTTAAGACATTTCCAGCGCTTGAGAATCAACTTCAAATGAATAATTATGAACAAATCAAATGAGTCGCTAAATGATTTTCCCCTTCCCCATCATATCTACCGAAATCAAGAGATATTTTATTTAATTTCTGAAAATCCTTTGTAATATTTTATAAAGAATTACAATTCTTTTATTTGAAGAATTGTATTGATTATTTTCTGTATAAGTAAATAGAAATATCATATATATATATATATATATATATATATACAGCCATTGTGTGCAAAACTTTTTCTAGGAGAGAGGGCAAATTTAAAACTTGTATAAATTGCTCGTAGAAAATGTCTTTTAATTTTCATATTTATATCTAATATGACAGATATATATATATATATATATATATATGTCATTAGAGATTTTTCGGGTTTCTCCGGGTGGGTTTGAGAGTTTTTCTATCACTCTTAAACTCACTCTCGCCCACGCGGAGAAACCCGAAAAATCTCTAATGACATAAAACCCATCCGCGGAAACCTCAATGAACATATATATATATATATATATATATATATATATATATATATATATATATATATATATATGTTCTCGAAAACGGCTCTAACCATTTCGCTAAAAATTGGTGTACTTATCAAGTCTCATGAGTTATTAGTTGTGTCAAATTTTTAATCCGATTGAAATGAGGGAAGGGGGTGTAAATTAGTCATAATAAATAATTTAATCGTTCATATCTCGTCTTCGGTAAGAGCCTTGAAATTTGAAACTTAAGCTATCTAGAGGCTAGAAGAGGTACAAAAAGATTTTGGCTAAAATAGAAGTACCGGAAGTTGATGTTTACGTAGGTAAGAATGTACCGTCCTGCGTTTTGCAACTCATAAATCTCAGAGCTACGAAATTCAAAACTTAAGCTCGATATAGGCTAGAAGGAGTATATAGCAAGCTTTTGCTTGAAATCGGAACACCGGAAGTGGATATTTACATTAAAGATTTTTCGTTTTTTTTGATTTTCTCAAAAACGGTATAAACGATTTTTTAAAAAATTGGTGTACTTATCAAGTGTCATGAGTTATTAGATTTTAATCTGATTGAAATAACGGAAAGGGTGTAAATTAGGAGTGTCCTAGATGAAGGAGGAGGTATCAGCCAAAGATGGAATCACTGGGTTCAATAAAACACCTTTAATAAGACGTTTCATTCTGAAACTTTTGGGTTCAGGCACGTTATAAATTTACATGAAGCAAAAAGAAATTTTTATTTTTGTCAAGGCTTGGTTCGATCACCTATGTGTACCGCATTTTGTGTATAACTCCTAATTGACTGAAGAGGGTCAAATAAAATTCAGGCCGAAACGTCTTATTAAAGGTGTTTTATTGAACCCAGAGATTCCATCTTTGGCTGATACCTCCTCCTTCTTCTAGTACAGTTTCATCACAGCCACGAACTCTAACAATTAGAAGTGTCGTAAAATAAATATTTTAATCATTCATATATCGTCTTCGGTAAGTCGCACAGCCTTTAAATTTGAAACTTAAGCTATTTAGAGGCACGAAGTTACCGAGCATCGCTCGGTGTATTACCCTTTTCAAGGATACAGAGAGAATTTCCAACGAACAAAAAGAAAAAAGAAAAACAAGCAGAGATTATTTGCATGCTTTAATAAAATATATACATTTCAAAATAATACTAAATTTTCTTTTTTAGGACTCCGGACAAACGAAAATAGCTTAAGAAATAGGAAGATGTTGCTGAGAATATATGTATCGGACTCAATATGGAAGTGAAACCTGGACGATTGCAGAGGCAGGGCTTTGCAATATGATTAAGAAAAATATTGAAGATCAATTGGGGTAAATAGAATTTGAAATGAAAAACTCGATAGAATTAGAGAATAAAAAAGAACTCTGAGCATGAATTTAAGAAAGATAAGGGGACGTCTATAAATTACGTCACATTTTTTAGACCCCCTCCTGTCTCACATTCTGTCACATTTTCATTGAACCCCCTGTATTGTGACGTCACACTATCACTTTTATACGCTATAATTTAATAATTGTAGATTTTTTCATAAATTTAACTCAACTGAAAGTGGTTTATTTATTTGAAAAAAAAATTAAACTTTTTTGCTAAAAATTGATTGATTACAATTTTTTGTCTAGATTTATTTCACCAACATTTTCAGGTTGGAATAATAACCTCAAATCTAAAAAATAATTTGAAAAAAAATTTAATTTGACTTTTGTGACATCACAATTTTTAAGATCCCCGGACTACCCTGTCAAATTTTCTCACAAATCTGAGATGCCACTCCCTTCTTATTGTGTGGGTTTATGGATTTTTTTTTTCGCTATATTTCAAATAAAATATATTTTTACAATTCTCTAAGACTCTCTAGAATTCTGAGCCCAAATATACTAAAATTTCTATAATTTGGATATATCAATTTTTTTGTCAAAATCAGAAATTTCACAAGGATGTATATAGCCTTGCCATTTTTCCGTTTTTTTTTAATTTATTGAAAAGTAAAACTTTATTTTTCATAAAAAATCCGAAAATGAGAGGTAAGGGGCGACCCTTTGTAAAACGAAGCAAAAAACCACTTTTTCCATCCACCATTACAATTCTTGACCATAACCTGTATGCTAAAGTAAAAATATTAATTAATTTTCTATTTATCTACTTGAGTGGTTCATAAATTTAATTTTTAGGAGAGAAATAAAAATAAAATTTATATACGAACTCTGTATTTAATATAATATTACAATAAATTAAAATTCCTTTAAAAATAAAACTTTATTTTCTTAAAAAAATCCGAAAATGAGAGGTAAGGGGGGACCCTTTGTATCACTTCAGGATTTTCGGAGTGGTTGATAAATTTAATTTTTAGGAGAAAAATAAAATTTATATACGAACTCTGTATTTAATATAATATTACAATAAATTAAAATTCCTTTAAAAGTAAAACTTTATTTTCTTAAAAAATCCGAAGATGAGAGGTAAGGCGATCCTTTGTAAAACGAAGCAAAAAAATCACTTTTTCCATCCACCATTACAATTCTTGACCATAACCTGTATGCTAAAGTATATTAATTAATTTTCTATTTATCTACTTGAGAGGCTTAATTTAAAACAAAAAATTATTATTTACTAATTCAAAATTATTTTCAGGTTCTAATTTATTGAAAAGGAAGTTGAATTATAAGAAGCAGACATCGAGGCGTCCTGCAACTATAACTTTCAACCGCGAATCAAGTTCGAAGCGCCCGATGAAAATCGAAACATCAGAATCACAAAAACGGAACAGGTTGATGAATAAATTCGTAGCGTTTTCGCTGTGACAAATGCCGCGCGATGGTTAACTGGTCAAAGTGCATGAAAGTTACTTTACTCATCTACTAAACACAAATAGAACGATATGTTGAATCTGATGATTTTTACCAAATGACACGCCATCTTCTTTGGCCCAGAAATTTTAGTGTATGAAACGCAATTTGATAAATTTATTAATTACGGATTTGAAAATTGACTGGAGCGCCATTTTGAAATATGTGGAACAACAAATACTTTATATCTAAGTAATTATTAGTTCTATTAAATATGGTTTTATTAGATGAAATTTTAGGCCTTTTCTTTTGAATAAAACAACACATTAATTTTAAAATTCAGTAAATAACAAACGGATTTATGATTAGAGTTTTGTGAATCGGCAAAATGCGTGCTTTGAGAAGAATTACTTATTTTGACTCATCAGATCACCTGCCGTGATAGTATCTATAAAATAGGGAAAGCACCTAAACACTTCTTCGATGAGCTAGCGAGTCGAGGGAGATCTTTGAGGGTAGAATCGTCAATTAGCTTGATGGTTCATTTCTGAATTTCATTCAGGGTTTTCGCAGTTATTAACAATCGATTAAAAAGAAGAGTAAGTCTTAATTTTTCATCAAGGCTTATTCATGTGTTCTACACAAAGATATTTCATAACTAAAATCAATAGATTCCAAAATTTTCTTGTCTCACATTACATTAACAATTGATTTTTCCCTCCGGAGCTCTCAGATCTTACCTAATATTCAAACTACCATTGTGCTATTAGGGTAGTTTTTCTATATTGATAGTCCGAGCAAACAATTTATTATAACGTCGTTTATCGCAATATGATAATTTTTGGACTTGATCTAGTTTGGCAGTTCGTTCTGGAAATCTCCTTTCAATGCTCATACGAAACAGAACCCATAACAGGAAGAACATAAATTGTGATGGCGAAAAAATCAAAATGAAAATTATACGAGAATGTATTTTACTCCTACAAAATATCTTCTAAACAATGACTCTGACCATATAATTCTTTTTATTTATTTATGGTTGTTTTTCGAATGTAATAAATTTCCGAAGATAAAACAAAGTGCGATGGCGATGCCTGCCCTTAAAAAAGCCAGTCTCTGAAAAGAAAGGGGTGATAGATCGCTGGTCAATTCCAGCAAGTGCTGCTGTCCTATCGTCATTCCCTTTAATCACTTGTGAAGGCTTCGATTTGATTTGAATGGCCACTAATTTTGGTTCCCAGGGCCACCTTGACCTTTCGGGCATAAGTCGAAATTTTATTCAACAAAATCGAAGATTTATGCCAACGGCTGGACGAGCGCTGCTCATTCAGTTATCTTAATCGTCCTCGGAGACCAACCTCGGAAAATTGAAACGGAGAGACAGTTTAGCCAATTACATTCTAATATATGTCCTTTCCATTCATATGCAAACGAACCCCTTTGTGCATTTTTTAAAGAAAAATATAAATTTCTAGTACATTCTTTAAAGATTTTTTTATATTAGATAGATATAATGAGATGACATTCATCTTCTAATATCAATAAAAATTTATTTATATATTCAATTTTCGACCAAAGTTGGCTATAAAATTTCAAAAAACAATAGAACTAAAAAAATAAAAATTATAAATAAGGAGAGATCTAGCTCAAAAGTGGTTTAGGTGAATACGAGGCTCTGAAGAAAAGTGTCAAGACCCGATTTTGCAAGCTTCTATATTCTTGTGAAACATTTCACTCGAAGAACCTTTTTAGTAAACAATTAAAATTTTTTACAAAAAATGAAAATATTTATTTACATTTTTTCAATAAATTCAAAGATTTAATGATCAGATTAATACATAAACTTTCGAGTCCTATAACTAAATCTTTAAGACATACATAGCAAGTCTATAGTTTTCCTTGCCCTCTGTATAATTTCCATTTTAGTTAGTCTATAATTCTAGAAAGCTAATAAATAAACACATCATACGTGAAACCATAGGGATATCATATGAGTCTAAAATGAATAATAAATAACTTTTTTTTTTATTTATTTATTGTCACGGGGAACAAAGCCCATTTAGAAAGCACACCAGTAAAGTGTTAGTAGGGTTAGTGAGGGAGCCGAGTTTTAGCCGGTAAAAATTTTATATGCTAGCCAGGCTCGGACCAGGGCCTCCTTGAACATCATCATCAACGATGCTGAAGCGGGGCCAGCGCCTTAGCCAGCTCGGCCAACCCGACTCCCCAAATAAATAACTAAGTATGATTAAAAATAAACTAATTTATATCTTTTCTATAAAAATAAAATAAAAATCCACGATAGTGCTCGTTTCTCCAATTGTCTCTTGGAATGAATGGCTCGGCTCCCAACCTCGATAAAACAGACCAAAGGATAAATAAATGAGAAAAAAACGACAGTATAAGCGAACTAATTTATTTATTTCTGAAGTAATCTGCATATATAATTAAACGCTAAGATAGACGAAGGATAATCCATAAGGATTTTTTTACCTTAAGTAGAATTTATTAGAGTTATTCTGAATTAGTAAGTCCGAATTTCTTTAGTAGCAAAAGAAAATCGTAATAAAAACATTGAAAGTATTTATAAATAATAACTAATATTAAAGAAAGAAAATAGATATTCGAACATAGTAAGATGAATATAAAAAACGAATTTCCATTATTTCTAAAAAAAGTGCTCTTAAGAAAT
The DNA here is from genome assembly GCA_024734495.1 of Forficula auricularia. NCBI lineage: Eukaryota > Metazoa > Arthropoda > Insecta > Dermaptera > Forficulidae > Forficula > Forficula auricularia. The sequence continues at coordinate 1,405,106 of JALMQS010000861.1, read as the reverse complement.
ATATATACACTAGTATATGAGTATATTTTTATGGAAATTTGATTCTACTTCTGTGTTCGACTGCGTTAAACCTTGGAAAAATATGTAAAAAAAATAACTTCCTATGAATGCGGGCCTTTCGAAGATTGTTTAAAATACCTTGGTTTGATAGATGTTCTGACACCAATGGAAACACAACCTGAGCTGGTGGATCAGATAAAGAAAAGAAAATTAGAATATCTTGGACATTTGAATGATATATATTATGATTGTCTTTTTCAACTAGTGATCAAAAGTATAATTGTAAGTAAAAGATTTGCGGGAAGAAGAAGAACATCATGGTCAATGAATGATTTGGTCTGCGAGTCTCTCTTCAGAGCAGCGACATTGAAAGTGTGGATTGAAATTCCAACGGAGTGGCACCTCAAGAATAATACGTTAACTGTTGAGTTATAATTGTTACACTTTGTTAACTAACTGCACACAGTTTCTTCGCTTAATGAGCCACATTTAGGGTATAAACTTTATAAGTGATAGTGTTGTAGGTGCATGGTGTAGGAAATTTAAAGATGGCCGAAATGATGCTCATGATGAAGGTGGACAAGTACGCAAGTCTGTCGCTAGTGAAGACCTTGTTCAGCGAGTTGATCAAGTGGTTCGAGAGAAACGAGGCTTGGAATTAGTGAATTGTTTGTGCATTTTCGAACATTTCTGTATACGATCTTAACGGGCCACGTACGCTACCACAAACTTTATGCACGTCTGGTTCCTAAAATGCTGTCTGAACATACTGGAGGCAACCTTTCTATGAAAAGTAGGGTGTTCCTTATTTTGGATATTTTCGAATATTCCACGGACAGGGGCTCATATGGTTCTAAATAATTTAAAAAAATATCCCCCAATTTTAAAATCTCTATCTCAATTTTAACCTAGTGCTACACAGCGATTAAGTTTTCCATCTAAATAACATGGGGCTTTTGGCATTGAACGATCAATTTTTTATTCCGTCCAAAGTAATAGATTCAAAAAATTTGAAACTCTGTAGACTTTATCTTTATAATAGTAAGCTATCGATCAGAATTTTTTCATATTTTTAGCTATTAAAATTTTTGAGTCTATAACTTACTAAAATTAAGATATAGCAGTATTTTATCTAGATGCAACTCCAAAATCGTAATAGCTAAAAATCTGTAAAAATTCTAAACGGATAGCTATTATTATAAGAATAAAGTATAGAGAGTTTCAAATTTTTTGAACAATTTGGCAGAATAAAAAATTGATCGTTCAATGCCAAAAGCCCCATGGTATTTAGATGGAAACTTAATCGCTGTGATAATTAGCTAAAATTGAGATAGAGACTTGAAAACTTGGGGGATACTTTTCCTTTATTTATTTAGAACTATATTAGCCCCTGTCCGCGTAAATATTTGAAAATACCCAAAATAAGAAGGACCCTAATGAAGTGGATAATGGAAAACTCGTCTATCAGTATGACAAATGTCTTAATCTTCACGATGACAATGTCGACAAGTAACTTTGATTTTACTTGACTCCTAATAGTAATAAAACCATTTTGTTGTTCACGTGTGTCTTTATTTTATGACTTATGGAGGTTGAAAAAAAAATATGATCGTGAAACTTTCGCTCATTATAAGTGAAACGTCTTAGTTCCCAGGAAACATTGATTTTATCCATTGCTTTTTTTCCATTTGTTAACGATTTTGATTTATTTATTGTTTATCAAATTCGCAATTAGCAGGTTGAAAGAATGTAAATTTTGTATATGATGCACTAGTGGGTGAATTTCTATTTCTCAATGGTTCAGCTGTATCAGATTCATTTCGTTGATCTTTCATACCGCGTGTATCTTCACGTGTAGACGACACGCTTGAAGTGCCATTCAAATACTCTTCTTTCTCACTGTGTCTTCACTTAACGACGATATCGATTCATCCAGTGTATATGAGGTCGTTGGAAGGTTATGTTGTCCAACGTGTTTCTTTGACGGAATTCGGATCTTTCTAAAAAGAGACATCGTATAAAAATCTTTGTGAATGCCTGCTCTAGGGGTAATTTATTCGAAACTAGACTTAAAATTTACTTTGTATTTTAAATGAAATAAATATTTTTGATAGGTTTAACGCCAGTTAAATAATATTCGATAACTTTTCCAATTAATAATAAAATAATAATTATAATATCTGACATATTTGAAATTTAATAATGGCTATTACAAAAAGTTCTTCAACTGGATAATGCTATTTGCAACTTTCATAATCAAAACAAAATGAATTTCTGAATAAATCGATAGACAAATTGATGCTATCAGAATATTAAATTCACGACAAATTTTTTGCCTGCCAACGAAAAGATCTCAAAATTGATGATGTCATATCTGTACAGAATTTATATTTTGATATATAGGGTGTTTCAGGAGAAATAGTAAATATTTTAGGAGGTGGTAGTATAGACAAATTGCCATATAACATGTGTCCAATTTTTATTGAGTACAGGGATACAGCTGAGTTAAATGCATTTTCGTTTCGTGTCTTGGTACACCGGTTGCTATGCGTTGCTATGAGCGTATTTATCGAATGTCAACAATAGAGTGTTGATATTCAAGTTGTGAAGTTCTGCTTTAGTTTACATTGAAGTTTTCATTGTGATTTGTTGTCCAAGTCTACTGTACTGTAGCGTGTAAACATCCCGCACGTATTTACACATGCTGAGTATGCCGATATTGGGTTACATACTAACAGCTGTATCTCTGTACTCAATAAAAATTGGACACATGTTATATGGCATTTTTTATTGCAATTCGTCTATACTACCACCTCCTAAAATATTTACTATTCCTCCTGAAACACCCGTTATAGTAATGCTTTTCTCGTTAATAAATTAGTGAGTTTTTAATATTTCGAAATTTGGGACTAAATATGCCCTCAGACTAAATTCACTCTAAAATGAGAATGTATTTAGGATATCAAAGATTTTTTGTCAACTTTGATTGTACATCAGAAGAGCGGGCTTTCCTTTAAGAATCGAACACAATATGCCGCAACCGCTATCCAGGTATTTGAACCAGTCTTTGAGCCGAATCATCTTTAAAACAAAACCAGCTACTAAATTTGATCCAAAACTATAAATATTTTCATTTTAATATTTTGCTGGAGACTAATTCAAAATTCAAATGTAGAATGTATGTTTCTGTGTCTGACTTTAGATACGCACGGTTCTCCAGAATTAAATATCGTAGAAAGTTCGTTCTGAGTAAAAATCTTTGCATTTTAAAAATAAAAAGTTATTTTCTATCTTCATAATTTTGGGTTTAAAAATGCAGCAAATCAGAAGTTAATTGAACTTTCTAAAGTACAGTTATCGATATATTGAATAAACAGTTCTAGCTGTTGACCTGAAATTGAGCCCAAAATTTTTGTAATAATATTCCATACATTGCGTAAGCTGAGCATTGGAGTGAACCAAGTCCATTTTATAAAATTTTAACTCTCTAATGTACAAGACTTTCTTTTTACAAAATGAACCAAGTCCACCTGGCACCCATAGTATTTTTAGTTGTTGTAGCTTCTAAAACTCAGTGTAATAAATGTACTATGTCGATTTAAAAACAATGGATCTGAAAACTTTGAACTTCAATTTCTAAAAATAAGGATATGTGGACTTGAATCATTCCAATTCTCAGCTGCCGATTTGTCTTAAGTTTCTTGCTTAAATAGTTCGCTCACTAAAACAATTTCAGTTCACCAAAATGCGCATAAGAGCGCACCGATTGTTTTTCCTCCAATTCAGTAAAATTTTAGGAATTTGAAAAAATATCGAAATTTAATCAAATAGCTTGAGTTCCGATTTTAATTTGAGATTAATAACCCGACTATTCCTAAAATTTATTCCTGCAGAGAGACTGACTATCTCTACTACATATTTCATAATAATTCAATGTTTAATATTATTTTTTAGTATAATCAATAGCAGATAAACAGATTCGCATTAAAATTATGAATAAGTTGATTCACTGTAATCAGATGGTCAGAGTCTTAACTATATTACTTTAGGCATTTCACAATACAACATTTCAACAAGAATCCAGCTAAGTTGGAAAGCTTTCAAGTTTAAGAATGAAATGGTAGTCTTTTTGAAATTTCTTTGAAACTAGGGGTATGTGAACGACATTGCTCTTCGCCTTTAACTTTTTTAGGAAGATATATTGGGTAGTAAATTGAGATGGATTACCTCGTCTGACATTCTGAATATCTGAATCAGTTGGACTTAATATAGTTTATCTTGATCAGATGACCCTCCTCTTGACGGAACACTTAACATGCCAATTCGCCATATATACATATATATATATTTAATAATATATTAGATAAACCATAAATCTCTGTCTGTAAAGTGGTTGAAAAGTTGAGAAATGTAATAAATTTCCATTTATCAAAAATTTGTTAATTTATTTATAAATACATGCATATTCAACAATTTTTAATTTCAACATGAGTGATAATAATAAATTGTAAAGACTTTGTTTCTGCCGAGAATAGCAGAGTTGTTGATTCTTAAAGAGAAATCAATGAGGTTGTCCTCTGTTTGATGCAAATAAACATATACATAATTACATATACGTATATTTTTTTCAGACTATAGTTTCGATGGTTTGACCTTTATCATAAGTATTTTAATTTAAAATATGTTATCTGTTATTTCTCATGGATTCAAATACCAGAAATGATGTTTTTGTTTTGTGATAATTGTAAATTGTATACATAACAATTGTAGACATAACAAACTTAGATACATATCGTCGCTGATCTTATAAAACCTCGTAAGTCCTAAATTCATTGTTTGACAGAAAACAAGAAAAACCATTTTAAACAATACAAAATACAATTTAATATTTATTATTTGTCCGTAGCGCGAAATTAAATTAGAATAGAATAATAAGGTTTTAATAAACAGATGGGCCGTGAAAAGTTGGTCGGTATAAATGTATTTGAACAAAAATCGGACTTACGAGGTTTTGTAAGATCAGCGACGATATTTATATTAGTTATTTATGTTACGCCTAATTTTTCTTTTGGCTTTCCGATTTCTAGATAATTTTTCTCAGATCATTAAAGGCTTCGTTATTCAATGAAAAAGCCCTTATTAAGGATGATTTATTATTATCATAAAGATAAATTTTCTTCCACTTAATGCAAATAAACATATATGTATCCAGTGGCGTGCACGGCACGTCCTTGGATGGTATCCTAAAATTTCAAACATTTAGAGTATTTTCATAAATATAAAAATAAGCTCGGCTTCAAAATTTCAGGAGGATCTATACATTTTCAAATTATTATCCGATATTTCAAATATATTTCTATAAAAATCATTTTTTTTTGTTTTGAAAAGTATATCGATTCTCGAAATGAAATAAAATTGCTGCATAGTTTTAAGGCAATATAAAATGAATGATTTTTTCAGAAAATGGTGTGATAGAACGTTTTTAAGTCTCTGTCTGGTAGATATATCTATTCAAGCATGTAAAAGACAAGCCCAGACTAGTTTTAATCGAATCAAAATTGTTCTCGCTGAGGAACTATTAAAAATAGTAATAATACCAAAAAGGAATAAATAAATATGATTTGAGAATCTTTGGAATAAACCATTTCTAAGAACTCTCAATATATAAGATCGGAAATAACTAAGAGTTCTATAGACAAGTCATAGCTTGCTTATAGCAATAAAATTAGGAGAAATTTAAGATTTTCTTATAGGACAGGCCGATTCATTGTGGAAGATAATCGATTTCCATTTGAGGGACTGTGGAGTTTAAGTCACAAGATTTAATTTCTGACTCCTACCCTCACTCACACAAAGCACTATCCGTTTGGGGCGAAGGTCCCAAAATATATTTTTAAAAAATCCAATATTAAATTTGAAAAATAACGAAAATGATGGAAATCGGATGAAATTTGCAAAAATAACGAAGATTAAAATAAAATTTCAAAAAATGAAGGGTACTTTTTTGGACAGCATCCCCTGGTTGAAAAGTCACCAACCACCACTGATATGTACATATATATGCTCGTCTAATTTGTGAAATTGCCTATATATAGAAATAGCCAACATTTTGCCGAATTCATGAATTACACAAATCACTTGGCGATTTCCAGAATTAAGAAATGCCAATAGCCGGATACTGACTGAACGAACAGACTCGCGAGGCTGACTCGGGCTTTTGCCGCAAAACCGTCCTGAGTGAACGCAGGAAACGACCCGAGGCGCCTTTGAACATTCACAAAAACCGAAAACCGATGGATCGGGCCGAGGCAGCCTCAGACGAAGCAACGGGTACTTTTGCCTTGGGCGAGCCTTCGTACTGACCGACCAGGCATTTTCCTCAAGGGGCTGGCCTCGCGAAGCAAATCCTCAGTCAGTATCCGGCTATTGACGATTTCACTCTAGCGGTAGTATTTTTGTAATGAAATCAAACTATTTATATTTAATATTTTATTTATCAAAACCGAGAGGTGAGCCGCGACCTAATATCGTGTACACCTACTTCCACTTCCACTTTCATTTCCAAGTAGAAGACAATATATAAAGGGGCATTATCTAATGAATTCCAAAATAATTCAAAAGAGATGTACACCAGTACACCTAATTCCAATCGCGGTTCACCCCTCGACCTAAACTAAGCATAAGTTCATATCTAAATTATATGTGCTTTATATTTATAAAATAAAACTTTTATTTAAAAATTATCGAGAGTATAATATACTCGTATTTTCTAAAAATTACATTTTTATTTTTTTTGGGGTGTGTGACGCCACTTAAATATATGTGGTCTATTAATTAAACTTTTCATATGTTTAAAATAATAAATAATTATTACTTTAAATCGTCAATGGCGTTTCCTAATTCTGGAAATCGGCAAGCCATTTACTTAATTCATGATTTTTGCAAAATATTGCCCGTTTTCAGAAATAGGCAATTTCAAAAATTAGGAAAATACTATATAACTAATATAAATATATATCTAAATGTGTTCTGTGACCAGCTCACAATTACAACAAAATGAAAAACATTCCATCTGGTAATTTCACACATTAGGCGTAGCATATACATGTATGTATATGTAATGTTTATTTGATTCAAGTAGAGGAAAATGCCATTGATTTCTCTTTATGTTAATAATAAATACTCAATAAGAGCTTTTTCCATTGGATATAACGAAGCCTTCAAGTGATCTGAGAAAAAATTATTTAGAAATCGGAAAGCCATAAAAACCAACAAAGTTTTAATTCGTTATTTGAAAAAATTGTTTTTTATAACAAAACGAATTTGAATAATGAATCTTTTATAGTCAGATTGATATTTTCTCAGTTCGAACGACATATGGTGTAAATATAAAATTAATTGAAATTTTAATTTAACGAGCGAGCAGCTGACATTCATTGGGATGCGGAGGAAGAGCTCGTTTTATTTCATCAGCAGGAAGCCAACTGTCCAAACAAGAACTAAGAAGTGCTCCACTAGAATAATTTACGTCAACATTTTCCTGGCGTAAGTGACGGACGAGTTGGCCAACCCAAGTAGTACACAAGCTTGGTACAATTATTATTGAACGAATTAGAAATATATCGTATAAAGAACAAATAATAGTTCATTACACTTATTATTAAAAATTTAATTACTAAGATGTATTTTCTATTGCAGGCGGAGTGGTAGAACTCAATACTGAATTCACACAAAGGCAGCCCAAGGATAGTGAAAACAACAAATTATAAATAAAAGAATTTATTAGTACTTCATTTTCATACTCTTAACCATATAGTAATATACTATAGGAGTGGAAGCAGGGGCGGATTTAAGAGACCCAGGGCCCCTAGGCACTTGACATTTGCCCCCCCCCCCCCCACCATCTCGAAGCTATTTTTGAAATGTAGCAAATTAAATGCACTAGTACAGAACATATTATTTTTTTTTAAGAACATTGTATTTGTAGGGGCATCTAGCCTTTTTAATGTACAATATTAGGCCAATTTAATTACAAAGAAAATAAACAATATGATACAAACAGATCAAGTAAGAGAAAAAAAAATTTAAAAAGGGAACCAACGGTACAACACTGTTCTACACAACAGCATTCGGAACGCAATTCCTACGTTTGGATAAATGTGTTTATGTAAATGGAGCAGCAATCCAACGTAAAAACTCTTAGTAATTTTAATGAGAATGTTAAGCGATATTTGTTTACCTAGAGATTGAGATTGCATACTTGTATGATATTTGTAATGCCTGTTGTAGATCCCTTGTGATCTTTTTAGGTTGAAAAAAAGACTCCGCAACCGGGGCCCCCATACTGGCTGGGCCCCTAGGCCCGGGCCTTGTGGGCCTAGGCGGAAATCCAGCACTGAGTGGAAGGTTCCATAAGGAGCCAATCTATTTTAGCGTATACGAGTTACAGAGCTCTCTGGCGGTTCGGAATGTGCAACAAAATGACGGGAATCGCTCTCTTTAGCCCTAAAATTAAATTATTAAAGAATTAACATATAAAAATCAAAGAAATAAATTACTAGTTAATTTTATATAGGGTACTTATATTTCAGGATTTTTAGGTCGTTTAAAAAGTATGTTCTTTATCTGATTTTGTGTCGCGAAAGCAACCTTTCACAAAAGATTGACGTTGTGAACTAGAAATATTTAATAAAATTTTAATCTATAAGTCTATACGTTGGAAAATTTTCTAAATGAACGTTTAGCACAAAGCCTGTATGAATCTTTTATCTATGACAAAGGCTTTGAATGTCCTATGATTATGATCTTTGAATAGCTCTTAAGGACTAAGAATAATGTTCTCCGAGCCGCTAGAGAGTGCTTTTCGATATTCGGTAGCCTTCCACTCTATATTACTCTATGCTCTTAACTATTTCAGGGATTGTCCCTCTTTCTTCAAGGTTTAAAAGGGTCAACAAAGGAACCTCCGTATTTGAATTTCAATTAAAATCAAAAATTTGTGCACACATCGATTCCTTGATGATGGTCTGAGCGGGCAGAAACGTTGGCAAAAAAATATATTGAATTTTTATTAAATTTTATTTAATTCTGACTGCAAATAGTTAAGTTGAATGATTGTTAAAAATAATTATTATAATTTTTTTGAGATCTAATTGATTTAATATTTTTTATTATTTGATGTCGTATAAAAAATAGTTTTAATAAAAGTTGTTCAGTTTTTCTTGTAGATTCAGAATATGTACAGAAACATATAGGTTTCCATTTAAAAAACAGAAGTTTACCTCGAGATACCCTTGAAAGCTTGTGGTAGGTAAACAAACAATAACGTAGTTTAGTTTCCTCTCCATACAAATAAAATTTTATTTGAAACTTTTTTTTCATATAAAGCACTGTTTTTGAGTTTTAAGACTGTCTCAAGATAAAAAACTCATCCGGTATATGTGTGTATGTTTATTTGCATCAAGCAGAGGACAACTTCTTTGTTTCTCTTTGTGAATTTTCCTTTACTTCAAAGATTTTTATTTTTTAGAGGAATTTTAAACAGAATGATTTCGTTTCAGGAAAATTCTCTCTTTATACCTAAAAGAGAATCAGCTCAGCTTGCAAATATTCCTATTCAGCTATTTAGATGAATTTTGAGTTGATAACTAATCTCAATTCTCTGCTTCTCTCTACTTCTATTTATATTCTCTAAGCATAAAAACGAGAGTGTGGTCAGAATGGGGGTAGACTTACAAGCCAGGCTATAGGTTTAAGGTTTACATCCCTTGTATTAATAATTCATTATTTGATTCAAAGGATTTGAACAAGAATATAAAAATCCTTTTACTAAATTATAAGTTCAATAATTTAATTCCATGGAATTTCAACAAGCCCGTGAAGCTCTGCTGATACAAAAAAATAAAAAAAACTTTATTAATTTAAAATAAGGGGGTGTTTGTGAGAATGAGGGAGGAGAACGTTGCTTTTTTATTTATGATCTGTTGACATTTTCGTACATGGAATCGCAACTGATGCAAAAATAAACACTTGAAAATTAAAGTAAAGAAAATTTCGAAAAATTTTAGAAACTTTTTAAAATTTAAAATATAAAATACTAGGTAGGTTTCACATACATAAACCCCTTCCTCTTTCACCTTCTCTTATTGTTAAAATAAAGAAATTTACTTTTTAAAGCATTTTTGTATTCAGTTTCCTCTGTGAACTCCTGAAGATGGGCTTATACCCCGAAATATTATATATATATAATAACCCAGATTAATTTGCAGCAACGCTAACGTAATGCTGCCGACAGGGGGCGCTGATGCCGTCGGCAAATTTGAAATATAATTGTAATTTGAACTCGAATTTTGAAATAAAAGACTCCAATTGATTTTAAATTAAGAAACATTAAATATATTGATAATTATTCCTCCCCCCACCACTCAAAAATTAAATATTCAATTCGCTTTTTCTTTGCGCACAGAAGAAGAAATTAATCACATCTTATTTGATTTATATTTTATATATTATTTGTTTATTTTTTAATAATTTGCCACTTTTTTATAATTTTTTAAAAATCTAAATTTTGTTATTCTTATTTTTTGATTTTTACAAAATTGAGGCAATACTAGAGCAGCCTGTCATACAAACAACACCTGATCTCTTTTAAAATATTTGGAGCCTTATATCGATTATCGATCCCAAATTTAAAAAAAATGATATAATATAATTCTCCTCCTCACACGATCCCATTTATTTAAATAAATATATTTCCACACAAAAAATATCACAATGCTGTAGATTATAGAAAAAAAATACTTCCAGATTCATATCTAGAGCCTCATTTCTGTAGCTGTGTCAGGACGAAAATGAGGCGAAACTTTTAAGAGACTATGTATTTTCGAGAGTTTACAGGTATACATTTGGAGTGTAATTTTTTAAGAGGAATCACATTTTTGGACCTAGACGCTGCCCGCCAGGGCACCAGCCCAGAGGGCCGAGCTTCGAGGGCGTGCCTAAGACACGCAAGAAAAGCTCGTATATATAGAGTCGTGCTAAACAAGCATCTGATCTTTTATTTTTGTGAAACTTGCCTAGTATTTATGTTTAAAATTTTAAAAAGTGTCTAAAATTTTTCAAAATTTTCTTCTACTTTCTTTAAAATGTTTCACCAAGAACCCATACCATTCTCCTTAAACAAAATTTGATAATTACTTTAAGTCGAATTACAATTTTTAAAATTATTTAGGTAAGAAATAATTATTTAGCGAATCAATTGTTAATTACTCAGTACGGCCAGGAGGCAGTCTCAAAAGCGAATAAATTTTTTTTTAAGGTAGTTGTTTCACCATATGGGTTTTCTTAGGATTTGTTTGAAATTTAGAGAGATTATTATTGGAATACCTCTGCATCGATTGGTGGCAAAACGAACTTTATGAACAATATAGTTCCGGAGATATTAAATTCCAAAGGTAGAGTTTTTCAGACTCTTATACATTGCGGTATACTGGATATCGAAAAATTTACATTTTCAATCCCTTATTAAGAACTTTTTGTTTTATATATCGACCTTTATAATGTACTTTATCTGAAATTTCTATGATAAAATATATTCAAGCTCTTACAATGTTGCCAGATTTATCAAACGAGCACGGTATTGGCTAGAATCGGTACATAAACAGCAAAAAATTTTGGGCTTAAGAATTATGAATCCTTATTGACTGTTCTATATACTCTAACATTAACTTTTTGCTACCATTGTCAAGAAACAACTACCTTAAGAAAAAAATATTAATATAATTGCAGGCAATTAAATCGTTAGCCTGCAATTATATTAATATTTTTTTGATAAATTTTTTTATTCGCTATTGAGACTGCGCCATATAAGTAATGAGTTGGTAAATATTGTAAGAACCAATTATTATTTTATTTATATAGGGTAGATTGGGGTGAGACGCCATATTGTACAAGATGCCGTAACATGTGGTTAACCCACACACATGCGAGAAAACAGCATGCCAGTAAGTTGGAATCAAGGCGAGTGCCCAGTGAGAGTATACAAATAGTTTTTATTGATTAATCATAATTTTCAGTGGTGTTTTTAAATGATTTTGTCGTCCTGATTGCTCTGGTAAGTACCCGAAATCATATCCAAAAATACTTTACTTAGTCATATTAACCGTAGTTTTGAAAGAAGAGAAATAACTAGGTTAGTTTTAGTGAGTTTGAAGTGTGGGCTTTCTATCAGTCGCGTAATGACCCCCCGTCTACCATTGCTGCGCGGTGCTAGGCGAGTCGGCGTCTTATTGTCCAATGCTTTGGGGGAAGACAAGTAACATTTTTTGGGGGTAAGATGCCGTAGTTTTCGCGTTGGTGTAAGATGCTGGTTTGTATTACTATACATTTATAATTAATTTTTGGAAACTAATCCGAAGATTTCTTTCCAGAAATGCCGCTGACATACATAAGAACGTCTAATCGAAGATCATGGAACAAAAATGACCTCCAAAAAGCTTTCAAAAGCGGAAATATTACTTAAAAGGAAAAAAGAACATTAAAAAAAAATAAAAAGTAATGTTATTTAGATATAGGTACAGGTAATATGATCATTAATGTATTTGCTTTTTTTGGAATTGATTTAATAACACTGTGCATTGATTCCCCATATGGCATCTTACCCCAAAGGTATCGGTCATCTTACCCCAAGATTGGGGTAAAATGCCGAAATGGAAATGTTTACAATTTTTTTTTTTTTTTTTTTAAGGAAAAAATAGTTTTTCAAAGCGAAACTTATTCTTTTATTAATTACAAAAGTACATATATTGTTGATAAAATGGTTGGTTAAAAATAAAACCAATGGGCTATTTTACATAAAATAAAGTTAAAAACTACGGCGTCTTCCCCCAGACTACTATATAAGTAACTTTCAATTAAGATTGACATTAACTCTCGACACATTTGAAGAGAAAACACTTAAGATAATTAAATCTTAGTCGGATATGAATCAGATTTTAACTTAGAGTTAACAAAATATTAATAATTAATTATGAGACAATAAAATTGTGATTGTTTTTTAAGTATATTGTTAATAAAATTGTTGGTTGAAAAATGAAACCAATGTTCTATTTTATATAAAATATAGTTAAAAACTTCGGCTTCTTTCCCCAGTCTACTATAATTTATTTTGTTTTGTATTGATATTCTTACATTTTACTTACATTTTATGCTCATTATAGCTCATTAGAACTGAAGATGGCATTATATAATTAAATCCGAAACTGTTTTCTACAATTGGGAGTTTTTATTTGACAGAGGCTTTCTTAACTGGCTGAATTTCTCTCTTTCCTAATTAATAAATTTTTGGAGAGACATCTTTCCTTCATCAAAGCGTCAGAAAATTCTTTCTTATGCTAAAATATTTTTATTTCCAATGCGGAGAAGTGATTAATTAGATTTTGGACTCTATTTTTAACCGACTTCAAAAAAGGAGGACGACAGAATTTTTTTTTGTGTCTATGTTACCTCATATCTCCGCCAATTGTGAACCGGTTTTGATGATTTTTTTGCATTGGGTTCAGTCTAGCTTCCGATTGGTCCCGTTTTTTTTTTCATTCGTATTGGACCTTCATTGATATGTTTGTTCAGGCATAACTTCTTTGTTTATGAACCGATTTTAATGATTCTTTTTTTATTGGAAAAAGGGTACTGTAGGGGCAGTACCATATTAATTTGGTCAAGTTCTGAACATATGATCAATGACGAAATAACGTAAATCTCCAATTCTTATGAGCAAATAATCGAAATTATAATAAATAAAATCTTTAATAAAAAATCTTTAAACATTCATTTAAAACCCGCAAACGTTTCGTGAGAATTTCTATATTTATGAATTGAATTCTATTATAATTTTCTGATTCATTCGCCCGACGCTTACTCTTACTAGATGTATGCATGGTATTATATTAAGTCACTATTAATAACATCACTAAAAAGAGAAAAATAAAAATAATTTTTATAAAAAATAAATAAAACCGACTTTAAAAGAATTAAATGCAACAAATAAAATAATAATAACTTAAAAATCAAATAAAATACACTAAAAGGTATAAAATAATTATCTTATTTAGTTACAACTACGACGAAATATTAACATGAAATTACTTTTTGAAGTCGATGCCAAACATATACCTACATTATATGAATTGCACTAGAGACTAGTCGGATCTTACTTAGTACGTTTGGCGGGTACGCTCGCTTATAGGTTTTGCACCGACTTCAAAAAGTAATTTGATGTTAATATTTCGTCGTTTATTTGTAACTAAATAAGATAATTATTTTATACCTTTTAGTGTATTTTATTTGATTTTTAAGTTATTATTATTTTATTTGTTGCATTTAATTTTTTTGGAAGTCGGTTTTATTTTTTTTTTTATAAAAATTATTTTTAGAAATTCTGGTTCAAAAAATGCAGAAAACATAATTTTTTGAGTGATTTTCTTAAGATATTAAGGCAATGTTATTTGTTATTCTAAAACGAAGTAAAAATTAAAGAATTTATTATTAGTTTTATTTTTTATTTTTTCAAAATGAGAAAGGAAATTGTTGACCAGCATCGAATGAAAATTACATCAAACGATTCATAGAAAGTCAGCTCTTTTGATAATGGGGTTCAATAGTATTTTTTTTTCTTACGAATCTGTACTGAGAATCAAATGGACTTGATGAGAGAGGCAGAACGATCTTTCAAAGTAGGCTTTTATTTTAGATGGATCTGATAAAAAAAGGAGGAAAGAACACCCTCAACAAAAATTAGAGCAAATTTAGCTGCGTGATTCAAAAGTTGTAAACTTTTCTTGCCGCCAATAATGTTCGAATTCATAAAAAATACAATCCAAGAGGAAGTGATTCATTCAAGAAAGTTTTCGCGAATTCGCCTCTCGAAAAGTTTGAATTCCTTTCAATCGCAACATAAGTAATAATTAAGTCAAATGGAGAAAGACCAATCCATTATTAATTAATCTTAATCTATAGATAGATTAAATAAAGTGGATTATTACTCTGATACGTCTGCCTACTGGGCGAGCCTAGTATAGAAATACACGCTAAGATTTTCGAATTTTATATTTAACCGACTTTGAAAAAAGGAGGATATTATCAATTCAACGGAATGTCTGTATTTTTTTTTTTTTTTTGAGGGGTGGGGTTTGA
This sequence comes from Forficula auricularia, assembly GCA_024734495.1. Classification (NCBI taxonomy): domain Eukaryota; kingdom Metazoa; phylum Arthropoda; class Insecta; order Dermaptera; family Forficulidae; genus Forficula; species Forficula auricularia. The sequence continues at coordinate 1,389,917 of JALMQS010000861.1, read as the reverse complement.
ACATTTATTTCTCTTTACCATGTGGAACGATTTTTGCATTGGTTTCAGTCTCGTACCTGATTGGTCCCATTTTTTTTTCATTGGACCTTTTTTGTTATGTATGTTTACGCATAACTTCTTTGTTTATGGACTGATTTCGATCGTTCTTTTTTTATTGGAAAGGAGATACCTTAAGGGTGGTCACATATTAATTTGGTCAAGTTCTGATGATGTTTGTTAGTCGATTTCTCTTTACCATGTGGACCAATTTCGATGATTTTTTTGCTTTGGGTTCAGTATTAGTCCCGTATAAATTTCATTGGTATCGGACCTTTTTTGTTATATATGTTCACGCATAACTTCTTTGTTTATGGACCGATTTCGATGGTTATAATTATCTTAAAACTATTTAACTATTCAATTTAAGGAGGACGTTATCAATTCAACGGAATGTCTGTATTTTTTTTGGGGGGGGGGTTGAACATTTATTTCTCTTTACCATGTGGAACGATTTTTGCATTGGGTTCAGTCTCGTACCCGATTGGTTCCGTTTTTTTTTTCATTGGACCTTTTTTGTTACGTATGTTTACGCATAACTTCTTTGTTTATGGACTGATTTCGATCGTTCTTTTTTTATTGGAAAGGGGATACCTTAAGGGTGGTCACATATTAATTTGGTCAAGTTCTGATGATGTTTGTTAGTCGATTTCTCTTTACTATGTGGACCGATTTCGATGATTTTTTTTTGCTTTGGGTTCAGTATTAGTCCCGTATAAATTTCATTGGTATCAGACCTTTTTTGTTATATATGTTCACGCATAACTTCTTTGTTTATGGACCGATTTCGATGATTATAATTATCTTAAAACTATTTAACTATTCGCATATTTGGCTTGTTTTTCAGTCAAATGAAAATTATCATTTGTTTGCCCTCGCCTATATCTAAATGGTGTCTCTCTCATCCACATTTGGTTCTTTCTAGAATAACACACATTTAAGAATAATTTTTATTCGAGTAAAACTTGTCTGTGCTTGTCTTGTTAACAGACTTCGGAAAAAGGAGGAGGTTATCAATTCAACGAAATGTCTGTTCTATTTCTATTTAATAGTTTCTTACCTAGAGTCAAAAGGCCACTCCTAGAATAATATAAATTTATCTCTACTAGCCTGAAACAGGTCTAGACTTACTTGTACTATTTGTCATCTTTGAAATGACTTAGTTATATTGGAAGAAAGATCATTCGATCCGCGCCCTTTTTACTCATTTTCCTTGACTAACTTTTTCAAAATTTGATATGATGCTCTATGTAAACTTATAGAGATTTTAAATAAATGTATATATCAATGAGAATTGTTTCGACCGCGCTTATTTGAAAAAGATATTTTATCACGAGACCACTGCGGATTATGCTATTGAAGTCTGGACCAAGAGAGAAAAAAATGTGATCCACTTAGCTACAATCCAACGTCATTTTGCGTATAGCCCGCTAGACATTCGGACGGATCACCAAATAAGCGCGGTCAAAACAATTCTCATTGATATATAAATTTATTTAAAATCATTATTTCAAGTTAGAAATATATAAGTTCAAATATTATTTTCACTCAATATTTGACAAAATTCCCTACAGTTGATTCGTGATCGAATCAAATGTAGAAAACATTCGGTTAATTTATAGAGATTTGTTTAACTTTAGATATACCTATTTACTTTAAGCATCTTTATATCAACCAAAACCAAAGCATACAAATATCTCTTTCACTAAAGAATGGCCTCTGCGCCTATGTCCTTAAGATGGATTTTAACTTATTAGGCATGTAAAAACTTTTTCAACCTCATTGTTTCTCATTATAAAAATATGTATTTGGGTGCCATAATAAAATTTCTACGAGATTCCATTATCGCGATCATCGGAATATAATTGTAAAGATTTTATTTTTTCGAGAGTAGCAGAGTTGTTGATCGGATTACATAACAAGAACCCTGTAACACAGGCACATATACGAGCCCCGTCCCATCTCAATTGGCCCACCAACACAAGGATAAGTGAAAAAATTATATTTGAAAATAATTTTATATATAAGAGAGGGGTCAGGGTGTATAGTAAAGGCATGTGGATGGCCACATCAGTTTATTTTATTATATATTTAGTAATGTGCCAAGTTATATCAATAATGAGGAATGATTTATGTTTTTGAAAACTTCTGAAAGAACATAGTATGAAATTAATTTGGGTAGTGGCCCCCTCTATTAAATCTCACTTATATAATTAATGATAATAATGTTCTTTTTCTTCTTTACTAATATGTATCTCACAAAGTTCAATTCATCAAAATAATCCTTTTTTCAGATAAGGAGAACCATTGTGTTGGCCGACACCGAAGGCAACTAGGGTTTGGTCCAAAGCCTTCAAAAGGCCCTGATTATCTTTAACGACTTTCCTAATCAAAGCGTTGAAGAGCCTCTTGAGAAACTTCTTGGTTTATTCGCTTTGTGTGGACAGATTTAGGTATTGATAACATCCGTTCAATTATAAGCATTAAAATTGAAATTTTATTATTTGCGAATTATCCAAATACGAAGTTTCGCTTTCTCTTGAAAATAGAATCCAATTCCTATTTGAACGAGTTGATTTACGAAAAATTACAGTGTGTTTACTGAAAGCAAAATTTTTTAAACTCCGATCCAAAAAAAGCCTATTTTTAATAAAGTTAATGGGTATTTTAAAAAAAACATAGCTAGAACTGGAATCTGGCAAGAACCCCGTATCTAGACCAGTGGTTCTCAAACATGGGTACGCCTGCCTTTCATTAGAAGATAGAGAATTACATTTCGTCGCTGATCTTACAAAACCTGGTAAGTCTGATTTTTGGTCAAATACGTATTATACGTTTATAACGACCAACTTTTAAAGGCGCATCTGTCTATTGAAACCTTATTATTCTATTCCAATTTAATTTCGCGTTACAGACAAATAATAAATATTGAATTGTATTTGTATGTATTGTTGTTTAAAATGGTTTTTCTTGTTTTATGGCAAACAATGAATTTAGGACTTACAAGGTTTTGTAAGATCAGCGACGATTTGTTTGTTTGTTGGTTTTCAAAACTGAACTAAATCCAACCGCTCGGCTTTTTGAATGTGTTCTTTTTAGAAAGTGTTTAGTAAAAAACAAAATAAGACTTGGTTCTAAATTTTAAAACTAAGTAGGTATTGTTTTTCGCCTTTAATTTTCTTCTAGTACTGTAAAAACTTGACATTTTTATAGATATTTTTTTTTCATTATATTTAATCTCTAAGCATGAATATGTTTTTAGTAAAAGGAGCAACAAGAAGAAATATATATGTATATAAAAAAATGTATCTAGAGATGAAGAGAAAGTAAATAGAAAAACAGTAATAGTTTTGAACGTAAATTGGAAAGCAAAGGGCAGATCTGATGAAAAAAAGTACTAGAGAAATACAGGATCTAGCCTGAGGGCTGCCGACTCCACTGTCATTCTAACAGAACGGCAAAGGAAAGAAATCAAGAAGCCCTTGTTGCTTATTGAGTTAAGTTAGAAACGCAATTATTCTGCAAACACAACAGAGAAACATTTACTTTATATATTATATATAATTATGTTTAAAAATGCCAATTAAATCTTAAAGAATTACTTTATTAATTTATTAATTTTCTTCCAGAACTTAAGTGACTTGATTTAAATTTTTCATTAAATTGAAGGGTTGGTTTTGTCACAAATATAATAAAACAATAATTTTAATAACTATTAGAATTATTTAATTGATAACTATACAGTTTCGGTCACCACTGGTCTATATTGAAGATTTAAGAATGAATGTTTCATGTGAAATGACAAATTCCGGTTCTTGAACGAGATAACTACTGAGGATGGTCGACCAGTGGTGACCGAAACTGTATAGTTATCAATTAAATAATTCTAATAGTTATTAAAATTATTGTTTTATTATATTTGTGACAAAACCAACCCTTCAATTTAATGAAAAATTACTTTTATTAAATATGAATGTTTGCTAAGTATCTTAATTGTAAAGTAATTCTGGTAGTCAAAAACAAAGGACATCAAGAAAGTTGACTACTTAGACATAGGTCCTAGACACATATTGTTAAGGGTGTGTTTTAATCATTATACCGACTTAACAGAAATCGAATCTGAGTTTACGCACTTGGAAGACTACACGCATGCATCCATTGCATATAGGATATTTACACCTTCCCAGTGCCGGATTATACTACGGGCGCACCGGAAAAATAAGGGGCCCGGTCAGCCGGAGATAAAAAAATATGAGTAAAGAAAAAAACATATTTCACCTCGTTTTGATTAAAATTAATATGTAATATGTTGATAATTTTATATATTATTTATCTATTTTCTTATTTTTTAACCGACTTCAAAAAAGGAGGAGGTTCTCTATTCTAGTGATTTTTTTTTGTGTCTATGTTACCTCATATCTCCGCCAATTGTGAACCGATTTTGATGGATTTTTTTGCATTGGGTTCAGTTTAGCTTCCGATTGGTCCCGTTTTTTTTTCATTGGTATTGGACCTTTTTTGATATGTTTGTTCAAGCATAACTTCTTTGTTTATGAACCGATTTTAATGATTCTTTTTTTATTGGAAAGAGGGTACCTTTAGGAGTGGTACCATATTAATTTGGTCAAGTTCTGAAGATATGACCAATGACGAAATAATGAAAAACTCCAATTCTTATGACCAAATAATCGAAATTATAATAAATAAAATCTTTTATAAAAAAATTTTAAAAACATTAATTTAAAACCCGCAAATGTTACGAGAGAATTTCCATATTTATGAATTGAATTTTATTATCATTTTCTGATTCATTGGCCCGCTTTCTCTTACGAGATGCATGCATGTATTATATTAAGTCACTATTAATAACATCACTAAAAAGAGAAAAATAAAAATAATTTTAAAAAAAAAAATCGACTTAAAAAAATTAAATGCAACAAATAAAATACTAATAACTTAAAAAATCAAATAAAATACACTAAAAGGTATAAAATAATTATTATCTTAATTAGTTACAACTAAACGACGAAATATTAACATGAAATTACTTTTTGAAGTCGGTGACAAACATATACATTTTATGAATTGCACTTGACGGATCTTACTTAGTACGTTTGGCGGGTACGCTCGCTTATAGGTATAGTTTGTTTGGCACCGACTTCAAAAGTAATTTCATGTTAATATTTCTGTCGTTTAGTTGTAACTAAATAAGATAATTATTTTATACCTTTTAGTGGATTTTATTTTATTTTTGAGTTATTATTATTTTATTTGTTGCATTTAAGTTTTTTGAAGTCGGTTTTATTTTTTTTATAATCATTGAGGATATTTGACTCTTTTACTTTTGAAGATGATATAATCTAAGAATAATATCTTTTATTTTTCAGTTGATTGTGGAAACAGTCGTGAATCCGAATGGTCGTAGCATGGGGTGATTTGCATTAAAATAAAGTGTTTCTTAAGAAAATTATTGTATATAAAATTTGGCTGAGGCGTTTGTTCGCTACGAGGCGTAGCCCCTTTAAATTGAGATTGTTTTAAAGACGCCTCGTTCCTATTGTATCGTATAGTGGATTGGGAGCGGCTCCGAATGAACTGGATGGATCCGGCTCCGGCTTTTTCCAGGATAAAAACGTCCACAAATCTATGCAACATTCGCACCCCTTGCACCCTTCCTAAAACGTTTCATTTCTATATTGTTTTAACTGATTTAAGTGTTTTTGCAGCGATTTTTTTTAGATTTATTTAAAAAATGAAAATCCACTTGTCTCATTTTTCATTCTACGAGATCATTTAAGTCAAATAGAATTTGACATCAGAAGGAAGTACCAACTCTTTTTCATGGCTTCATCATTTAGTTAATAACTAATCGACGACGGAATAAAAAGAATTCATATTTCAGAGATCATTAGTTTTTAACCGACTTCAAAAAAATGAGGAGGTTCTCTATTCGACTGATTTTTTTTTTTTTTGTGTCTATGTTACCTCATATCTCCGCCAATTGTTAACCGACTTTTTTTGCATTGGGTTCAGTCTAGCTTCAGATTGGTCTCGTTTTTTTTTCATTCGTATTGGACCTTTTTTGTTATGTATGTATACGCATAACTTCTTTGTTTATGAACCGATTTCGATGATTCTTTTTTTATTGTAAATGGGATACATTAGGGGTGGAACCATATTAATTTGGTCAAATTCTGATAATATGATCAATGGTAAAATAACGTAAATCTCCAATTCTTATGTGTAAATAATCGAAATTATAATAAATAAAATCTTTTATAAAAAAATCTTAAAACATTTATTTAAACCCGCAAATGTTTCGAGAGAATTTCTATATTTATGAATTGAATTTTATTATCATTTTCTGATTCATTCGCCTGACGCTTTCTCTTACGAGATGCATGCAAGGTATTATATTAAGTCACTGTTAATAACATCACTAAAAAGAGAAAAATTAAAAATAATTTTTATAAAAATAAATAAAACTGACTTCAAAAAAATTAAATGCATTAAATAATATAATAATAACTTGAAAATCAAATAAAATAGACTAAAAGGTATAAAATAATTATCTTATGTTTAAACGACGAAATATTTACATGAAATTACTTTTTGAAGTCGGTGCCAAACATATACATTATCATGAATCGCACTCGACGGATCTTACTTAGTACGTTTGGCGGGTACGCTCGCTTATATAGTTTGTTTGGCACCGACTTCAAAATGTAATTTCATGTTAATATTTCGTCGTTTAGTTTTAACTTAATAAGATAATTATTTTATACCTTTTAGTGTATTTTATTTTATTTTTAATCTATTATTATTTTATTTGTTGCATTTAATTTTTTTGAAGTCGGTTTTATTTTTTTTTTTATAAAAATTATTTTTTGAACTTATAGACTTCTGGGGCCTACTGATTACACAGATTACACTGGTTTCTGTTTAAATGCTTAAATTCTGTTGCTAGTCATCGGAAAACACCAAGATATCTTTTCTTAGCTTTTAAAGTTTGCTTTTGTCTGTTTTTCGTCGATAAGTAAGTTTTGAAGATTTTAATTGATGTTGTTAGAGTTCGTGACTGTGATGGAACTGTATTAGGTGAAGGAGGAGGTATCAACCAAAGTTGGATGCTGGGTCTCACTGAATAAAACATTTGCGTTCCGGAATTTATTTAACATCTTCAGTTAATTGGGAGTTATACACGTACCTCATGTTGTGTATTATTCCCAATTAACTGAAGATGGCCAACTAAATTCAGGCCGAAACGTTTTATTCAGGGTGTTTTATTGAACCCAGCGCATCCATCTTTGGCTGATACCTCCTCCTTCATCTAATACGATTTTAATTGATTTTACGTGCAGTCCCATAAACTTCATATGCTACATGCTGACATGGACTAATTTAAAGATAATATGGGTCTACTCAGATGAGCAAGGTGTTTTCACCAAGATGTGATGGACTTTGAACGACATTACCAAGGGCAGTACAACGAGAATATTATGGGAGATTACATTTGGGGTTTAATACGAAAAAGTCCATACAAAACAAGAAAATCACTAAAAAATTCATTTTCGAACTTGATTTTATATTATTTTATATTTGAATGCGATTACTAATCATTATTCTTGAACCAAAAGACTACGATGATCAGCAAAAAATTTTTCTGATTGTAATAAAATTATGAAAAAATCAGTCATTTTTCGAAAAGTTGCTCTGGTTTATACAAAAGCAAACTTTGATCAAAAAAATTATTTTTCCCTTTATTAGTAACGTGGAAGAAAACAAAATTTGACATTTAGAAGTCAGACCCAAGAATCGTGTCGACCGGTGTTATGCATACAATATTTGGTTGACTTTGGTCCAAGGGCCTAGATTTTCAGCTTTTGACCCTCTTTTTTGGGGCGGTTAGTTTTTTAATTTTCAGTCTTCTGGAGGCCTACTGATTGTATACAAAATTTGGTTGAGTTCGGTCCAAAGGCCTAGATGTTCATTTTTTCCCTCCCCTCCTCTCCTAAATGATTATAAATGACTTTATTGAATAGTAGTTGCGGCGCCCGCCTTCGGCGGGTGTCTTGATAGCCCGTGTGATACACCCTGGACCCCCACCCTGACCCCACTTTCCCACCTCTAGGCCCCCCCATACCCCCCCTGAACCATCTCTCCTCTATCTCCAACCACTCTCCACCCACGAATTATGGTACGTAATCTTGGAGTCAATTTTAATTGCTTTGTGAAAATAAATTTTATTTTTTTATTTTCGTAGGAAAATGTTTCACGTGATTTAACAGAATTAAATGTTTTTATTTTTATTTTATTTCATTTAAATTGGTAACCATGACGACTGTTTTTGTTGTTGACAAATATACAGAGGCAGGCAGAAATGCCCTTTTGTAGTATGTCATTAATTGTAAGAGAGGGGACAGGTGTATGGTAAAGTCATGTGGATGGCCACATCAGCTATTATTATTATTATTATTTTTTTTTTAATGCGATCGAATGCAAGAAGGGGCGCACCAAGAAGATGCAGCACCTATGAAAATTTGATCGAAAAATTCTTTCATTATCGAAGCGAAGAAGAAAAATAATTTTTATAAAAAAATAAAAAAACCGACTCTCAAAAAAAAATTAAATGCAACAAATAAAATAATAAGAACTCAAAAATCAAATAAAATGCATTAAAAGGTAAAAATAATTATCTTATTTAGTTAAAACTAAACGACGAAATATTAACATGAAATCACTTTTGAAGTCGGTGCTAAACAACTATATAAGCGAGCGTACCCGCCAAATGTACTAAATAAGATCCGTCGAGTCCGATTCATAAAATGTATATGTTTGGCACCGACTTCTAAAAGTAATTTCATGTTAATATTTCGTCGTTTAGTTGTAACTAAATAAGATAATTATTTTATACCTTTTAGTGAATTTTATTTTATTTTTGGATGTTCATTATTATTTTATTTGTTGAATTTAATTTTTTTGAAGTCGGTTTTATTTTTATTTTTCTCTTTTAGTGATGTTATTAATAGTGACATGAATATAATACCTTGCATGCATCTCGTAAGTGAAAGCGTCGGGCGAATGAATCAGAAAATGATAATAAAATGCAATTCATAAATATAGAAATTCTCTCGAAACGTTTGTGGGTTTTAAATGAATGTTTTAAGATTTTTTTATAAAAGATTTTATTTATTATAATTTCGATTATTTCGCTCATAAGAATTGGAGATTTACGTTATTTCGTCATTGATCATATCTATCAGAACTTGACCAAATTAATATGGTACCACCCCTAAGGTACCCTCTTTCCAATAAAAAGAATCATTAAAATCGGTTGATAAACAAAGAAGTTATGCCTGAACAAACATATCAAAAAATGGTCCAATACCAATGAAAAAACGGGACCAATCGGAAACTAGACTGAACCCAATGCAAAAAAATCATCAAAATCGGTTCACAATTGGCGAAGATATGAGGTAACATAGACACAAAAAAAAAGATTCAGTCGAATGAGAACCTCCTCCTTTTTTGAAGTCGGTTAATGATCAAGCTAATGGGTGGAGGCGTAGGTGTCTGTGCGCCTGGGTCTTGAAGGTTTGAAGCTTATAGGTGTCAAGAAAGACGGAGGCAGCGTGAGAGTCCCAGGTCCTTGAAGTCATAGGAACAAACGTATTAGGAAAGGAACTGATCCGGTACATCTCCTATTTAACCGTGAAGAGATGATAGGAGTCGACGAGTACGTCGTTAAAACGACGAGAGTGCCATTATATGGGCAGTTTTAATTCTAATAATTCCTCGTCTCTACAAGTATTGCGTTTTTATTTCAAAATGAACTCGATACGAACTGATTCCAGCTGTTTACATTCGTGTCTCTTTCTATTCATTCATATAAACAATGATTTATAAATTACCTTCCGAATGTTTTATATAAATTATCAAAATGCATAAATAAAATAAAAAATAAAAGCTAATCCAACAAATAAATTTTCCTCGTTAAATTAAACTTTCGAATAGATCACAATGACTGGCTTTCATTTAAAATGGCCGGAATTAAAAATGAATAGAAAAACAGTAAATCTTGAATTCAATAGAAAAATAATTATCAATGCGGTGTCAAAGATGATATACTCCAAAATTATATTCCATTTTATTATTGTCTAACTTTTTTACTTCTTCTGGCAATGTAAATAAAATATTTATTTTTAGGGGCCTACCATCGCGTTCGTATTTCAGAAAGAAATTGATATTCACAATTCTTAATAGATCACAGTAATAATGTTAACATGAATACGAACAACATGTATGATTTTAGAATTTTGGGGAGAGTCCAAAAATAAATAAATCAATAAATTATCAAATGTAAGTTTATACCATATACTTACCTAGTATGAAAATGTTGTAAATAAATTACAAACTCCTAACATTTTGGAAGATATTTTATGATTTTCGTGTATTTGCATTAGATTAGATTATATATATACTAGTTGCAAGGCCTTCGCCTCCGGCGGCCCTCTTGCCAGCCAGGGGACTCGCTTCCCGACCCCCACCCATCCACCACCCCAATGTACAGACAAAACCTTAATTTTATATATATATATAGATTGATAATTTCATTTAAATTGGTAACCATGTCGACCCCTGACCCCCACCTGGAACCTGAGCCCCCCCCCCCCCCGAAACCCACTCCACATCACCACTTCAATGTACAGACAAAACCTTAATTTTATATATATAGATAATTTCATTTGAAATTGCTAACCTATGACGACTGTTTTTGTTGGTGGACGGACATAGGTACATACATAGGTACATACAGAGACAGGCACAAATGCGCTTTAGTAGTATAGGATATAAATTTATTTGTCTCTACTTCGGCATTTGCAGATCACCTCCATGAAATCAAGGGGTGAACCACCATCTAATATCGTGTACACCTAATTCCAATCGCGGTTCACCCCTCGCATGAAACTAATCATTCCGCCTCTCCATGTCTTCAGCAATGGTTACCAATAAAAACCGTAACGTCAAAAATCCAATATAGAATGGTTATTCTTCAAGTATTAGATGAGAATCGATCACTATTTTTGATTTTAACTCGATTCCTCCATGTCTTCAGCAATGTTTACCAATAATAACCGAAACGTCAAAAATCCAATATAGAGTTGTTATTCCTCAAGTATTACATCAGAATCAATCACTATTTTATTACAACGACGACCCCTCCATGTCTCCAGTAACGAATACCAGCAAAACCGAAACTTCCAAAAATCCAATGTAAGAATGGTTATTATCATGCGCTAGATGAGAATCAATCAGCCATTTTTTATTTTAAATTCGCATTCCCTATGTCTTCAGCAATAAGGTCATCAATAAAAACCGAAACGTCAAAACTCCAATATAGAAATTGCTTATTCCCCAAGCAACAGAAATGAGAATCAATCACTGGTTTTTGATTTTAAGCCGGATCCCTGTGTCTTCAGCAAAGTCAAGGGATAAAGCAATAAAGCAGCAGTAGCAATGGTTACTTATAAATTTCCTCCCAAACTTTTAGAATCTCACCACGTGAGAAGCTCTATCCATTCTTGCTTTATAGGAAGTTCGAATGAGCTATATTAACACGATCAAATGAATGAACAAACAGTTTTAAAGAATTTTTGCTAAAATAAGGATATTCTAAAAAAGCACTGACCATTACTCTAGTAGCAAAGTGGCAGCAGCAGATGCAGCTTTAACTAAAACTTTATCGCAACCTCTTTTGTTGTCCCTAAGATACTTAATGATGCAGATTACAATTTCATCAAAATTGCTGTTAAGTCATTTCTGCAAGATTTAGAAAAAACTAAAAGTACCCTGAAAGAGCAATTAATGCTTAGGGCCGATTGATGGCACCTAAAGCAGCTAATCAGCGCTTCAATTAAGCTAGCATTAATGGTAGGTTTTAAATTTCATTTCAATTGTTGCAACGATGTGGAAAAATAACGTCATAACATCCATCCATCCATCCATCCATCCGCACGCACGCACTTCCAGAAAAATGGCACGTTTTGGCTTCTAGACGAGACCCCCATGTAATTTTTGGCAAAACCGAACCACGTGCTAAAAATTGAACCTAATTGAATACTGCAATTTGTGATCTATTAATTGAGACACATGGGTTCCGTAGTCTTTTACCCGAGGACTCTTTGAAGTCGCGCTTGCCGCGAGACTGATTACAATACTTTCTCCATGCTTCGCATTGGAGAAAGTAAAAATATACTTAATAACCAACTTGACATTAAGAAACAACCAATAATAGACATGGATATACTAGTATACAAACAATAGAATCTGCACATACCATCAATTCATTTCTATGTATAAACTACAGGTACTTTCCAAGCTTCCAAAATCCTTTCTTAATCTTAAATTTAGATAAACAAAAATTCTTCTTTGTACTTCCCTCTCTCACTCACATCTTCTACTTCACTTTTTGCAAAAATTAAGGAATTTTACTTCTAGAGCATTTTCATATTTTTGTATTCAGTTCTCTCTGTGAATTCCTGAAGATGGGCTCATGCCTCGAAATATATATAGAGTAGGGTTCTTCCTGGATTTCTCGTTCCCTGATTTCCCGGTAATTCAGCAAAAATATCTATTCCTGATTTCCCGAGAAAACGTTAATTCCCGGTGGAGCTGTAAGCTTTTAAAATTCAGATTGCCAAGCTCGAGTTTAAGAAAAATTACGTGTTCAATTAAATTGTTGTGTTTCGATATTTAGTGGACTGTGAATGTAAATTAGAACTTTCATTTTTCTTCAAAGGACCCTGGATTTATGGATTTGTGAAGGAATTTAAGGAAGAATAAACCAGTTGATTGATAACAAATCTTTTTTATTCGAATCGGAAAAGGAAAAAGTAATATAAATTTTTAATAGAAAGTGGTCTCTATTGACCAGATGAAGTGTGGTGGCGTCTTGTCTTATTCTTGTGACGACGGCCTTGAGATGACGCTTTGTTCAGGCTTGATGCTGATGGATGCGTCCTTTTGTTGAGGGCAGTCAATTCGCTTAATGCGAAATAGTTTCTTGTCCCCAAACGGTTCGGACCTTTCTTGAGGTCCATGAAATGCTTATTCTATAAAACCAAATTGCGACTATTAATGAACACTCAAATCTCCAAAAACAACATATATTAAAAAAGATGTTTGGAGATAAAAAAGGAGATGTTACTTTGTCGAAGGTTTTAATAGAAAAGAAAGTTCCGATGCGATCCGAAAACCGACGCCTCAATTTTTAGTCAAATTGGTAATCGGAATCTTATTTTAATTTTTTTCTCAGATTTGGGCATTTTAAATGCTTGTAATTTGTTTTTAAATTAAATTTTGAATGATTTATATAGAAGTTAAGACCGAATAAATGTCTAAATAAATATATTAGTCAAATTTTAAATTATATGTTTAAATTTGAATTAAAATTCGCGCGGGGTCCTTTCGAATTTTGAAAATCTTTCAAACTTTTATTAAAAATTAAATTTCGTTTTAAAAAACATAAAAAAAAAGCTGCAATATATGCAGCTCCACCCGGCCATTTATTGACAGCAGAAACGACGCAAATAAATATTTCAAAAAAATAATAATAAGCTGACGTATTCTGATGGGCCAAAACCATCTGGACTTTACCATACAATATGGCCCCTAAAATTATTTATTATCATGTAGGGGGTGTTAGTATTTGCATTTTACATTACTGGGATCCTAGTCGATTATGTATGCAAAATTTGGTTGAGTTTGTGTAGATGGACAAGATTTTCAATTTTTGATCTCTTACCCCCCCCCATTTTGGGCGGTTAGCTTTTTAATGCATTTCTAGACTTCTACGATCCCACTGGTTATGTATACAAAATTTGGTTGAGTTTGGTAAATGGGCCAAGAACATCAATTTTTTGACCCCCCCCCCCCCCCCCCCCCTTTGGGCGGTTAGTTTTTGTATTTTTAGACTTCTGGGAGTCCACTGATTATGTATATAAAATTTGGTTGAGTTTGCTTAAACGGCCTAGATTTTTGATTTTTAACCCCCCTCTTAATTTTGGGTCGATATGTACCAAATTCTAATCAGCTCTTAATCTCATTGGACCAAAACTACGTGTGAAATTTGGTTTCGATATTCACATATTACTTAGAGCTTTTTTGTAGGAGCGAAATACCATGGTTTCGCTCTCATTTTTTAATCAAAATAGTTTCAGCCGTTTTTGAGATATTTGGAAAAAGAAGGAAAAAACACTTTTTCTTTGCACGATTACAAACAATACTTGACCATACCCCGAATGTGTAAAATAACAAGTAACGATTGACTTTCTGCATTGTGATTATGCAGCTGCGCAACACAAATATGTGAAAACTCAAAGTGTGTGTGCGTCTTTACTCTTTATATTTTAAAAAGTTACAACAAGAATAAATTTAAAGTTTATATTATAATTAAAAAATTGCAATTTCTTTGGGAATTGAAAGTAAGTTTAATTACATTTCAAAAACACTTAGTTATTGTTTCACTGATATAAAATTTTAAATATTAAAATTAAAGGGTTATTAAAGAAAAAGAATGTCACCAGAAAAAAATTGGAGATTTTATTAAATGTCTATATTAAAAGAGTTTAACCCTCTACTGCTGTTCTCCGGTCAATTTGACCATTGCACTATTAGAAATTTTAATAACTCGGTTAATTTTCAAGTTGCGTATTCATCCGTCATTGTATTTTCTTACATTATAAATGTCAGTAACGGGGAGTCGGGTAGCTCAGTCAGCTAACGCACTGGCCTCACTTCAGCATCGATCGGTTATGACGATGTTGGAGTGGAGTGGAGGTCCGGGGTTCGATCCTGGCTGGCAAATAAAAATTTCTACCGGCTGAAAACTCGGCTCCCTCACTAACCCTACTAACACTCTACTTATGTGCTGTCTAAATAGGCTTTGTTCCCGGTGACATTAAATAAATAAATAATAAATGTCAGTCATCTGATATACGCTCAGTTATGTGGTCGTGTTGTTTGTCAAGATATTCATCAATTCCGTATCCTACAGGTCAATTTGACCGGACTCAGTAAGTATATTATACATTTTTATTTTGTTATGTTATTTTATTTTTTATTATATTTTGATATTTTATTTTATTTTGTTATTTCATTTTAATTTTTAATGATTTAGGTGTCGGTTCTAGGTGAAACATTACAAATAATTTATGAGGAGAATTTTCTCAGGTTAAGTTTCACAAAAAGAAACATTAAAACAAATGCATGTTTATTTGAGTTTGATTCACTCGATATATTTCGGGCTAATAACCCGAAATATATATCGAGTGAATCAAACTCAAAATAAACATACATTTGTTTTAATATTTCCTTTTGGTGAAACTTAACCTAGAAAATTCTCCTCATAAGTTATTTCATTTTAGGTTCTTTTATTATGGAATCACGCCTCAGTACATCTAAACGAGTAAAAATAACCGACAAATAAATTAATTAATTAATCTTTATTTCTCGACCTGCTTAGAGGCACAAGTCCTCGGTGGCTAGGTCCTCCAAACATCAATACAATCTAGCTACAATACATCAATACAAATTAACTACAACAATTTAACAAATAACAAACAAGTACAAAAAAAGAAAAAGAAAAAAATAGAAATGTATGCTCATTAACAAATAATATGACCATAGATTTCCATCAAAAGACAAAAAGTAATTTACAAATCCCACGCAAAAAACCTGATACCAGGAGCAAGCGACGTCATTTGCCATAAGTTGTTAGGTGAAACCTGGTCAAGAACCTTAACAAGGAAGGTATGACCTCTCTAACTTAGCTAATCTCTGCTTTTGAGAACTAAATAAAATTTTGTACAACTGACTTGACAAAATTAATAATTGATTTAATCATACTATAATCCCAAGTAGTAATAAAGTAGACTGCTCCATAAATCAATGTCAGATCTTATAAATGAATGCAAGCCTAGATATTAATATCTGAATTAAACTTCTGTAGGAACCAGACCTTTTTAAATTAATACAATTCTTCCCTAAATCCTTATAATCTAAATAACCATCTGAATCATCCTCATAACAAAACCTCCACTGATTTTAAAACCTATATACTTCTAGTCCCAACCCTTTATACCATATCTATTTTTTAGAAAAAAAAATATTTTAAAAATAAACAAAATATATTTACCTTAGCAACGCAGAGATTTCCTTATTCCAGTCTAATTTCAAAACCAACCCTTGCTTTTCCTATCTCTAAATGGAAAGAAGAGTTAACAAGCCCCTCTCCCCAAAAGAGACGAAAAAAGAACTAATAAAAACCTACCAAAAAGCTTCAAATTTCTAAGAAAGCTTTTTGTTTACCCACCAGACTTCAAAGAATCTACGAAGAGACGTTTATGAAATGGCTTGAAGAGGTTGTAATCGATGATGAATTTACCGGATAATGACTAATTAGCAAGTGACATACAATCTGACTGCGAAATTGTCATAGAATGTGAGCATGACTCTGATTCGATTGAAGAAGACAGAGAAATTGATATCGAAGACATTGAAAGAGAGAATAAAAATGAGCATACCGACGAAGCCAGCGAAACTAGTAATGAAAACAAGTGCGGGCGACAGGAAACAATATTTGGAAAATAACTTTGAACAAACTTTGAAGTAAGCCAAAAAGGAAACACAAAAACGCAACCTAATATCTAAGCCCCCTTGGTTGTCGAGGACCTGCTAGACTAGAAAGTCAGAAAGTGCAACTCCAGAAGAAATGTGAAATTTACTTATGGACAACAATATTTTATCTGAAAATTCTGTTTCAGATTAATCTATTGATGTACTAGTGAAATGTATCACCTTTTAATGTAAAATAATATAGATAAAACACCATTTAAGTGCCGGTCAATGGACCAGAATGTGCGCGTACTCAAAATGGCTTCACAGCAGTTACGGGTTAATTTATTTGAAGCCAGTGGAAAATTAACAAAAAATTTGAAAATCCTTTTTAAACCAACCTCAAAAGAAGGTGAAAGAGTATTTTCGACTACTACTACTGGCCTTTTTGTCACCAAAATTTGGACACGACTTAACGACAATTCGGTTTAATGTGCGGTAGTTTGTCTCAGAACTCATATTTTTTTTGTTCTATTAGTAATTAAGTTTTTTGTTTTAATGAAAATAATAAATGAATATTTTAATTGTTTTATTTTAAATTAATAAATTTATTTTGATTAGTAAATATTCAAAACCTGGTTTTCACGGGAATGCCAGAATATCTTCGAAATATTCTCGTTTCCCGGGAAATGAGAAGCCATAATATAGAGTCATGCTAAACAAGCATCTTGTCTTTCATTTTTTTTGTGAAACCTACTCCACATTTTTATATTTTTAAATTTTAAAATTTCTTAAAATTTTTTTAAAATTTTCTTTACTTTTATTTAAAAGAGGTTAGTTCGGTTACAATCCACACAAAAAGTTTTAGCCTCGTAGCACACACTATAAATCTGAACGGAACTATAAAAATTTTAGGTTATATGTTTTTTAACGTGACTGTACCAACTTCACAGCGAACTCTATATGGAGTACCGCTTGTTACTGCCGGATCGCTTCCCCAAGCCACTTGTGCAATAGCATATCCCCTCCACTAAAAATAATCGCCCGAAAATATGTTTTTTTTTTGAAAAAACATCCAAAAACTACGAGGTAAATAATTTCAGTTTTTTTTTTTAGGGTCACTCCCAATATATTATTCTAACTAATATTAGTTTTCATCCTCAGAGATTGGTAACAGTCCTTACAATGAAAAAAAAATAAAATAATGATCATATCCCCCACCCTTTCTCTATCTACCTTAAGTAAAAAATGTCATTTTTAATTGCAATAATTTCATGTTTGGTGTGGTAAATCGTCTTTAAATTTTAACATATGTGGCATTATGCTTTTAATGACTTATATACGAAATTTCAAAGACTTCTTGAATTTTTGCATTTGTGAAAGAACTACCTTAAATATGTTTCACCAAGAACCCACACCAATCTCCCTTAACAAAAAAGATTATATTTGATGATTTCGGGAGTAATAGTGGCTTCTCCCCCCCTGGGTGTATACTCTGGATGCGAGTACCACGGACAGAGATTCGAATATTTGAAATAAGCAAATATCAAACAATCCTCTCATGAACTCACCTCTCTGTGATATTTGGGATCATGTGTGACATACCAAGCCCTGATTAGAACAATAGGTATTTCAAATTAAATGGAGAATATTCCCTCATTATTTCGCGAATTGAATTAACAAATAACGATTTTATTCGATATTTTATTGAAGTTATATTTCAATGAATTGTTAATTTCAAATCGGACTGAGATAGTCAATGTGCGTTAGGAAAGTTCTTTGATTAAACTGAAATGAAAGAATTGGATAACTTGGAAAGAACATACAATTTCGACAATCTTTCGATAATTAAATTTTTCTTAACTGAAGTTGCCATATTTATTATTAAAACGGGTTAAATGAATAAAATCTTGGGCAACTTCTTGGATCTAGTATGAGAGAGGAGTTGATGGCTGTTTTCTTCTGAAGTGTTTCTGCTTGCTCGACCCGGACCGTTCTACGCGAAAGCAGAGCTGAAGGAAACTTGAAGAAAACTTGAACTCATGGGCTTCTAATTCAAACCAAATGAACAGTTCAAGCCAACTCTCCACCGCATATCTCCCCTTAACCACAACTCACTCCAACCTAACTCACATTTTCAACTAGATACAAAGTTTTTTTTTTTAATACATTTAACTTCTTAATTATCAAGAAGTATAATTAAATCATCGATATCTGGTTTATTTATTACTTACTCTTAATAATTTTAATTAAAATTATTTAAGCAAAAACAAGTTATTTAACCGACTTCAAAAAAAAGGAGAAGGTTATCAATTCAACGGATGTCTTTTTTTTGTGTTTGTCCGTTGATTTCTCTCTACCATGTAGACCGATATCGATGATTTTTTTGCATTGGGTTCAGTATAGTTCCCAATTAGTCCTGTATAAATTTCATTGGTATTGGAACTTTTTTGTTATGTGTAACTTCTTTATTTATGGACCGATTTCTGACGATTCTTTTTTTATTGGAAAGCGATGACCTTAGGGTGGTCCCATATTAATTTGGTCAAGATCTGATGAATGACAAAAATAACGGACATCTCCAATTCTTATGTGCAAATAATCGAAATTATAATAAATAAAATATTTTATAAAAAATTTTAAAACATCATTTAAAACCCGCTAACGTTTCTAGATAATTTCTCTATTTATGAATTGAATTTTATTATCAATTTCTGATTCTTTCGCCTCGAATCTTTCTCTTACGAGATGTATGTAAGTTATTATCATAAGTTACTATTCTTAACATCATTAAACAGAGAAAAATAAAAATAATTTTTAGAAAAACATGGGACTCTCAAAAAAATTAAACGGCAACAAATAAAATAATAAGAACTCTCAAAATCAAATAAAAATGCACTAAAAAGGTATAAAATAATTATCTAATTTAGCTAGATACAACTAAACGATGAAATTCGTAAGCCATACGAAATCACTTTTTGAAGTCGGTGCCAAACAAACTATATAGGCCAGCTTTTACGCGATGTTGTCACCATTACACGCCAAACGTAGTAAGTACAAGATCCGTCGAGTGTGATTCATAAAATGTATATGTTTGGCACCGACTTCAAAAAGTGATTTCATGCAACAAAATTTTATTTGTTTAGTTGTAACTATATTAGATAATTATTTTATAACTTTTAGTGCATTTTATTATATTTTTGAGTTCTTATTATTTTATTTGTTTCATTTAATTTATAAATAATATTGATTTTTTGATGAAAGATCGTTAGCAGAGTTTTAATCAAAATTATTAGATTTTTCAGCAACTTAGTTGTACTCAGACTACCGCGAAGCGTTCATCTGTTAATAAATACTAAAACTGGCAAATATAAAGAGGAGACCGGTCTACAAAACTTGGAATTGAACTATTCGGGCCCCTTTACAAAGACCTGCGATGGTTAAGACTTAGGTGTCGGATTCTTTAAAATGAGTCAAAAAAATGTTAAATAAAATTAAATTGATTTTCTTGTAGTGAGGAATAGTTTTTAAGATCGATTCAAAGAGAGTATTCTCGGCTTGGTACAAATATAGTCTCTGACAACAAACACCCTCTTGAATTGCTATGTAAATGTTTGTGTAATGTTAAGTTTAATATCATTCTAACAATGAAAAATATGTTACAGTCTAGAATACGAGTTTTCTATACATTAATCTCTTGAATCACATTTCGTTGAGCTGTATCTGAATAATATATTTGAAGAGATTTAATTTGACGTACATTATTTGTTGAAGTACAAATTGTAAAATTGTTACGACAACACTTTAGAGTTTTGGTTGCAACCCTTCTTGACCAGAGAAAGGTTGACGATTTTATGATTTATCTCGAAGAAGCTCCCCGCTGAAAGGTCTGATAACGTGCTCAAGCGATTCGACCTGTTTCAGGCCTGATGCTGATTTGATGGTAATTGAAGTAGGAGAGATGTATTTAAAGAAAGAGAATAAGTTTAATATTGGGTTTTTTATTAGTTATTTTATAATTTTACATTTCTCCATGCTGATGGCTGGAGAGCTTAAAACTCGTCTCTCAACTCCAATTGACAACTGACTACCCCAAGTGGGCTTCAGCTTAGAACTGCCTAACTCTCTGACTGACTCAAGACTGCCTGAAGAGTCGAAATTTTAAGATTACTTCTCATAGGCCAAATTCTTAATTAGCGGGGCGTATCTTAAAATCATTCCTCCCATTTCTAGAAATTTACTCTCTAGAAATTTCCCACGCAAAAATGACATTTACAATCGACATGTGTTAAGAGCCATTTGACATTTAGGTCCAGGAAGTTGTAAAATCCCTTACCCATTGTGAAATAGTCATATTCGAGGATCAAAAAGGGAAGCTTATTGCCAAAATATTACCCTTAAGAATAATTATATTTATTTAAGGAAAGAATTCTCCGAGGGGCACAACAAAATAGTAGGTGATACCAAAATACAAAAAATTATCAATCATTTAGATACTGGGAATTTGGATATATTTTATTTATATCTGACAATAATAATAATGGATTTATCTTGAAAATGTTAAACTATTATAATAAATCGCTTCTGATTTAAAGAGATGCACTTACGTCTGTCGAGGAAGCGGAAGTGACCAAGAAATCCGGTTGAGTTGGAAGCCTTCGAGTCGGAATGCAATTCGAGGATGAGGCCTGGACCAGAGCTGTAGATGACTCGCGGAACATCCTGCATTGTTCCACACAAAATACTGGTCCAAGAAGTGTGTTCGTTTACTTCAGGGCGTTCCAAATGGGCGAAAACCTTGAGAAAATCCCCGAGTGCACATCTGCAAGCAAAAATAGCATTGCATATTATGGTCATTGAGTGGCCAAACAGGAGAGAGACTTTCTATTTTACTTTCACACACACACATTTATATATATACATATAGGTATCAGTGGCGTCCGGTCCATGGATTCTCTTAATGCGGCGCATCCCGCAAATTCCAAAATATCAAGAGTATTTTCATCCATGTTATATATTATTTGAAAATTCGTAAAATTTTAAAAACACTTTCAATAAATATTATACAACTAATTCATTTAAAGTTATATAAAATTTAAAATTTACGGAGCTTTTTAAAGTTAGCGAATTTAAAAAATATGAAAAAAATATTCCAGATTTCCTATTTTTAACCGACTTCAAAAAAGGAGGTTCTCAATTCGATTGAATTTTTTTTTTGTTTTTTTTTTTTGTTTTCTGTCTATGTTACCAGATAACTCCGCTAATTGTGAACTGATTTTGATGATTTTTTTGCATTTGGTTTAGTCTAGCTTCCGATTGGTCCCGTTTTTTTTTCATTGGTATTGGACCTTTTTTGATATGTTTGTTCAGGCATAACTTCTTTGTTTATGAACCGATTTTAATGATTCTTTTTTTATTGGAAAGAGGTTACCTTAGGGGTGATACAATATTAATTTAGTCAAGTTCTGAAGATATGATTAATGACTAAATAACGTAAATCTCCAATTCTAAGACTAAATAATCGAAATTATAATAAATAAAATCTTTTATAAAAAAAAATCATAAAACATTCATTTAAATCCCGCAAACGTTTCGAGAGAATTTCTTGTATTTATGAATTGAATTTTATTATCATTTTCTTATTCATTTGCCCGACGCTTTCTCTTACGAGATGCAAGTTATTAATAAGTCACTATTAATAACATCACTAAAAAGAGAAAAATAAAAATAATTTTTATAAAAAAAATATAAAACCGACTTCAAAAAAATGAAATGCAACAAATAAAATAATAATAACTTAAAAATCAAATATAATACACTAAAAGGTATAAAATAATTATCTTATTTAGTTACAACTAAACGACGAAATATTAACATGAAATTACTTTTTTGAAGTCGGTGCCAAAAATATACATTTTATGAATCGCACTCGACGGATCTTACTTAGTACATTTGGCGGGTGCGCTCGCTTATAGGTATAGTTTGTTTGTCACCGACTTCAAAAAGTAATTTCACGTTAATATTTCGTTGTTTAGTTGTAACTAAATAAGATAATAATTATTTTATACCTTTTAGTGTATTTTATTTGATTTTTAAGTTATTATTATTTTATTTGTTGCATTTAAATTTTTTGAAGTCGGTTTTTTTATTTTTTTATAAAAATTATTTTTAACACTTCAGCTATCTTATGTAAAATACTTTGATTTTATGAGGTTAAAAAGTGAATTAATTTACATGTTCTCATCCCATGACTCATTTAAAATTTATAAATTGCATTAAAAAAAATTATCGTGAAAGATGAACTAAAAGATTTTTGGGCAACAGTATTTGCTTTAATGAAGTCCAAATAAATATTCTCTCTCTCTCTCTCTCACTCTCTATAACGAGTATCGTTTTGGTCCGAGTGCAAAAGGCCATTCCTAGAGTAATAGAAATTGGAGAAATTAATCCCAAATAGTCTGAAACAGGTTTAAACCTGTATGTAAGTGGTTTGAACTTGTATTATGGATCCTTCTAAAACACCTTAGCTCTAAAGCAGTGGTCATCAAGCTGCGGCCCGCGGAGGATATTTGTTCGGCCCGCGACAGAGCAAAAAATTTTAGTAGATAATATTACATTAAATTAACTAAATAGAAGTATTCGAACACGAGTATGGTAGGTATAAACTTTATCAAAATATGGTTTCCTATTTGAAGGAATATTTTTCAGAAATTCAAAAAAGATTTAATGATGTGAGAAATATTGAGAACTGTGTTATTCTTGTAGAAAACCCTTGTCATTTTGAAGACAATTATATGATTTCATTAAGTCAGTTTGGATTTTCTAAAACTCAGTTGATGAACGAACTCATTGAACTAAAGTACGAGACAGAACTCAAAGCTCATTTCATTGAACATCGTGAAAAGCAGGAAGACATTGAATTTTGGAAAAATGTGTCTAATAACTATAAAAGTTTACGAGACTGCGCACAATTTATTTTGGCAATATTTCCTTCAACATAACTCTGTGTGAAGCTTCATTTTTCAAAATGAACTTCTTGAAAAATAAATACCGCAATCGCCTTTCTACTCATTTAGAAGACACAATGAGAATTGCATGTAGCCCCAAAGACCCCAACATAGAAGAAATAATTAAAAAAGTTCAACACCATAACACTTAAATCGAGGGGTGAACCGCGACCTAATATTCTGTGCACCTACTTCCACTTGTACTTCCAAATATTTCCAAGTACTTCCAAATATTTCCAAGTACTTTCAAATATTTCCAAGTACTTTCAAATATTTCCAAGTAATTCCAAAGATTTCCAAGTAATTCCAAATATTTCCAAGTAATTCCAAATATTTCCAAGTACTTTCAAATATTTCCAAGTACTTTCAAATATTTCCAAATACTTTCAAATATTTCCAAATACTTCCAAATATTTCCAAATACTTCCAAATATTTCCAAGTAATTCCAAATATTCCCAAGTACTTTCAAATATTTCCAAATACTTTCCAAGTACTTCCAAATATTTCCAGGTACTTCCAAATATTTCCAAGTACTTCCAAATATTTCCAAGTACTTCCAAATATTTCCAAGTACTTCCAAAATACTTCCAACCAGATGTTGTATACCTTACTTCCAATCGCGCGATCACACCTCGACATGTAAATTATTCTATGATAGTAGTAAAAATACCTAAATTGAATAATAACATGTTTGTGTGTATGTTAAAATAAGAAAATATTTATATACTTCTACAAATATAATTTTCTTTTCCTGATTTCGTTTTCTTTTGAATAAATGTTTTTATTATTATTTATATACGATTATTTTCAATTAACTTCAAATTAGATTTTCAGTTGCTTTGAAATCAGTTAATAGTTTGTTCATTGAGTTGGCAAATACATAAATGACTTCACAGGTAGCAAGCAATTGCCATACAAAATCTATGGGGCAATCGCGTTTTGACAGCTCATAAAAAATCTATATAACTAGCTAATCCACGAATGGATGGCCCGCAGATGATACCTCACATTGTTCTATGAGGCCCATGACCAGAAAAGTGTGACGACCACTGGTCTAAAGATTGAGAAATGATCTATCCGCGCCCTCTTGCAGTTATTTTCATCGATCATATTCTAATGAAAGAATCGCTCACCCGTACATTAAATAATAAAAAATTGAAAACTTTTTCAAGACTCGGTACACTAGAGCTGCCCTAGTAATTATTAATAAACTTAAATATAAATAATTGTTCATTTATGGGTATATTATAACATCCTCTTAAAATCTCAATAGAATAATTCAAAAATTATTTTTTGTCTTTTGAATCAGATATTGCAAAATCTAATCAGTAGGTACTATTTTACTTATAGAAAGTGGTATAGGTTTTAGATGAAACATGATATTAATTAATAAAGTAAAGGGTGTGGAGTTCACAGTGAATGAAATAAAACTCAAAGGGTTTATACAAACTCAATATATTTCTGGATTATTAGTCCATCATCAGGAGTTTATAGGTTAAAACTTTTTAATCTGTAAACTCCTGATGATGGGGTAATGATCCGAAATATATTGAGTTTGTATAAACCTCTTTGAGTTTTATTTCATTCACTGTGAAACTACACACCCTTTACTTTATTAATTTACTTGTCATATATAGAACCTCCCGATGATCTTATTAAGAGTTTAAGTAATTAAGCAAACAAATTTAATTTGTTTTGCGGAATCATTGCATACTTTTTATCAATAAGTAATAAAGTGGCTCGATTTTTAACTATTAAAGTACAATGTATTGATACAAAAACTTTTGGAATTTGCGTTCTTGGGTTATCGTGGGTATCAGAATTCAGACACACAAAAAATCATAGTTGAAAAATATTTTCTCCGCGTTTCAGACATTTTAAAGCACAATAAACAAAAATTTATTTTTATGCGTAATTTAATATATTTAATTTGCATTAAGAGCGCGTCAGTCAGTTTTCAACTATGAAAATAATTGAAACATCACCAGAAGAAGCTGGAGTGAATATATATATATATAGATTATCCGCTCTGTTTAAATATCAATTGATAAAAAATCTAATGTTGAATTTGAAAAAAAATAACGAAATATTCTATGATGCGGTTATCGATAAATTTTGCAAAAAGTAGCGAAAAATAAAATAAAATTAAAAAAATGAAGGTCTATTTTTGGACAGCAACCCCTGGCTGAAAAATCACTCCCCACCACTGATATATATATATTTTTCAATATCTTCTGGCTTGAGCCATTCAATCATATCTATGCAAACAGGAAATCAAAACTATGAAGCCGACCGGGTTACTAAAATAATAAATAAAATGTCAAAATATTTGACACGATTTTTTGCAATGTATTGATCTGTGAGCGAAATTGAATTTGTTTTAACATTGATTCAAATATTTTTATTCGTCGTTGAAATTTTATCGAAAGTCTAGCTGTTTATTTTCTTAATGTGATATAATGCAATAAAATAGAATCTGAAAATAATGTTTAATTTCCTTACATACGTTTTTCGTGGCAATCCGATTCTCCCACCTTTTTTGAACTCCTTAAAGTCTTATTTTTCAATTAAACTTTTAATCAACATTTTTTCAGATTGTTTCAAGGATTTTTGAAAAAAAAATAAAACTATAAAAAGAAAAATTTAAAAATCGGAGGAAATATTATCTTATCTTATTATATTAAACGAGCAATTCTTGTATATATAACCATCGGGCTCTCGAAAACGGCTCTAACGATTTCGCTAAAATTTGGTCTACTTATCAAGTCTCGTGAGTTATTAGTTGTGTCAAATTTGTAATCCTATTTAAATAAAAAAAGGGGGAGTAAATCATCATGTCGTAAAATTAATATTTTAATCGTTCATATCTCGTCTTCGGTAGGTCGCAGAGGCTTGAAATTTGAGACTTAAAGCTATCTAGAGGCTACAAGAAGTACCACAAGATTTTGGCTAAAATAGAAGTAACGGAAGTTGATGTTTATGTACGTAAGAATGTACCCCCTGCTTTTCACAACCATAAATCTCAGAGCTACAAAATTTGAAACTTAAGCTCGATAAAGGCTAGAAGGGGTAAAGCAAGCTTTTGCTTCAAATCGGAACACCGGAAGTGGATATTTACATGAAAGATTTTTCGATTTTTTTGATTTTCTCAAAAACGGCAGTAACGATTTTTTTTAAATTGCTATACTTATCAAGTGTCATGAGTTATTAGTCGTGTATTGATTTTAATCCGTTTGAAATAAAGGAAGGGGGTGTAAATTAGGAGTGTCGTAAAATAAATATTTTAATCATTCATATATCGTCTTCGATAAGTCGCAGAGCCTTGAAATTTGAAACTTAAGCTATTTAGAGGCAAAAAGTTACCGAGCAACGCTCGGTGCTCCGGGCACTATTTATTATACGATCGAGGGAATCTGCATGTTGTTATGGCTAGCAGAGACCAAGCGCAGACATTGATGCAAAGTCTTGTTATTATTATCGAGAACACCTATCCTAATTATCTAATGATAATATATATCGTATATAGTATAAATAAATAATGATTAAAATTTGAATTTTTAATGAAATCACACATAATTAATTATAATTATTTATTGAAAAAGAACAAATAATACAATACAACTACAAACTTGTTCAATAATTATAATTAGTTATGTGTGATTTCACTAAAAATTCTAATTTTTTATCAAATTAAGCACAAAAATAAAAGGTTCAATAACATCATTACTAATAAATAATAATGTTTATCAAATAATAATGATCTTACAAGGAAGTGAACTGAATTACGAGTGTGATTTTAAGAGAAACGTGCTTATAATCAGACGGCTAAAAGCTCTCCAGGAAATCGTTCATGAGATAACTGGTCTAGTGCCTTAGCGTCTCGGCTCGTGTTCAAGTGGTATTCAGATCGAAACTTACTCCGTGTAGAGATTTTTTTTTTAAAAATAGTAATATATACATTTAATTAGGGTGCCCCTTATTTTGGATATTTTCGAATATTTACGCGGACAGGGGCTCATATGGTTCTAAATGAATAAAAAAAATCATCCCCCAAGTTTCAAGTCTCTATCTCAATTTTAATCTAGAGCTACACAGCGATTAATTTTCCCATCAAAATAACTTGAGGTTTTTGGCATTGAACGATCAATTTTTTATTCCGGGCAAAGTAATGGTTTAAAAAATTTGAAACTCTGTAGACTTTATCCTTATAATAGTAGCTATCCTTCAGAATTTTTAAAGATTTTTAGCTATTACAATTGGAAGTTACATCTAGATAAAATACTCCTATATCTTAGTATTAGTAAGTATTAGTTAGTATTAGACATCAAAATTATAATAGCTAAAAATCTGTAAAAATTCAGAGGGATAGCTACTATTATAAGGATAAAGTCTACAGATTTTCAAATTTTTGAACAATTACTTTGGCCGGAATAAAAAATTAATTGTTCAATGCCAAAAACCTCATGTTATTTAGATGGGAAAATTAATCGCTGTGTAGCACTAGATTAAAATTGAGATAGAGACTTGAAACTTGGAGGATATTTTTTTAAAATTTATTTAGAACCATATGAGCCCCTGTTTCCGTAAATATTCTAAAATATCCAAAATTAGGGGCATCCTAATATATATATATACAGTAAAACCTCGTTTATTCGGCCCTCATTTATACGGACCTCCGGATTATCCGGGTCGGATTTGTAGACATTTTTATTTTAATAAATGTTCACATAGATAATAATTTTTAACTCTGATAGCAAGAATGTAATTATAATTTCACCAAAAATTCGTTTTAATTTTGATAGGTATGTAATTTTTTTAACAATTCTGATATTAATTTTGTTATAAACTTGTTTTTTTTTATCGTAATAAATTCAAATTCCCTTATTTGAGGATTTGTTTTGTTTTTATTACCCATATATCCGAATTATCCGGATTTTCGATTATCCGGTTTGCCTTTGGTCCCAGTTAGTCCGAATAAAAAGAGATTTTACTGTATAATATATTTAATACAGCGCGACTGGTCACAATATCAAGTATGAGCTGACACACAACTAGATACCCGACACATGCTCCCTTCCCTTATTTCCCCTCTATTGGGTCATTTCCCCTTTATTGTAACAAAAATTTTTAAAACAGAAACGTCGCTAAAGAAGTTTCACTTCAAAAATAACGGGACATTCTTACTAAAATCGGAAATGTCGCCTCCACTACAATAACAGGTTTGTTTTGTGAAAAAGTTTTGTAAAACGGATCTTGATATTGGTCTTGATTTTGCTACCTGAGTCTTGGTATTGATATTGTTGTGACTGGTGTATACTAGATCTCGACCTTGGTCTTGGTCTTGTCCATTATTACACCTAGGGTGGTTACGTTAACTGTAATTTCAAAAGTATTTAAACCATACTGCTACTCTGGGAATTTAACAAAAATAAATAAAATTCATGTGGTAAGCTTAAGTCTCTTTAAATGTTAGTTAGCAAGGCTCAATCTGATAACAGACGAGCCATAACTTCTTCATTGCGTCTTGGTCTTGTCAATTATTACATCTAGAGTGGTTAAATCAACTGTAATTTCAAAAGTATTTAAACTATACTGCTACTCTGGGAGTTATAACCATATAAATTACATTCATGTGGTAAGCTTAAGTCTCTTTAAATGTTTGTTAGCAAAGGCTCAATCTGATAACAGACGAGCCATAACTTCTTCATTGCATCTTGGTCTTGTCCATTATTACACCTAGGGTGGTTACATCAACTGTAATTTCAAAAGTATTTAAACCATACTGCTACTCTGGGAGTTATAACAATATAAATTAAATTCATGTGGTAAGCTTAAGTCTCTTTAAATGTTTGTTAACAAGGCTCAATCTGACAACAGGTGAGCCATAACTTCTTCACTTAGTTAATTGAGATGTCACTCCCTTTTTGATTTCTACTATAACAAGGCTAAAGCAAACAAAAAATTCAATTCCATACATTCAACTTTTCTTTCGTAAGTGATTGCTATGAGATTCGTGAAATTCAATAATAGAGACTCTCCTCGAATAGATTGCAAAATACGACAAATTGACAAAAATGATAAACGGAAAAGAACGGAAAATGTCAAACCAATTTGTATACATTGAATAAATAATTCTCCTCTTATTTTTGGGGTCCTCCGCGTAAGAGATTTTTAGCCATCTCAAGGGTGAAATTAAAGGCTAATTAGATTTAAATAATGAAATGACAATCAGATGGCGAATAATTGAATCCCGAAATATCTAAACAATGTTAGCTAGTTGAGAGGCAGAGGCCTTGCCTTTTTAATTAAACAATTTTAAACATTAATATTAGCAAAATTAAATTAAATTATTGATTTAGCTTTCTCTTACGAGAATCACCTTGAACACCACATTGGTTATCAATTTGCTGATTATAGCGCAGAGAGTGCGCAGGCAAAGTTATTTACACAAATAATTTAGAGCCTCTTTTGACCTTCCTGCAGCTCAGAATTCATTTGAGATACAGAACTGAAATTATACACATCTAATTAACTTATTTAATGTCATAAAAATAGAATATGTTATACTTATACTATATTAAATAAATATTGACTTTAGATAATGAATTGTATATACATATTAATTATAATTAGATTTATTTTTTGTTAGGAGAATGGTGTAGGTTTTTGGTAAAACATATTTAAATAAAGTAAGGAAGAAAAATTAAATTTTTTTAAAAAAAATTTAAAATTCTAGGTAGGTTTCACAAAAATAAAAGACAGCATACTTGTTAGCATGACTATATATATTTCGGAGTATGAGCTAAAACTGTCAGGAATTCCAATAGAAGATGGGCTCGTACCCCGAAATATATAGATATATAGTCATGCTAACAAGCATCTTGTCGTTTATTTTTGTGAAACCTACCTAGAATTTAAAATTTCTAAATTTTTTAAAAAATTTTAAATTTTCTTTACTTTATGTAATTAAATTTTTTACTTTACCATACAGGGTATGGTCAAGTATTGTAATCGTGCATGAAAAAGTGTTTTTTTCCTTCTTTTTTTCGAAATATCTCAAAAACGGCTGAAACTACTTTGATTAAAAAAATTGAGCGAAACCATGGCATTTCGCCCTACAAAAAAGCTCTAGTAAGTGAACATCGAAAAAATTATATTTTTCGAGATAAGAATTGTTTTGTCAAAATGTCTGTTAGTCTGTCCGTTAGTTAGTCTGTCTGTTAGTCTGTGCGTTACCAAATTTTTGTGGACGAGCTAGCTCAAAAACTATTGTGAATATCGAAACCAAATTTCACATGTAGTTTTGGTCCATTGAGATTAAGAGCTGATTAGATTTTGGTGCATATCGACCCAAAATTAAGGGGTGGAGGGGGGAGGTTAAAGATTAAAAATCTAGGCCGTTTGAACAAACTCAACCAAATTTTGTATACATAATCAGTGGGATTCCAGAAGTCTAAAAATGCAAAAACTACCCACCCCCCACATGATTATAAATAATTTTAGGGGCCAGGTTGTATGGTAAAGTCAAGTGGATGGCCACATCAGAACACGTCAGCTTATTTTTTATTTAAGAAATTATTGTTTTAGCAATAAATCCGTCTATAATCACTTAAGAAGTCCTTACCTATTAAAATAAAAAACATTATAAATCAAAGCAATTTGAACCGTGAACTTTTAAATAATGTAATCAATAATTTCTTATGTTAATTCTATATTTAGAAAATTATTTTATCTTGTTTTGAAAAGGAAAAACTGAATTGGGCACCCGACAGGATTCGAACCTGTGTCTCGCTCCTATTTATCCGAAGAGTACCTTTACCAGCTATTATAAATCAGTTCGATTAACAAAGAGAAACAAAGAGGTTGTCCCCTGCTTGATGCAAATAAACATACACACATATATATCGAGATGATATATCTGTATTATATATATATATATTATTTATTTGTTTGAGACTATTGTTTCGAAGACTCTTGGTCTTCATCATCAGTCTTTTTTAATTCATAAATGTTGTTTTTCATGGAGTCAATATCGTATGGATATTGAAAATTTGATGTTCCTTCACTGGTGGTCAGTTAAGAATTAAGCAGAGGGCAACCTCTTTGTTTATCTTCGTGAATCAACAACTCTGCTATCTCGGCAAAACAAAAACTTTTCAATTAGTTCGATTAAAATTTTTAAATCTAAAAATGTGCAAATATAGAAAAAAATCATATAGAAAAAAATCTAACGTTTTTGAAATATCTCAAAAACGCCTTAAACTATTTTTTAAAAATAAATGAAAACACGGCGGGGCGGGGTTAAGCCCCGTAGAACAATAAAGTATTTTTTTTTGAGATTTAATTATTTTTCAAAATGACAGCGATTGAGCTAATTTGAGAGGTCATATTTGGTGCGCTCTTTATCTAAAATAAGCTGACGTGTTCTGATGTGGCCATCCACTTGACTTTACCCTACAACCTGCGCCCCCCCCACTTATATTTAATATTTAATAAAATTATTTATAATCATGTAGGGGAGGGAGGTTAGTTTTTGAATTTTTAGACTCCTGGGGACCCACTGATTATGTATACAAAATTTGGTTGAGTTTGGTAAATGGCCAAGATTTTCATTTTTGACCCCTCCCCCAATTTTGGGCGGTTAGTTTTTGCATTTTTAGACTTCTCGGGTCCCACTGATTATGTATACAAAATTTGGTTGAGTTTGGTACAAGAGCCTATATTTTTAATTTTTAACCCCCTCCACTGTATGGTAAAGTAAAAATATTTAGATTATGAAAACCTAACTTTATGTTTATTGTTAGTTGAAACATTACTGAATAGATTTTAGTTGGAATGGGATCTCGAGTACTTACCCTTGACTTTTTCTAAAAATATATATATTGTGACAAACCTGGACTTGTAAAATAATTTATTGTTTATTTTACTTCGCCCAGTTTGCGCTCTGACCAAGCTACCCCTGCACTTCTCCTCAATATTGAAGATGAGACAATATTGAGTAGGTTGCAACAATAAAATGGTTTACGAGCAGGGTGTACTTAGGGAGATAATCTGCTATGCTTAGACGCTCTATAAATTATATTAAAAGGCGCAATGCTGAATTTAAAGGTGTTATTGTATCTTATCTGCTTCGCTGGGTTGCGCCCTTGTCGGTCTAAAGGATGTTATTGTGATTAGCCCTCTGTTGATTAAGTAAATATTGATGAGGCTAAAGATGCTGCACAGGGAAGTACCTTTTGGAACAGATACTGAAAAAATAAACCAAAATCAACCTGGTAGAAAATTTTCCTTTTAATTAAGGGTAAAACGGACTGGGGTGATCAGTTACCTGGAATTGGAAGCTGAAAAGAAGAAAAATCTTATTGTCTATAGACGGATTGATAATAGAACCAGGTAAATTAATTCAATTCAAATAACTGGAATTTGTTTATATTAAAAATATTGTTTATTTATAATAATTGAAATTGTGACTTTACTAAGTTTACCTTGTAAACAAAATTTATCACATTATAAGTTTGTCGGTAATTTAAGGTAAGTAATTATATAAATGATAACAATAATAAAATTACTTTCTCACGATATTT
Source organism: Forficula auricularia (assembly GCA_024734495.1). Lineage (NCBI taxonomy): Eukaryota > Metazoa > Arthropoda > Insecta > Dermaptera > Forficulidae > Forficula > Forficula auricularia. Next base: position 1,356,675 of record JALMQS010000861.1, on the reverse strand, counting down.
CAACGGTGAACAATTAATTCTTCACTTGAGGATAATCAAAATTGATTATAAAAAATGTTAATTGTAAACAATCTGTTCAAAATTGGTTTTAATAATACATTAATTCAATGTAAACAATGAATTATCGCTTGGTACAACCCAATTGACTGGATATTTAAATTTTAATATAAAATAATTTATTCAAATTAATTATCCCTATTAAATTAATCAAAACTGTACAGAATTGATTGTTCACTTGAGAAAATAATTAATTGGGAAGTCAGTATTAATGAAAATTAATATTCAAAAGCCCTAATTCCTTCAGTCAAATTTTGACAGATTAGTTATAATGTTTAGTTTTATTTAATTTTTTAAATTTGGTATAAATAGTTTTATTATCTAATTATATGCAATTAGCAGTCTTTATCAGTTAATTTAATCTATATGTAATTATTTAGTTTTGGTTTATTTGATTTAACCATTCACTAATGTTGATGACATGGTTTGTTTATTTACATATTTTGACAGTTGTCAAATACTATTTGTTTTGACAGATGTCACTCGCTTCCCTGATTCATTTGACGTCAAATATACTTCCTGATTACAATTCGATCAGGTGTTTAACTCTTTCAAATTTTCACACAAATCTTAATTTAATTAATTAAATTGAACAATTTCAATCTTTGGTCATAATCATGTATTTCTTATAATATTATTAATTTGAATTTAAAATAAGTTTTCTCAATAAAGGTTATTATTATATTTTGGTAATTTGCTGCAACAACACATCCGCTAAATAATAATCGCGATTATTTAATTTAAACGTTTTATAAATAACTGGTATTGGAATACGCTTCAATGCATATTCAATTGATTTAATGATTTATTGTGAAGAATGGATCGGAATTTTGTCTGTGATTTGTGTCATTATTCTCTTGACCACTAGGTAGGTTTTATTGAAATGGAGTTGTCAACTGCTTCGGATACTACCGACCCATTTGGGAACTATACATTTACTATAAGTTAAACTTGTTTTGTTTACTTTTTTTCTAATAGTGCAGTGACAATTCCCAGAATTGCTTTCCTCCCGCGGTTTTAATATTTTGATCACATGACACAGCGTGGGTCCGCCATCTTTCTTTTAGTATTTTTCAATTACCAGATAATTTAATTTTAATATTTAAAAATTATTGCATTTAATTCAAGGGTTTTATTTTTCGAATGTTTTATTGCAATCAAATTACTTTGATTTAGTATTTGATTTTAATTTAATTGGATTAATTCCTCATTAAGGTGACCGGGATGATTGAAAGTGTTTGCCTTAATTAATTATTCAAACTTAAAGTTAAATATAATTCAATACAAATTTTATAAATTTTTATTCTTAAATTGTTAATTTTAAATATTTTTAAGTGTTTGAGTTCAATAGTTTTTACGAAATTGAATGGAACCTCAAAGAGTTCAGTATGACGCCATGCGTTGGCTTTAGCCCGCGTTAGTTATTAATTCGAACCGGTGACTAATTATGCTCAATTGTATATTGAAAAAAAAGTACGTAGGGAGTTTGATAATTCAATTGAATGCACTTCAATGTTTTACTTAGCTGTTGGCTTCCACAGGTAATTGAACTCGTGTCCAAGGACACCCGCCGACAACGCAGGTGTGAGCCGATGTCCGCGATCTGCCGATATTTTCTGGCAAATATCCTTTTCCCTCTGTAGAATCACACGTAACAGGTTCACGGACACATTCACAAATCCAAATTGTAATGGGATTAGGTGGATTCACAAAGATTTTTTACTAACAGATGTAATTCACTGGGACTCATACGACTTAGGTGTTATCACTTTGAAGGTCAATATACAAGAGGTCGGTCTTTCTGCTCCGGGTCAAGGCGTCGGCCTTGCCACGTGGCCTTAATTACCTGCTTACCCATGGAGGGCGACACAAATCAATGATTAATTCATATTAATCAGTTCATCACCACTAGAGGTCCTTTGCTTACTATACACGGCTATAAATTTGCCAATTATGAATTCCATTCATCTTAAAAGTAACTTACAATTTTAATTATACATTGTTATGATTAATTCAGATATTGAGATTACAAAACCAAAAAAATAAAATTAGACGCTGTATCGTCACATTCCCCCCCTTCAGAAATCAAATAAACTTCTATTGGATTTCTGGGCTTGAACTGAAGTTATTTTGGACTCTGATTTTAGTCGGTTCACTTTTTAGAAGGCTGCTTGCTTAAAGCCAAAATCGGCTTTTCCGCCTTAACTATATAAATAAGCAAAATTTTATATCCAGGATTGATTTTCCCTTTATACCCGCAATGATATTACCCCCAACCCCTTTCTATTTTGTTCCTAACCCAACTATTCATTAATAAATTTATCCCCAATCTTCCATTTCCAGGGTCCGATCGCTCACTGTCATTCCCAATCATGATCCGTCAGGTTGTTTTAATTCGGTATCTAACCAACACACTACCATTCCTTACGTGAAACCTACCAGCACTATCCCAGTTCAAACGGCGTTAGGCCATACACAAAATAACCATTCAGGCTGGTCATCTCGGCCAATCCCACACTAACACAGAATCGTTACTGCTACTTTTTGGATTGATCATTCAGTTTAGGGTCATAATCCAGTATATCCTATAGAAACCACAACATTTAATTCCTTTTCTCTTTTCAATTCGTTTTCATTTCTCTGCTACTAGCTAGTGGCACTGAATGTCACCTACTGCTTCACTATTCCCTTATCAATGCTGGACCAGGGTACCGCGCACTAAACAGATCATTTCATATCTTCAGCCTCCACAATTCACACTAAAGACAATTCGGAGATTCTCACTAGCGACACCAAACCATGGATAATCTATTTGGTATTTGTAGATGATGGCCTATTTCCTAGGTGGTGCAGTTACGACTTGGCGATCTGTGACACAATTTATCATTAGGTACTTGGATCCTACTGAGCTTTTCAAGTTGTTAATTTTAAGACCTGTGTTTTGGGTTTTTAATAAACCCCCCAATTATTATTAATTGTTTCATGGCAAAACCTTTTTTTTTTTCCCCCCAATCCCAATTAATGCAATGTTTGCTAATGATTCTACTTTTTGTTTCCCCCAAATACTTCGAACTTTCGTCCGAAGGTCATTTCGTCTGTCGTTCTGGTCCGGTGTAACATTAAGGGCTTCCTTTTCTAATAGATGGAGTTATTAGTTGCTTAGTACCTAGATTAGTATGAACGCGCTTATTCTATGTTATCTTATAACTAAGGTTAGTAATAATAACGCATTTACAAGTTTTAGTAGTTAGTAACTTAGGTCTAAGGTTTAGTACGAACGAACTTAGGCTAAATTAAGGGTAAGTACTTAATCTAGTGTTAGTACGAACGTATTTACAAATCTCTTCACCTTTGTTACACTTTCACAGAACCTGTCCGTTTGTCGTTTTTAGGTCAAATTTAGTCATTCAATAGGGACGATCGTCTGTCACGTCTCGTTCTAATAAGGTGTTATTCATTATGATACTCAAAGGAATGTGAAGTTGGGGCTGAGCCTCCCCTTTAATCTAAAGACCACATTCAACTATTAATTTAATTCAGTTATTGGTGAATGATATGGTTTTAAGCTCCTAACATTGAACGTCCCTATTTGTCTCCCACTCTCATGTTCTAGTCTGTAGGCGTTTTGTAACACCTCGGCTACCCTATATGGACCCCGATACAGTAGGAATAGCTTCCTTGTCTCTTTCCCTGTTTTCGGGAATTCTAAAGCCTTGGTTAATACCAAGTCACCTTTTTTAAATTGTGTCACAGTTCTCCTGGCATACCTCTTTTGTCTTTTCTTTAATTTTAATCTATCGCCTTTTTGTATCTTGGCTTGAATACTACTTCGATTTTCGCGAAGATTATTTCCTAAATTGTGATACCGTTGGGCTCGACTAATTAAATTGGTGGGAGTTTGATTATGAACTAATTGTGGGGTATTCGACAGGCATTCATTATAACAGTTATTTATCAAAAATTCAATATCTGGAATCTCTTGATCCCAATCCTTTTGATCGGAATAGACCCGGGATCGTAAATGTCGGAGTATTTCCTTCATCTGTCGCTCAACCGGGTTAGATTGAGGGTTCCTCTTGGATGTTAGTCGTCCTTTAATTTTATTCCGCCTCAAATGCTGTTTCCATTTGAGACTTGTAAAGATTCTTCCCTGATCGGTGAGTATCTCCTTGGGTTTTTCCTCGGTGTCCAGATATTGCTGTAGGGCTCGAAGAGCCTCCTTGGTGTTTTGCTTGGCAAGTAGGAATAACCTAACGTACTTAGTGTAGTTATCCAAGAAGACTAACACAAACCGATTACCTCTGGTTGTTCGAGGTAAGGGCCCTAATACATCCGCTGATATTAATTCACCTTTTGAAGGACTGATGACATTCAAGGGGTTCCCAGTTAAATTTTGATTCGGATACTTCGAACGTTGACAATTCTCGCAACCTTGGATTACCTTCTGGATGTCGCTATACATTCCCTTCCAGTAAAATTCACGGCTGATGGCCTGGTAGGTTTTCCTCACACCATAGTGACCAATGATTTTATGAAATTCTTGGATTATTGGCAATCTCAATTCACAACTCAAATACAAATATTTGACCCTAGGGTCGATGACATCGGTCTTCACCAACAAATCGTTGTATACTTGAAGTTGTTTGTAAGTTCTACCATCCCTTATTTCCAATATAATCCGATGAAGATTAGGGTCGTTTCTCTGCCAATATCGAATACTTTCCAATCTTTGTTCCAGATCCGGATTCAATGCACGGAAACCGATAGGTGCTATCAAAAATTCGGTCTTACTTTTCTGCTTAACTTGTCCCATTCGACTCAAATAATCTGCCAACTGGTTCCTCTCTCCCTGGATATATTGCACCTCGAAGTCATATTCTTGTAACTTCATCACCCATCTTGTTAGACGTTGGTTGATGAAGTTAGCGGACTTGAGGTATGTAAGCGCCTGGTGGTCGGTCTTAATAATGAATGGTCTGCCTAATAGCCATATGTTATATTTTTTTAACATGAATATTATAGCTAGACATTCAATTTCAGTTGTTGTGTATAACTGTTCATGCTCGTTCAGGGTACGACTGGCGAATGTTATCACTCGTTCGTACCCTTCTGAGTCCTGTTGGCAAATAGCGCCCCCAATTCCCTTTTGACTGCCATCCGTGTAGACTATGAGTGGTTGTTGAAAATTTAGGTTGGTTAGTTCCATTTCGGTAATTAGTTGTTCTTTGACTTCTGGATAATCGCCTCTCATGATAATCTTCCCATGACCAGGCGACTCCCTTTTTTAATAACTGGTAAAATGGGTGCATTAGGGTTGAATAGTTTGGTATAAAATTCCGGTAGTAACCGACTGCCCCCAAAAACCCTTTCAGTTGTGTTTTGTTTTTCGGTGCAGGCCATTTCTTTAATTCGTTGACTAGTTCGGTTGCCATTTTAATCCCCTTTTCTCCAATAACATGCCCTAAGAATGTTATTTCACTGACAGCAAACTGGCTTTTATTGATGCTCAAAGTGGCACCGTTTTCCTGTAGCCGAAATAGTACTCTGTCTAAGTGGTCTAGATGTTCTTCAAAGTTGTTAGAATAGATCAAGATATCATCTACATAGTATACCACATATGAGTGGAATTCTTCACCTAGAATAAAAGACAGGGCCCTGGTGAAAGAGGCGACACTGGTGGCTAGTCCAAACGGCAGCACATTGAAAAGGTAAGTCTGATTCCGAAATTGAAAGGCTGTGAATTTCCTACTATCTGGATGGAGGGTAATCTGCCAATATGAAGCGGTTAAATCTATAGCCGAAAATACCCTGGCCATCCTTTCGGGCTGGTGTAAAATCTCGTTTGGTGGTGGTGGACACTCCAAGTCCTTTTCCATTTTCTGGTTAAGTTCGCGAGCATCTAGGCACAATCGGATCCCGCTGTTCTTTTTTTTAACTACGACTAAGGGGAGCGAGTATTCACTGTGGCCTCTGGAGATAACACCCCATTGTTCCCATTTCCTGAGTTCGTTACTCACTTGTTCGCGATAGATGTAAGGTATGGGGTATTGTTTCACCCGGATCGGTTGTTCATCTTTCATAATGATTTGATGTTGGTAATCCTTTATTCGACCGGGTTGCTCGGAGAACATGGCCTCATATTTGTTTACCAATTGTGTTAATTGGGCCTTTTGTTCCCGGCTAAGAGGCAATTGATTGTGCACGTTTTGATTGAATACTATCGCAACTATTTTGGTTGCTTCCTCTACGCTGTCGTTTGTCATAGGATACTCTTGACCTGTCATAATTATTCCTTTATTAACTCCGGTATCGATTACAACCCCGAAATGACTGCACCAGTCTATACCCAGTATACAGTCTATTGGTAATTGTTCTGCGATCAGGAAATTCCACTCGAATTGATTATTACCATATTGGAAGCGTATTCGGGCCTGCCGATTGACCTTTTGGTGTTCTATTATCGCCGATTACCCCTTTCAATATGCAAGTTATCGACGGTAGGATACCGATCACTATTTCTTCCGCTGTTAGCTGTCCTTTAATTATTGCTCCCTTTATTAAAGATATTTCACTGCCCGTATCGACTAAAGCCCAGATTGTTCGTGTTTTCCTTGTAACGGTAACCAGATACAATTTGGGGCTGGATGTTCCTTTTCATCAGGTGTTACTCGATATGTTGTTGCGGTCAGTCGGGAGATCGGTAAACCTTCCTCACTTTTGTTCAATCGGCGTTTTTTTTTTTTGTCTAATGATTGTTTGCCCGTCTTCGATAAACTCATCCTCTTCCGAGGATGAGTTTTGCCCGATTGCCTCGATTTTTTCCGGTCGCTTCCTTTTCAGTATAATTCGTACCCTTTCCGATTCCGTTGGTGGGATCGTCATACTGTAGGTCGCTTCCTTCGGATTTTCTAGGATTCTGGTGTCCTTCGGAGGTCGATCTGACATGGCTACCGTTTCGTGCACGGTAGCTTTGGTAACCCCAGGTGGTCGAGGCTCCCTTGTTTCTGTTGGCTTCTTCCTTCTCTCTGGTTTTGTCGATCTTCCAGTTGTGGGTTCTATCACTCTTTCCCTTTGCCCACTTTGGCTAGTTGTTACCCGGGTTTCAGTGGTGGCCCTAAATTGGGTCTTTTTAATTTCCACTTCCCGGCTATCTCTATCATATTTTGTCGTCTCTTTTGTAGTTTGTTTATTTTCAACAATCCGTTTCATTATTTTCCCTGGTTCCTCTTCGTTCTTTTGGAAAGTGGCGGCTATTAAAGCGTTCTGCAAAAGTTGTTATCTTCCCCGTTAATAGGCCTCCTTTTTGTTTCTTCGGTGTTCTCTCAAAGGGAATGGATTGTTGTTCTCGTTTGCTCCAGTTGTTCTCCTCTCTTTTCCCATACTGTGATTGCTATGGTGGTGGGTTACTTGTACCACTTTGTCTTTGGTGGTCAGGAATTGTATTCCGATTAGGGTTCCGTTGGTTAAAGTGATTCCCTGGTACCGCATTCCGGTTCGGATTTCGTCTATTAAAGTTGTTGACATTGCGGTGGTCATTCGAGGCAATGTTGAAATTGAGCCGCTCTATCGGTTTTCGGGAGTCGGTCTCTATGAGCACTTGCTCCATTGCCTGACGGTTTCCCGCTGCGGCTAGATACATGTACTCTTTCTGGGAAGTGCTTTATCAATTTTAAGAGCACTTCACTCTCTTTCAATTCATATAAGGTGAAATATTTGGCCCACCGTAGCCATCGGTAGAAATGCTGTATTCTCGACTCTCCGTGCCTGGCTTGAAAGCCTGATCCGCAGAGTCGAGCCAGCATCTCCCCTGGGCGGTGGCGCTCCAATATTCATTCATAAAAGCTGTTTTGAGTTCTTGGATGGTTTGAACCTGGTAATGGTGTGCTCTATGCCATTCCAAGGCCTCGCTGGTGAGGCACAGTTGAAAGAAAAAGATTTTCTCTGTTTCCGAGAACATGGCATGCTGTATAGTTTCTTCATAATGCTCCCATGCCTCTTTTGGATGGGTGACCCAATCCTTGTGCCCCCAATAATGTTTCCGCATATTCAGCCGGGTCTTCAATTCCGTTACCGTTTGAATAGAATAGCCCATTGGGCTCGTTAGTGTCCTGATGTTCGGGACCTTTTGATTCATCTCTTCTTTCATTGTCTGAATTTGCCCTTGTAATGCTTGGTTGTATACCTGTGTAGAGTCTTTGAGTTGTTCCACCTTATTATTTATAGTGGCGACTTCTACTTGATTTTCTTGCTGGGCCTTTATTAAATGTTGTTCTATTGTCGCGGTTCTATTTAGGACTAGTTCTTGGACCTCCTTTATTGCTTGGTCCTTGTCCAAATTGTTTAGCCGACATCTTTCGTCTAGATAAAGATCTTGTTGTTTCAGTTTTTCGATTTCGATTCGGTGTTCGGAATCGATTTTTTCAACTTGGCTCTTTACTCCCTTGACTTCTGTCTGGAGTTTATCTTGTCCTTGAACCAATCGCGTAACCGTCGTTTCAACCTTCCTTATTTCTTGAAGCTGACTGCTCAGCTTCCTGTCTATGGTTTGATTTTGTTGTTGGAACTTCTCATCCAAGTTATTGTTCATTGCTTGAAAACTCGTTTCACTTCTTTGAGTTTGTTGTTCCAACTTTTTCATCTACTTGTTGTAATTTCGCTCCTAAACTATTGTTCAGTTGTTGCACCATTTGTTGTTGCATTGTTTGGAACAATTGTTGCATAAATCCTGGCGCCATTTGTTCACTGTTTGGTGGGATATGCACATTTTTGTTTTTCTTGTGCCGAATCTCCTGCCATTTGAATTAAATTTTTCTTGTTCAGGCGGTTCCTCTTGGTCGTTTAACTTTAGCTGGTCTTTCACAGCTATTGATAGGCTGGTTATTGCCGTTCCTTCTTCTTGATCTAATTGTTGTATGTTCTCTTCCCTTCTTCTTGATATTCCTCCTCCAGGTCTATTTCCTCACTCTCATCTTTTGACTCTTCCGGTGTATATGGGACTTCTTTTGATTCCCGATATTGTAAATTTTCTTTCTCCATTTTTTCTTGGTTGTCTGCCATTTCGTTGTTTGCTAGTTCTAATTTGCCTACTATGCAATTTCTTGCCTGCTGGCTTAATCCCAGCTATCCTACACCAAATGTGACAAACCTGGACTTGTAAAATAATTTATTGTTTATTTTACTTCGCCCAGTTTGCGCTCTGACCAAGCTACCCCTGCACTTCTCCTCAATATTGAAGATGAGACAATATTGAGTAGGTTGCAACAATAAAATGGTTTACGAGCAGGGTGTACTTAGGGAGATAATCTGCTATGCTTAGACGCTCTATAAATTATATTAAAAGGCGCAATGCTGAATTTAAAGGTGTTATTGTATCTTATCTGCTTCGCTGGGTTGCGCCCTTGTCGGTCTAAAGGATGTTATTGTGATTAGCCCTCTGTTGATTAAGTAAATATTGATGAGGCTAAAGATGCTGCACAGGGAAGTACCTTTTGGAACAGATACTGAAAAAATAAACCAAAATCAACCTGGTAGAAAATTTTCCTTTTAATTAAGGGTAAAACGGACTGGGGTGATCAGTTACCTGGAATTGGAAGCTGAAAAAGAAGAAAAAATCTTATTGTCTATAGACGGATTGATAATAGAACCAGGTAAATTAATTCAATTCAAATAACTGGAATTTGTTTATATTAAAATTATTGTTTATTTATAATAATTGAAATTGTGACTTTACTAAGTTTACCTTGTAAACAAAATTTATACATTATAAGTTTGTCGGTAATTTAAGGTAAGTAATTATATAAATGATAACAATAATAAAATTACTTTCTCACGATATTTCAACGGTGAACAATTAATTCTTCACTTGAGGATAATCAAAATTGATTATAAAAAAATGTTAATTGTAAACAATCTGTTCAAAATTGGTTTTAATAATACATTAATTCAATGTAAACAATGAATTATCGCTTGGTACAACCCAATTGACTGGAAATTTAAATTTTAATATAAAATAATTTATTCAAATTAATTATCCCTATTAAATTAATCAAAACTGTACAGAATTGATTGTTCACTTGAGAAAATAATTAATTGGGAAGTCAGTATTAATGAAAATTAATATTCAAAAGCCCTAATTCCTTCAGTCAAATTTTGACAGATTAGTTATAATGTTTAGTTTTATTTAATTTTTTTAAATTTGGTATAAATAGTTTTATTATCTAATTATATGCAATTAGCAGTCTTTATCAGTTAATTTAATCTATATGTAATTATTTAGTTTTGGTTTATTTGATTTAACCACTCATTCATGTTGATGACATGGTTTGTTTATTTACATATTTTTTGACAGTTGTCAAATACTATTTGTTTTGACAGATGTCACTCGCTTCCCTGATTCATTTGACGTCAAATATACTTCCTGATTACAATTCGATCAGGTGTTTAACTCTTTCAAATTTTCACACAAATCTTAATTTAATTAATTAAATTGAACAATTTCAATCTTTGGTCATAATCATGTATTTCTTATAATATTATTAATTTTAATTTAAAATAAGTTTTCTCAATAAAGGTTATTATTATATTTTGGTAATTTGTTGCAACAACACATCCGCTAAATAATAATCGCGATTATTTAATTTAAACGTTTTATGAATAACTGGTATTGGAATACGCTTCAATGCATATTCAATTGATTTAATGATTTATTGTGAAGAATGGATCGGAATTTTGTCTGTGATTTGTGTCATTATTCTCTTGACCACTAGGTAGGTTTTATTGAAATGGAGTTGTCAACTGCTTCGGATACTACCGACCCATTTGGGAACTATACATTTACTATAAGTTAAACTTGTTTTGTTTACTTTTTTTCTAATAGTGCAGTGACAATTCCCAGAATTGCTTTCCTCCCGCGGTTTTAATATTTTGATCACATGACACAGCGTGGGTCCGCCATCTTTCTTTTAGTATTTTTCAATTACCAGATAATTTAATTTTAATATTTAAAAATTATTGCATTTAATTCAAGGGTTTTATTTTTCGAATGTTTTATTGCAATCAAATTACTTTGATTTAGTATTTGATTTTAATTTAATTGGATTAATTCCTCATTAAGGTGACCGGGATGATTGAAAGTGTTTGCCTTAATTAATTATTCAAACTTAAAGTTAAATATAATTCAATACAAATTTTATAAATTTTTATTCTTAAATTGTTAATTTTAAATATTTTTAAGTGTTTGAGTTCAATAGTTTTTACGAAATTGAATGGAACCTCAAAGAGTTCAGTATGACGCCATGCGTTGGCTTTAGCCCGCGTTAGTTATTAATTCGAACCGGTGACTAATTATGCTCAATTGTATATTGAAAAAAAAGTACGTAGGGAGTTTGATAATTCAATTGAATGCACTTCAATGTTTTACTTAGCTGTTGGCTTCCACAGGTAATTGAACTCGTGTCCAAGGACACCCGCCGACAACGCAGGTGTGAGCCGATGTCCGCGATCTGCCGATATTTTCTGGCAAATATCCTTTTCCCTCTGTAGAATCACACGTAACAGGTTCACGGACACATTCACAAATCCAAATTGTAATGGGATTAGGTGGATTCACAAAGATTTTTTACTAACAGATGTAATTCACTGGGACTCATACGACTTAGGTGTTATCACTTTGAAGGTCAATATACAAGAGGTCGGTCTTTCTGCTCCGGGTCAAGGCGTCGGCCTTGCCACGTGGCCTTAATTACCTGCTTACCCATGGAGGGCGACACAAATCAATGATTAATTCATATTAATCAGTTCATCACCACTAGAGGTCCTTTGCTTACTATACACGGCTATAAATTTGCCAATTATGAATTCCATTCATCTTAAAAGTAACTTACAATTTTAATTATACATTGTTATGATTAATTCAGATATTGAGATTACAAAACCAAAAAAATAAAATTAGACGCTGTATCGTCACAATATATATATTTAGAACGAAATTTTATCTGGAGAGAGACGGATTGGTAGAACTTTTAATTGAAAGAAATGGAAGGCAGCCCAGGGATAGAGAGGAAGATTAACACATATCCAAATAAGGTGTAGTTTATTGGATTCCTCCCTCCTTTCCTTACAAAACGACGTTTCGGACGATTCTTCCTCCTTCTTCAGGATTTCAAAAGGTCAATGACCCCCTTGAAAGCTTGAAACCCTGAAGAAGGAGGAAAGAATCCTCCGAAAACGTCTGTTTGAAAGTAAAGGAGGAAGGATTCCAATAAATTACACCTTATTTGGATATGTGTTAATTTTTCTTTCCTCACTACCCCTGGGCTGCCTTCAATTACTTTCAATTAAAAAAAAATATCTTTTAAAATATAATAATCTATACTTATAATAATCGGCTTGGGCGACTACGTCGACGTGATTTTTTTTTAATTTTAAACACACTAATAGTTCATGACAATTAAAATTTATTAAAATTAGGAAATTTAAATCATTATTTTAAAATCCACTAATTGTTCATGACAAATAAAATTTAGTAGCCTGCTGACCAAGATAAGATTCCTTCTGAAGGAGGGCTTCGCAGCTGGTTTTTACCAATATTTCGTATAAATTAATTTTTTTAGACCTTAATCCCGTGATTTTGCTTTTTTTTCCCCTCAAAACGTTTGTAATCACCCATCGTTGTCTCTACATCTTACATCCATTTCTCAGCTGTAGATCTTGAACACTTGTTTACGATTTTTATCAACGTTTTCTCAGCCTCTTTTTCAGGTCTGACGTCAAGTGGTGTGTTTAAAACTCACGACAGATTTTTTTATGATTGCTTTTTCTTTAGGATATACGTATCACACTCGATCTTAGAATTCGAAAATTATAGTGGAATCGTGAATCGCTCTTTTTCAATTAGCCTCACTTTGAATTAACGAGCGCGACATTTGATCAGAGTCGTCATATGGGCTTTATTATGCAAATTGTTAACATAAAATTTTCTAATGGCATTCATTGATATTTCGAATTTATTTTCCGGTTCAATCACTCGATTTAGGGATATTCAACCGAGCCAATTAACCGATTATTCTCTGTACAAACATTCAATTTCATAAGAAAAATGAGAGACAAATGTGAATTTGGCTCGTTTATTTATTCGGTTGGATGACCAATCGGGCAGATGAGTTGCTGGGCCGTATTCAGCCCAGTTGCCTTTAGCACCTGTCAAGATTCGCTTGCGCTAAACAGATAATTGGATTTAAAAAGGAATCGAATGCAAATGGTTATCGAGCAGTAAAAAATAGTTAACGGCCGAGATTGATCGGTTCGTTCACCGGCCATTCCTTTTTTGTTATCATCATTAAAACCTGTATGATTTATTAATAGGCACGATAGTGGTCTCGATCTCAGCTTTCAGCTGAATCGCGGATCTCGTCGTTATCAGGATAGAGGGTTAAAAATTGTTAAACAGGCTGAAAACGAGCTCTTTTCTTTTAATAAATTATAATTTACAGTCAACTATAGCAGAAGCATCTCGTCACTTTTGGACCAAATAAAAATGATCGGGTAAGAGGTATATTAAGATTGATAGGCTATTACGATTTATGATTACAATTTATTTTATGTTAATTTGTTAAAATTTTAGTTAGAAATGGGAGGGGTGGTCTTTGATCAACGAATAAACGAAAAATCCATTTAGATGCTATAAAAACAAAATGGAAAATGACATGAGAGGAAAATTATTATATTATTGCTTAAAAAAGGATTTTCGGTCCAGCATCCCCTATACCTCGCACCTCGCTCTTTTATTTATCTGACCCAGGGCCAGATGGTGGCCAATAAATTAAAGAAGAAATATCCCATCATTATTAACAATAATACGCATTTTAGTAAAGCCAACGCCGATAGTAAAATCTATATATTTTCAAACGAGTTCCCAAATAATAGACGCCTGTTTACCCGTCCAGTTAACCAATATCGAAGCAAAATACCAGAGCTGGATATATATTACTTAATAAAAATATTTTCAATTATCCATTTCCAATTTAATTTAATTGATTTATAGAAATATTGAAGAATTATTCCATATATATATATATATATATATAATCATTTGGAAAAATCTCCCCACACTCAAAGCTAGTCCTTTTAAAGATACTCATCTGGACATGCGTACATATATACTACCCACTTGTCAATGGGCTTGGCATGTTCAAAACACAGGTTAACAAGGGATAAACGAAGTTAGAAAATTTGGCACCGTTTGTTCTGGCGCGAGTGACCATCTACACACACACACACACACACCACAGTAGCTGTTGGCATCTTTAGATCATTCACCAAGCTACTCGTTTTGAAAGCATCCGCATTTCTATGGAAAAGTCCATATGAATCTGCCGGGAGTAACAAGCTCCCTCTTCGTTAGAAACGGAAAGATTATTGGTAACTGGAAATTGCAGATACGCCAACTGATGGTGAAAGCTTGAACTCTCTCAATTGGGTCTTCTGACAGCTAATTGATCAGTGTTTAAATGACATATAAACAAAAACCAAACCTATTTATTAAATAATATTCTTTGATTATGCATATGACATTTGTGACAGCGACCCAATTGCGTTAGTTTCAATTTCTACCACATGGCGGCAACACCGTACTTACTATTTACCAATACTCCTTAAAAGTCTAAGCCATTGCCATTATACAGGCAGAAGCTAGTCAAAATAAAACACTTCCTCACTAATCGAACATCTTTCATTACAGATATTCATGGTGCTCTTTATAATCTATTGTAGAATAAACCAATCATCGTTCTTTTCTAATTCAATGAAATTTCCTGGTTTTAGTTTTAAAAAATATTACTTATAGTAGTATAGAAGGTATATTAATAAATTCGAAAAGTAAGAAAAAATTATTAACGAATCTTTTTAATAAGATATTTATAAGAAATGTTATGACTTTGAAAGCAGATATTCTTTTATAGGGTAATTTATTTAAAGTCTAATTAGAAAAAATCTAATTACTCCTTTGAAATAATTTTTAAAAATATGAAATTAATAAATAATACAAAACATTTAATTATTAATGATTATATTAAATTTTGAACAAAAGTGATTGAATAGTTTTTGAGAAAATGGTCAAAACCCCGAAAACCCTCTAAAAAAATGAGGTTTTATAATCAAATTTCCGAAAAAATAATCACAATTTTGGCATATTTTGACATCATTTATAATAGATATAAAATTTTGACCTGCAAATTTTCTGATTGAATGTATGCATATGCAATCAGACATTGAACTGAAATAAAAATTTAATAACGTCTCTTTATTAGAATTTTATACAAATTATCTGCCCTGAAACAAATATTTCTGGCTTCACAATAGTTGTTCACTTTTTGGAAATATTAATTTACGTATTTGTGAAGCTATTTTAAAGAATAAAATTATAAGCTAAACAATCAGGTAAAAAAATAATGAAGTTTCGAATTAAAAAATTACCTATTCTTCATCTCGGGTCAAGGTGGAGAAGCCCCCTGGCTAGCAAGAGGCCCTCGGAAGGCGAGCGTCCAAGCTATAGTATATATGTATGATTGAAAATGTTGTTAGGTGGGCGAAGTTGAGCTTGGACCTTTAATCAATTCCACTTTGACAGTCCCTTTTGAAAAGGTCTACGCCTGAAAATTTATTTCCTCCTCTTTTCGGATGAATCAGTTCATTTAGTAAACCATAATTTGATAACCGTTCGAAATCTGTTCATAATGAAAATTTGAGCCCCAACTATTCAACTTAATCTTTAGGGTAAAATCTTTAATAATTATCATTTTGAAACATGGAATATTGTGAAATTCTCTTCAACAAGAGGTTAGAGACTCTTGCGGACAAACCAGACGAAAATCCAGCATCGCTTTAATTTTGATTGTAGGTTGTCGACCATTCTGGCCAGTTGGTGGACAGCGCCAGTACCGCGTTTGAATCCCATTTGATTCGGAGGGCCTTTTGCTATCCAAGGGGCTTCTCCGCCTGGACTCGAGATGACGAATAGGTAATTTTTAATTCGAAATTTTATTATTTTTTTACCTGATAGTTGAGGTTATAATTTTATTCTTTAAAATAGCTTCACAAATAAGAAAATTAATATTTCCAAAAAGTGAACAACTATTGTGAAGTCAGGAATATTTGTTTCGGTGTAGATAATTTTTTTATATAATAATAAAACTTGAGCAAGAATCGAGGTAGGTTTCACAAAAAAAGAAATAAAACAAAATTGAGTTTTAAATTCGATATATTTCGGTGGTGAGCCCATCATCGACTATTAACAAAATTTATAATAAAATCAAACGTAAATTCACTATTTCACACTCACACTCATTACAATCTGGAACTGAACAAATATATAGAAGAACACTTTCGCTGTAGCCCTTGATACCTTCGCTGTAGCCCTTGATATCTCCAAAGCTTTTGACCAGGTTTGGCACAAAAATCTTCTTGCCAAACTGCCAGCCTTCGGATTCACACCAACTCTTCGCAAATGGATAGAAAGCTTTCTGACAAACCGAAGTATAAAAGTTGTGGTGGATGGAACATCATCTGAATCGTTCTCCACAAACTCTGGTGTTCCCCAAGGCTCCGTAATCTCCTCCACACTCTTCCTAATTTATATAAACGACCTTTTCGATCAAACGGCAAACCCCACTCATTGTTACGCCGACGATAGCACTCTACACGGTAAACCCTCACTCCCGAATAATCGAATCAATGTTACCTCCTCAATTACTCTCGACCTAGACAAACTGAATAAATGGGGCTCACAAAATTTAGTTAACTTCAATTCAAACAAGACTCAATATTGTCTAATTTCTAGGCGCGAAAATAAAGATTTCCCTGATATTCACTTCGATTCGAATACCCTAAAAATGTGTGACAGCCTATCCATGCTTGGCGTCTCTGTCGCATCTGACCTGTCTTGGAATGAACACATCTCCTCTGTGGCGAAATCTGCAGCAAGGAAGATTGGCTTCTTATTCAGGTCCAAGCGATTTTACAAACCCCCACAACTTCTCACCATCTACAAGGCCCAGATCCGCCCCTGTCTCGAATACGGCTCTCATCTGTGGAGAGGGGCCTCAAAATACTCTCTTGCTACCCTGGATGCAATTCAGAAACGAGCCGTCAGGCTAATTGACGATTCTACCCTCACCGACTCCCTCGACTCGCTGGCTCATCGAAGAGATGTCTCTGCCCTTTCCCTTTTCTATAGATACTATCACGGCAGGTGCTCTGATGAGATAAAATCAATAATTCCCCCAAAGCATGCTTTGCACGTAGCACGCGTTTTGCCGACTCCCAACACTCTCTCGCGGTCAAACTAGAAAAGTGCCGGACCACTTCATTCGCCAATACATATATCCCCATGACTTCAAGGAACTGGAACTCTCTTCCAGCCTCTATCTTTCCCAGCACCTATAATTTTCAAACCTTCAAAACCGGAGTGCATAGACACCTACGTCTACACCCTCTCACTTAATCAACTTTCTCTTCTCTTCGGTAATGCAAGGGTCTTTCGAGATCCATAGGGGCTGCATCTTTACTGGTGCACCCTTCTTGCATTCGATTGCATTAAAAAAAAAAAAAAAAAAAAATACCCTTCATTTCTAATCATCTGACATCTCCTTAGCTTATACTCTTAGATCATATGGAATCACTCCTGCTTTTATACAACAACAACAATTTAGGCTCCCAATTAATTAACAATAAAATAGACAAAATTGATAAATTAGACAAATCAGGAATGTATAAATTGACTTTTCACGATTGTGATGCTTTTTAAATAGGGAAGACAGGCCGCTCATTCAAAATACGCTACTCTGAGCATGTAAGAGCTCTTAATCGTCTCAATAGATCCGATAACATTAACTTAGATTCGACCTCAGCCTTTGCAATTCACTCACATGAATCCAATCATTCAACCTCTAATAATAACCCTATCCCCATTCATCTGGAAAGAAAAGGCCTTAAATTGGATCTCTTAGAATCCACCGAAATTAAAATAGCCCTCGCAAATAATTCAAATATTTTAAATAACCAATTAAAAGTGTATAGAAATAAAATTATTGATTATATATTATAATAAATTAGCTAAAAATTCCTTCTATTGTTCGCACATTGAATATTGATATTAGGGTAATTGTACCCTTTCAGGTACTTTCCCATTCCTTCTTCTAATAGCAGGTATAGTTTCCCATCAGCTGGTTAAAAACTAAATTTTTCCATTTGTTGAAATTATTAATTCTTAGTACACTTTCTCCTCTTCTACCTAATTTCCCCTCACCACATACATTTCAAAATAAATAAATAAATAAATAAAAAATTGTTATTCGTAAAATTATTTTTCCAATTTATAATCAGTTTTATTTGACTCAGGAGTGATGATGACTCACCCCCGAAATATATCGAATTCAAAACTCAATTTTGTTTTATTTCTTTTTTTAGTGAAACCTACCTCGCATTTTGCTCAAGTTTTATTATTATATTAAAATGTTTCACCTAGAACCAACACCTAACTCCTTAAAAGTTATAGATAATTCTTATAAAATTCTAATAAAGAGACGTTATTAAATTTTTATTTCAGTTCAATGTCTGATTCCATATACATACATTCAATCAGAAAGTTTGCAGGTCAAATTTTTATATCTAATAAAAATGGTGTCAAAATTGAGATTATTTTTTAGAAATTTGATTATAAAACCTCGTTTTTTAGAGGGTTTTCGGGGTTTTGACCGTTTTTCAAAACTACTCAATCACTTTCGTTCAAAATTTAATATAATAATTAATAATTAATTATTTTGTCTCCTTGATCTCTCAAATGCCTTCGACAAAGTCTGGCACGATGGCCTGTGTCTGAAAGTTGCAAGGAACGGAATACACACAGTCATTATTAGATTGATTGATAGTTATATAAATGAGAGAAGCTTTGATCCCAGAACAAACGGCACGCTATCCACAAGAAGATCGGTCATGTCTGGGGTGCCTCAGAGGCCGAAAATTGGACCACATTTATTCAATTTCTATGTTGCAGATCTTCCAATAGACCTAGAAGTAGTGACCTCACAATTTGCATATGAAACTGCACTAACCTTTTGAAAACCCAATCCTATAAATATGATTAATTTGACAAACATAATTTTCAATAGTTTTTATTGTGTTTCTATTTTTTTTTTTTTTTTTTTTTTGCTTTTCGGCCTTTTCTAATCATAAGCCAATTTACGATACTAATTATATTTTTTCTAAATTCATCTCTACCCCCGGGGTCAGATTTTAGCTGGAATTGTGTTTCTATTTAGAGAGTCTTGTATCATTATTAAATACATTTATAAACATTTTATGTTGTTCAAAGAGATCAAATAATGATCTCACGGGAGAAATAAAAATTCTATAAATCTATTTGTAACAATTCGATTTTTTCAGATTCTCTGCATGTTTCAGCCAAAATAAAGTCCAAAAATTCCCTTATTCTTTTGAAAATACAACAATTTGTACGCCAAAATGAACTTTTTACTACTCTACTTCTGACTAGAGTTATTTACTCTACCATACAGGGTATGGTCAAGTATTGTAATCGTACATGAAAAAAGTGGGTTTTTTTCCTTCTTTTTTTCGAAATATCTCAAAAACGGCTCAAACTATTTTGATTAGAAAAATTGAGCGAAACCATGGCATTTCGGTCTACAAAAAAGCCCTAATAAGTGAACATCGAAAAAATTATATTTTTCGAGAAAATAATTGTTTTGTCAAAATGTCTGTTAGTTAGTTAGTCTGTGCGTTAGCAAATGTGTGTACGAGCTAGCTCAAAAACTAGTGTGAATATCGAAACCAAATTTCACAAGTAGCTTTGGTCCATTGAGATTAAGATACTGATTAGATTTTGGTGCATATCGACCCAAAATTAAGGAGGGTGGAGGGGGGTTAAAAATTAAAATCAAGCTCCATTTGAGCAAACTCAACCAAATTTTGTATACATAAATCAGTGGGACCTCAGAAATCTAAAAATTTAAAAACTAACCGCCCAAAATGGGGAGGGGAGGGTTTAGGATCAAAAAAATGAAAATCTTGGTCATTTACCAAACTCAACCAAATTTTGTATACCTAATCAGTGGGTCCCCAGAAGTCGAAAAATGCAAAAACCAACCAAATGGGGGGGGGGGGGGGCGGAGGGTCAAAAAATGAAAATCTTGGCCATTTACCAAACTAAACCAAATTTTGTATACATAATCAGTGGGTCCCAAGAAGCCTAAAAATGTAAAAACTAACCGCACGAAATAGGGGGGCGGAGGGTCAAAAAATGAAAATCTTTGCCATTTACCAAACTCAACCAAATTTTGTATACATAATCAGTGGGTCCCAGGAGTCTAAAAATGAAAAAACTAACCCCCCCCCCCTACATGATTATAAATAATTTTATTAAATATTAAATATAAGTGAGGGGCCAGGTTGTATGGTAAAGTCAAGTGGATGGCCACATCAGAACACGTCAGCTTATTTTTTTTTTTAATTCTGGTATAGAGAGACAAAAAATGTGAATTTAATAGATCACGTAGAGCCCGCTGGGCGTACAACGTAAACATATTTATTATTAGTTAA
This sequence comes from Forficula auricularia, assembly GCA_024734495.1. Lineage (NCBI taxonomy): Eukaryota > Metazoa > Arthropoda > Insecta > Dermaptera > Forficulidae > Forficula > Forficula auricularia. Next base: position 1,336,008 of record JALMQS010000861.1, on the reverse strand, counting down.
TTGAACTTCTAATTATCTTAAAACTATTTTACTTATTCGCATATTTGGCTTGTTTTTCAGTCAAATGTAAATTATTATTTGTTTACCTCCCCCCGAGGGGTGATCTGCCATTGGAAGTAGGTGTACACCTCTTTAGAAATATTTTGGAAGTACTTGGAAATATCTGAAAGTACTTGGAAATATTTGGAAGTACTTGGAATATTTGGAATTCTTGGAAATTTTTGGAATTACTTGGAAATATTTGGAAGTACTTGGAAATATTTGCAATTACTTGGAAATATATGAAAGTACTTGGAAATATTTGGAAGCACTTGGAAATATTTGGAAGTACTTGGAAATATTTGGAAGTACAAGTGGAAGTAGGTGTACAGCATATTAGGTCACGGTTCACCCCTCGCCCTCCCCTATATCTAAGTGGTGTCTCTCTCATCCACCTTTGGTTCTTTCTAGAATAACACACATTTAAGAATAATTTCTATTCGAGTAAAACTTGTCTGTGCTTGTCTTGTTCTTCCTCGCAGCTTTTTCAATCGAATTCTTCTATCCGCAGCCTTTTCAGAAAATAAATTCCTAAAACTCCTTCCTTTTTTTTTTTACACCTTCCAATTAAAACATCGAAAGTAATTTAATTCAATTATTATCATTTTAGAACTAAACAAATACAAAACCATCAAAAGCTGTGCAATGAATCCCTCCAACAATGACAGTGATGAGTAAAACTAATTATACAAATAGCTATAGTTATACTCACCCTCCCTCCCCCCTAATAAAACAGCAAGGGGTTTTTCTAAAAATTATATAAAAAAATAAGTTGGTTATAATGAAAGGCAGTCCATAAATTATTTAAATTTTTTATTCAAATTCCGACTTTTCGGAGACCTTTTTCTCCTTCTTCAGGTATTGAATAGTTATTGATGGGTGAGTATAACTCGGCTCCCATTTGTCTCTCTTTTTTGTGATAACAACAAAATTACAATACTTTTTACCATCATATCATAAGTGTACTTAGTCAACTGATAACAACAAAATTACAATACTTTTTACCATCATATCATAAGTGTACTTAGTCAACTGATAACAACAAAATTACAATACTTTTTACCATCATATCATAAGTGTACTTAGTCAACTGAGTGCACTTATGATATGATGGTGAAAAGTATTGTAATTTTGTTGTTATCACAAAAAAGAGAGACAAATGGGAGCCGAGTTATACTCACCCATCAATAACTATTCAATACCCTGAAGAAGGAGAGAAAAGGTCTCCGAAACGTCGGAATTTGAATAAAAAATTTAAATAATTTATGGACTGACTTTCATTATAACCTACTTATTTCACTTACCAGTCCGTCTTTCTAAAAAAATAAATAAAATTATATATAAAAAAATGTTCCCAAAATTGCAATTAAAGTTTAAATGAACAATAAGTAATAAAATGTATAGATGGCCCTTGAAATGTTTCAAGATTACAGTGCGGGGCAGCCAAACGACACTCCTTCATGATCAACCCTACCACTGTACATAAATCACGTTGCACCCATGAAGGGGCTACGAGAAAACTTTTATTTATTTTGATATTAATACCACATGTAAATTATACATAAAAAATAAATACGATTTTTATTTGCCTTAAATTTTCTCTGGAGAGAGACGGACTGGTAGACATTTTAACTGAAAGTAATGGAAACCAGTCCAGGGTAAGTGAAGAAAGAAAAAATTAACACATATCCAAATAAGGTGTACTTTATTGGATTCCTTCCTCCTTTCCTTTCAAACCGACGTTTTCTGGAGGATTCTTCCTCCTTCTTATGGGTTTCCATGATCAATGAAGCAAACATTTTGTTTGTCTTCCGAAACGTGTCGGTTTGAAAGGAAAGGAGGAAGGAATCCAACAAAGTACACCTTATTTGGATATGTATTATTTTTCTTTCTTCACTACCCCTGGGCTGCCTTCCATTACTTACAGTTAAAATAAACACGATTTTTATTTTTGTTTTATTTTAATGAGAAAACACACACCCCGACTCAACAGTTCGCGATGGATTCAATCCACACTAAATGACGCCCGCCAGACGCGAAAACAAACATCCTTTCGAATGTTAGGCTTGTCCAAAACGGACGGATCGCTCCACAAGAAAACATATGCGAAAATTTATATCTCTCTTGAAACCTTGATTTTTTCGCAGCTTATTAGGACCAATTGCTAATGAGGGCTGTCTTTGGCAATTTCTGCCAACAGTCTATTGCTCTTTCTCTAAATTAAGGACATCGGTGAGGCCAGATGAAATTAAATTAATTTTTTTTTTTTTTTTTTTGTCATACATTATCAATCCAGTCAGATGACCGTTTTACGATTTGCACTATAATAAAGTACATAACATTCAGGAAGCATCTCTATTGATGACATTGCAAATGTTCAACACTATCCGCAATTCACTTTCATTGGGGTCACTTTAAAGCTTCTCATCGGGACAAGTCAGTTGGCTCGGTCCTCTTTCAATCTTCTCAGCTGTCCGGCTGATTTGTGCCGAGTAGTCGAACAGCTTCGGGATTATAGTGATTTGCCAGTCGCAATTTATTATTCCTGGCCGCTTTAGTTATTTCCTCTGCGGGCTGGCAGTAGTGGAGTGATCCTTCCTCGATGTCTCCAAGGTTCCTGATGAAACCAAAGCGGGCATCGACGATATCTCGCAGAGTATTGTTTTGAAAAGTTTCCAATCATCATGAATATATGATTCTTTGCTACAGCCCCAGAGCTGTATACCATAGATCCAGACTGGTCTTATGATTTGTCTATACAACAAATAATTTTTTTGTTATGCCCACAAGAAAATAGATGCGCAAATTTATATCTGTTTTGAAACCTGATTTTTTCTCAGAAAATAAGCAAATAGCAGTCTATTAGGACCAATCGCTGATGAGGGGTGTCTTTGGTAATTTCTGCCAACAGTTCTATTGCTCTTCTCTAAATTAAGGACATCGGTGAGGTCAGATGAAATTAAATTAAATGGGCGATTAATATGTTTGCTGCTTTATCGGTATGGCATATGAAGGGCAGCAGCCCAAACGCCTCGGCAGAGAGGTGCAGGGGATTTCCGCCAAAACGGCTTTAGTGACTTTGGGCCATATAAATTATACAGGAGGGGTCGATGGCAGAAGCCGGGGGTTCCGCCTCCTTTCAGAGCCGCTCTTGGCACCCTCCAACCCTTGCTTGTCCCCCTTGTACCCTCTACCCTCTATTCTCTACCCGACTCAGTACTCTCCACCCAACCTTCCAGCTCTTTTAGCCCTTTAACACTCCCGCCTACAAATATTTATCTTTTGAAGCAGCCACAACAAACTACAAGTCTAGGAACAATGAAATATAATAATCTGAAAAAACAAACATTAGAAATTGATATTAGTGAATAGTAACAGATGATTCAAGTTTACATTTCTATCTTACTGTCCTACAATATTATATTTCTGGCACGCAGGAGAATATTGATAATGATGCAACTCTTACAAAATAGATGCATGATATTTATATTAAAATGTGGACAGATATACCATCACTAAGTAGTATGCTGGAATGTTTAGGATCTCTATGAATGTAGAAGCAATTCTTATTTTTACAGACAATGTGTTTTGTATATAAATTGCACTGCACAGGCAGCTGCCAGCCTCATCTGAATTTCATATTGGTCAACGAGATCCATGACTTCATGAGAAGCGAATTAGAGACGAGATATATTTATTGAGAGGGCGAGGAAAGAGGGCACAAAAAATTCATTATATTTTAGAGGGCCTGGAGGAATTTAATCCTTGTGTCAGTCTGAAGTGAGTAGTGACAAATCCAGTCTGATTCAAATTTTTAAGAACCAAGTTGAGGATGAGTATCTTCAATGTAGACAGCTTGAACATTTTCACTGAGGAAATATTGAGAAATATTATAAACTTTAGTATTAGATTTTTGTAAATATTATAATATATATGCATGAAAATACATGCTTATGAATGTAAGTAAATAATCAAATTGATTTGTATTTGAGACATGTGCACATAAATTGTTGGCATTACAGAATGGCAATTAAATATAGTTTCAATCAAGTACCAATTCAGAAAATGTTGTATCGATATAAAAAATATTTAGTTGATTCCTCATTTTCTTTAAATTGCGATTTCGTCAGCATTTGTCTTACTTTTTTAAGTTTTTTTGTTTTTTGTTTTGTTTTCAGCCTTTTATTAATGTTTTTGATCTCTCGCATTTTTTGTAAATTTATAATTTTTAAAGGAAAAAAAATATTTTCCTTTTGATTTTTCATTTTAAGCCAGATTTTACATTGTTGTTTTTATGGTTTATATGTTTATTTTTTAATTTTTTTACTAAGTTTAGCCCTCGACTCAAGAATATTCTTATAGAGGGTTGAATTTTATTATTATATGTATTATATATATAAGAAAAAAATACAAATCTTTTATAAAAATAATCTAGAATATCAAGCTGACTGCAAAAGCCAAATTTTTCGGAGAATTTCTCCCTTTATCAATGGAATTTGTATTTTTTTCATTTATATTAACAATCAATAAATTTTTCTTTTTTTCTTTCTGTATATATATATGTGTATATGCCCGATATTTATTTATAGAAATATTGTTAATCATTGTTAGATTACACTATAGGTGCATACCTAATGAAATATTGTTAATTCTTAACATCTGTATATTAATTGAAAATTTAATTTTTGTTTAATTATTAAGTTATTTAAATTGTATTGGTGAGATTGGATGAATGATGATAAATAAAATAAAAAATATTTTGGAACAACAACCCAAACAATAACATGAAAAAGATTTGTCAAAATATATATATATATATATATCAGTGGCGTGCGGTCCATGGATGCTGTGGATGCTGCGCATCCCTAAAATTCCAAAATGTCAAGAGTATTTTCATACCGTGGTATAAAAATCTAATGTTAAATTTGAAAATTAATGAAAAATTTTGCGTTATCGATGAATTTTATAAAAGGAACTAGAAATAAAACCTAACATTCACAAAATTGAAAGGTTGCATTTCTGGATAGCATCCCCTTGTTGAAATGATCGCAATTTCACACTTTGTCTCAGGTCATTCATTTGGATTAGGACGGCCATCGATCCTTCTTCTTTCGGCCGAACATCTCTTCAAGTTTTGTTAAAGAAGAATGGTGTAGGTTCTTGGTGAAACATATTAAATAAAAGTAAAGAAAATGTTTTTAATTTTTTTTTTTTAATATAAAATACTAGGTAGGTTTCACATAAATAAAAGGATCAAATGCTTGTTTAGCACGAATCAATATATATTTCGGGGTGTAAGCACATCCTCAGGAGTTCACAAAGGACACTCTCTCTTCAAGTTCTTCCACAATTCGGTGGCAAATTTTAAGAAGCGGGAATTTTTTGCATACATTTTAGATTAGGGGTTTGGGAGAACGGCGGCAAATGCAAGCTTGCCCCCCCCCTCCCCCTGACAAAAGATTTGCATCCGAGTTCTGCTTCGTTCCTCACCTTCCATTTTCCCTTTTCGTGTATTATAAATACTCCATGAACGAGCTCTTGTCCTAAATTCCTTTTCTTTTACTTCCATTTTCTCTCTGTCTAAATAATCTTCCATTCCTAAGTTATTTTTTTATTATTTTAAAATTGGAATGTTAATTTATCGATTTTTGCCCATTCTTTCTGGATTTCTTATTCAAATCCTTTTTATGATCCCATCTTCTATTTTTCATTGTTGTTCCAGTGTCCCATTCTAGGATGCTTAACGACCCCCTATTTTTCCATGTTATTTTTTAAATTTACACTCCAGTTTGTTTCTAACTTTTGTTCTTCAAATTTCTAATTTGTTTTATAGCAAAAACAAATCTTAGCTCATCTTTCTTCTTTTATTTCTTCAAATTTGAATAAGTATTTACCTAGTTATGTTACACCTTTATTAATTATTATTTTTGATTTACAGATTTCTTTATTGTAGACTAAAACATACCATAAATTAATTATTTGAATTTGTGCGCCGAGACTGTTATGAAGATGTTGAAGAAGTATCGCTTTTTGTTCAAAAATAACACTTTAATTGTTTATTTTCGAGTTTTTATATTTTCTATTGAATCCATCTTAAGGAGTATATACTATAAGTGCAAGCCTTGTCCAATGGTGAAACATATTTAATAAAATTAAAAAAAGGATCACTATGTAGCTGAGAGTGGATAGAGGCAGTCCAAAAAAGAAGAAGTTAATTTATACATAAACCGACGTTTCGGAGACTATCTCCGCCTAACTTCTTCAAAGTCTGTAATCAATTAGAATGGGATTTGGCCATCATTACAAACAAGATCATCACACAGACCCTGAAGAAGGAGGAGAATAGCCTCCGAAACGTCGGTTAATGAATAAAAAGATAGTATAAATTATCTTCTTATTTTTGGACTGCCTCATCAATATCCACTCAATTTCACTTATCAGTCCGTCTCCAAAAATTACTTCAATCATATTACTATGTAGGTTTACCAAATAATTTTAATTTTGCGAGGGCAGTGTTTTGCAATTTCTGGTTATACCTACTCTTTTTTTAAATTGTTCTAAAAAAGGATTTTAACGATTTTGATTAAACTCACAGCATTTTTTTTTTATAATGATATTGATACTAGAAGAAGTTACACCAAAAAGTACAACTCCTGTAGTCCGTAGTCGACCCTTGCATAGTGAAAATAAGAAGAGATTATGGGATTGAGTAGGAGTGGAATGTCTCTGTGGATGCGGGTCTTTGAAAGACTGAAGATTATATGTTGCTGGGAAGACGGTCAAGGAAAGAGAGTTCCAATCTCTTTTCTGTAAAATAAAAAACACCCTAATACACTAAAAAGTACATAATAATGCAATAATCAAAAATTGTGGGGAGCAGAAGCATGTACTTTTAATTAATTTCTACAAAGTACTCACACTTTTGGTTATTATATTATTATGTACTTTTTAGTGCATAAGCGTGTTTTTTAGTTTTTTTAAACTATAATTTTTTTTTCACTTTTTTAGTCTTAATTATTTTTATAGAGAAATGTTTGGGGAATTTAACAGAACAAAAATCACATTGATACATTCATAGATACATACAGAGTGAAGCTAATATAAGGGTTATAAAATATGTATACGGTTTTTAGCGTGAAAATTGGACTAGTTATGGATAACGCCCCCATAAGAGGTTATTTTTTCAAAATGGTTCCCTCTAATGGTTTCCTAGGAGTAAGGTAAATAAACAAAAATACATAACATTTTGGTTTGTTTTTTTATCTCGGCTAAAATACTGTGAGAGGTGTTAAATTGAAAGAAAAAGAAAATAATTTTTATAGAAAAAAATTAAACCGACTTCAAAAAAATTAAATGCACCAAATAAAATAATAATAACTTAAAAATCAAATAAAATACACTAAAAGGTATGAAATAAATTTCTTATTTAGCCACAATCTAAAAGGACGAAATATTAACATGAAATTAATTTTTGAAGTCGGTGCCAAACAAACTATATCTATAAGCGAGCGTACCCTGCCAAACGTACAAAGTAAGATCCGTACGAGTGCGATTCATAAAATGTATATGTTTGGCACCGACTTCTAAAAGTAATTCATGTTAATATTTCGTCGTTTAGTTGTAACTAAATAAGATAATTATGTTATACCTTTTTAGTGTATTTTATTTGATTTTTAAGTTATTATTATTTTATTTGTTGCATTTATTTATTTTTTGAAGTCGATTTTATTTTTTTTATAAAAATTATTTTTATTTTTCTTTTTAGTGCTGTTATTAATAGTGACTTAATATAATACCTTGCATGCATCTCGTAAGAGAAAGCGTCGGGCGAATGAATCAGAAAATGATAATGAAAAATTAATAAATATAATATAATTCTCTCGAAACGTTTGCGGATTTTAAATGAATGTTTTAAGATTTTTTTATAAAAGATTTTATTTATTATAATTTCGATTATTTGGACATAAGAATTGGAGATTTCTGTTATTTTATCATTGATCATATTATCAGAACTGGACCAAATTAATATGGTACTACCCCTAAGGTACCCTCTTTCCAATAAAAAAAGAATCATCGAAATCGGTACATAAACAAAGAAGGTGCATACATAGCGTGTACATACATAACAAAAGAGGTCCAATAAGAAGCTAGACTGAACCCAATGCAAAAAAAATCATCAAAATCGGTTCACAATTGGCGGAGATATGAGGTAACATAGACAAAAAAAATTCAGTCGAATAGATAACCTCCTCCTTTTTTGAAGTCGGTTAAAAATGGGTAAAATATCTTCAAATAAGACGAGGATGTAAGCGAAAATCGTGTGATGCAAACACCAATTATTATTTTATTTTATTCTGATTTTCAATTCTATACGAAATTGAGAAAAATTTAGTCGTAAGTTTGAAGGACTGTAGCTAAGCTGAATTGAAAAAGAAGGTATGCTTTGTATTGAATAAATAAATAAATAAATCTTTATCTAGTATAGCCTTCCAATATGGCTGAATAGAGAGAAAAGAAAAAACAGTTTTATTAAAATTTTATGAATGGTTTCGTTTAACGTCCGATCTCTCCTTTATTTTTTTTAGATGATTCCCCTTGAATTGAAATGTTTTCGAGAAAATAATGTTATTTACATATGCTAATCATCATCCCTTGGAGAGTTTTGTTTATTAAAATAACATTGAATTTTTTAGGAATTGAGATAGCTGTGGCTCCTGAGGGGCTTTCCATGGAAAAAACGTCATTTCCCATTCATAATTAGTTGAGTAGAAAACACCGATTTGCCAAGTTATTTTTACAAGAATCTTTTCTCTTGGTGAAATTCACATGCGGAAGAAATAACACTGAGGAGATTCAAAAGAAAATATTTCTTTTCTCTTGCCGGTTTTAGAAATATTTCATTATTTAATTATTAAATAACGAGCTTTTCGAGCGTGCCTTCGGCACGCCCTCGAAGCTCGGCCCTCCGAACTTGTGCCCTGGCGGGCGTCTCAGTCCAAAAATTTTATTCGTCTTAAAAATCCACACTCCAAATGTATACCTGTAAAGAAGTTCTTGGAAGAATCGGAGAAAGAAGAACCTTGTGGAAGAGTCTGAAGAAGAGAAGAGGTCAGATGATGGGGCACACACTGAGACATGGGGGACTGCTTAGGGATATCTTGGGGGGGGGGAAGAAAAGGGGAAGGGGAAGACCCAGATTAGAATATTTCAACCAAATAATTGGGGATATGGGATGCCAGACATTTAAAGAGGTCAGACAGCTGTCGGGGGACAGAGTCGAGTGGAGACGGATTGTTGCATCAAACCAGTCTTAGGACTGTATACTCAATGATGATGATGAGATATGTAAATGTGTAATGTGAACTAATGGTAAGGAATGTACACCATATTTCATCTATTGAAATAGTTTGTAAAATTAAATAATTATTAATTTTAATCTGGTCCTATGTACAGTTTACTTATCAACTCTATAGGACACGATATATTGTATGTTGTGTATTTTCTTAATAGATAACTAAATAAATAAATAAATTTTCGTCTGAATTTTAGCCAAACCAATTGAATATTCTTTTCTACATATGATAACACGTAGCCATAGGCCATACACCTTAATCAAAACATCTTGAACAATCAAACAGACATCAAAACTTCACCAATAATTGACATCTTAATCAATGATATTTTAATTTGAATTGGAGTGCGATGAGAGTGTAGTGTGGGTTTATTTTTAATTTTTATTTATTTTTTTAAATAGAAAATGAGAGATGAAATTTTCGCTATGCACCCTCATTGCATTCCATAGTTTATTACCCTCCTTTATAACACATACATAATTTTCGGCAACTTCCAAGTATAAATATCTTTTCTTTATTCCAGCCCTTTGTCCCCCTACATCTGTTCTTTCGGCTCTAAAGGCATCCCATCCTTCTGATAATTCTTTCATATTTACACTAAGTCATAAATAACTGTCCATCATATTAAAATTAAAATAAATTCTGTTCAAAATATCATGTTATCTTTAGCCAATGTTCTCCTGACGATGAGTTAAGAGCTCTGAAATATATAGAGTAAACTAAAAAATCTTTGTATTTTAATTTTTCTCCTTGTGAAACACCACCAACTCCAACCTAATTTAATTTTAACAATGTTTCACTATAAACCAACACCGCGTTCCCTAAATTTTAATAACACGTAGCGTTTTCGTCCAAGTGAGAAAGTCAAAAGAGTGTGAAAAAAATTATTTTAATAGTGCAGGAATATTATTCTGAAATACCTTGGTATTACACAATATGACGTGTTTCACCAAGTGACCATAAATACTGATAAAATATCAAATATCTAATTTCAAGCGCCTGTAGATGCAACTCGCAATAAACATTGGTCTATTTAAATGCATATCTAAAGTTTATATTGAGGTATATGTTAAGTATGTAATTCATTTCACATAGAAACAAGAAATATACCATAAAATGTTAAAAAAGTTTACAAAAAATTTAATTCCTGTCATCACTTTGATAGACTATTAATCTTTTCCTCTTGATTAATTAGATGCCACTTCCGTCACTACTTAGTACTTGATGGGATTCGAACAATTTCAGATCGCCAGACTTGGTAATGAAATCCGTAATTAACAATTGTGTTTGGTTTTTAGTTAAATCTTTATCGACCTTTTTCATTTTCAGTTAATCATTTATCCTCCAAAATTTTCACTTTTAACAGTTTTTGATTTTTTTAATTCGTTATTTTAAAAATCGTGTAAATAAAGTACCTACCGTATAAATCGGAGGATAAGGGAATAATGAAATATTAATTAATTAATTTATTTATTTATCCAGAAAATACACAACATACAATATGTCATGTCCTATAAAGTTGATAAGTCAACTGTACATAGGACCGGATTAAAATTAATAATTATTTAATTTTACAAACAATTACAATAGATGAAATATGGTGTACATTCCTAACCATTAGTTCACATTACACATTTACATACATATCACAGGGTGAATCACAGCGATCCGATCCATTTAACCAATTTTTTCTTCAATACTTTCTTGTCACACGACAGATTTTTTAGATCATTTGGGAGTTTATTAAAATATTTGAATTGCCACAAAATAGGCATTTTTGGGTAATTGACTTATTAATCTTTGGCAGGACAATTGATCTATGTCTAGTTCTGCCACTATGTTCATCATACATCATCTTACACACATCATAATAACAAACAACAGAGTTCACAATAAAAGATTTATCAATACTGAAGAGAGTTTTTTACTTTACCATACAGGGTATGGTCAAGTATTGTAATCGTGCGTGAAAAAAGTGTTTTTTTTCCCTTCTTTTTTAAGAAATATCTCAAAAACGGCTGAAACTATTTTGATTGAAAAAATTGAGCGAAACCATGGCATTTTGCTCTACAAAAAAGCCCTAATCAGTGAACATAGAAAAAATTATATTTTTCGAAATAATAATTGTTTTGTCAAAATATCTGTAAGTTAATCTGTTAGTCTGTGTGTCACTAAATTTTTGTGGGCGAGCTAGTTCAAAAACTAGTGTGAATATCGAAACCAAATTTCACAAGTAGCTTTTGGTCCATTGAGATTAAGTACTGATTAGATTTTGGTGCATATCGACCCAAAATTAAGGAGGGTGGGGGGGGGGGGGTTAAAAATTAAAAATCAAGCCCATTTGAGCAAACTCAACCAAATTTTGTATACATAATCAGTGGGACCTCAGAAATCTAAAAATTTAAAAACTAACCGCCCAAAATGGGGAGGGGAGGGTTTAGGATCAAAAATATGAAAATCTTGGTCATTTACCAAACTCAACCAAATTTTGTATACATAATCAGTGGGCCCCCAGGAGTCTAAAAATGCAAAAAATTAACCCCCCTACATGATTATAAATAATTTTATTAAATATTAAATATAAGTGAGGGGCCAGGTTGTATGGTAAAGTCAAGTGGATGGCCACATCAGAACACGTCAGCTTATTTTTAAATAAGTCTAGTCAATATACTGATAAGTGGTTTCGTTGCATTATAATATGACCCCTCCCCCACGCAATTATACCATAGTTAATTATACTTTCAAACAGAGCCGGATAAATTACCTTCAAAGCCCTTGGATCCAATATTGCCACAACTTATATAATACAAAATTTAAATATCTGGTTTTCTTGATAATTTGCTTTATGTGATAGTTCCATCTCATATGACAGTCTATATAGATACCCAAATATTTACATTAGTCAACTCTTTTTATTTCTTTGCTATCAATATACAATTTAATATCTACAGGTATACTATCTCGATAACAGCCAAAGGTCATGAAGGTCGTTTTATCAGTATTAAGTAACAGTTGATTCACTTTAAATAACAATATTTTTTTTCTTCAAGCTCTGACCATAGTGCTAATTCAGGCCCCACTCTTATTAATAAATATTTGATAAAATGTATATTTTTTATATAAATATAAATATTTATTACCTACATTGAAAAAAAATGTTTTTTTGCCCCGGGTCCGTTCAGAGGTCGGACCCCCTTAGTCCTCCCTTTTGGCATCTCTTGTTCTGACCCATCGTCAGTAGCTAGCGGGGGAGTTAAACCCCCCCCCCCCCGAAGTATTGAGGTAAATATCGAAATTTTACAGAATATAAATAAAATGTTCAATAAAAATTTAATAAAAATAATACTTTGATAAAAAAAAGCAATCTGGGCATCAGGGAAGTCATGTCTCATACTCCTAAGAGTATATCAATATAATCTCCTAACCCCTGAGTGGGTAGCTACCCCCCCCCCTCCCCTTCCCAGAACCCTACGTCATCCGAAATTTTTTCTGCCTACGGCCTTGTTCTGACCGCCGAATAACGACTAATACTTTTATAATTATCTAGCTGCTTAAATTAATGAGTGAGTATCTTTCTTTTTTTGTTTTGAAAAGAACATCTTTTTTAATGCAATCGAATGCAAGAAGGGGTGCACCAGTAAAGATGCAGCTCCTATGGATCTCGAAAGACCCTTGCATTACCGAAGAGAAGGGAAAGTTGATTAAGTGAGAGGGTGTAGACGTAGGTGTCTATGCACCCCGGTTTTGAAGGTTTGAAGATCATAGGTGCTGGGAAAGATAGAGGCTGGGAGAGAGTTCCAGTTCCTTGAAGTCATGGGTATATATGTATTCGCGAATGAAGTGGTCCGGCACTTTTCTAATTTGACCGCGAGAGAGTGTTGGGAGTCGGCAAAACGAGTGCTACGTGCAAAGCATGCTTTGGGGGGAATTATTGATTTTATCTCATCAGAACACCTGCCGTGATAGTATCTATAGAAAAGGGAAAGGGCAGAGACATCTCTTCGATGAGCCAGCGAGTCGAGGGAGTCGGTGAGGGTAGAATCGTCAATTAGCCTGACGGCTCGTTTCTGAATTGCATCCAGGGTAGCAAGATAATATTTTGAGGCTCCTCTCCATAGATGAGAGCCGTATTCGAGACAGGGGCGGATTTGGGCCTTGTAGATGGTGAGAAGTTGTGGGGGCTTGTAAAATCGCTTGGACCTGAATAAGAAGCCAATCTTCCTTGCTGCAGATTTCGCTACAGAGGAGATGTGTTCATTCCAAGACAGGTCAGATGCGACAGAGACGCCCAACATGGATAGGTTGTCACACATTTTCAGGGTATTCGAATCGAAGTGAATATCAGGGAAATCTTTATTTTCGCGCCTAGAAATTAGACAACATTGAGTCTTGTTTGAATTAAAGTTATCTAAATTTTGAGAGCCCCATTTATTCAGTTTGTCTAGGTCGAGAGTAATTGAGGAGGCGACGTCATTCGGCATCGGCATCTGTGCCATTAGCGATCGGGAATGACGGAGAGATTTAACAAACTTATTCACCTTAGTCATAATCATAAATAATGAAAGGTTAATTTTGATTTTGCTTTTTTGCATTAGAATTGAACGAATCCCTCTAAATTATTTCTGCTTCTGTAAGTCAAATTGGTAAAAAGTTTTAAAAAATATTTATAAATAGGTACAAAAGATTCTTCTTTAATAGGACATTACAATTTCTGGAAGAATTTTTGTTTTATCGATTAGAAATTTGAAAATGGAAGTCTCTTTATATGTTACCAGCTGATACGCCCCGTGGACTTCGTAGTGAGTATCAAGATAATAATTTAATATTTAATATTAAAATTTGAGTGTCTTATTTTTGAAAAATGTATGGAATTTTTTTCATAAAGAACAACTTCCAATTGTATTTTAATGAGGGGGCGAAAACTTCTGACATATAATGAGGGGGCGAAAACTTCTGACATATTATGAGGGGATGAAACCTTCTGACATATTATGAGGGGGTGAAACCTTCTGATATATAATGAGGGGTAGAAACCTTCTGACATAATGAGTGGGCAAAACCTTCTTTCATATTATAAGGAGATAAAGCCTTATATACCTGGTGAGTTTTTTTATCTTGAGACAGTCTTATAATTCAAAAACAGTGCATTATATGGAAAAAAGTTTCAAATAAAAGTTTGTTTATATCGAGGGGAAACCAAACTACGCTATTGTTTGTCGACGTAGAACAAGCTTTCAAGGGTATTTCAATGTCAAGTTCTGTTTTTAAATGGAACTCTATTTTTTCTATACGTCTACTTGATCTACAAAAAAAACTGAACAACTTTCATAAGAACTATTTTTTATACGACATCAAATAAACAAAATACATGAATCAATTAGATCTCAAAAAATCTTAATAATTATTTTAACAATTATTTAACTTAATTATCAAATAATAATGATTAAATAATTAATTATTAAATAAATAATCATTAAATCGAAAAGTCACAACAATGAAAATAAGTGTTTATAATGATATTAAAACTTTGTTATACTCAGATTTAAGAGATTATTTTCTTCTTAATAGAACTAGTTAAAATTATTGAGTTTAAAAAAGTTTATTTCTCGTGTCAATCCAGTAGATAGTTATATTGTATTACCATAATAAAAATGGAGCATTTTTTGTTGAAGACAGATTAAAATGGTCTTTAATTTATGCGGTGAATGTGGAAGAAGTGTTAAGGGCTGCCATTGAAATGAATGCCGAGCGTTTTCCTGATAGGAATACACCCTCACAAGCTTCATTTTATTGTGTTGTAAAAAATGTTTAAAAACAAAAAAAAAACAGGAAATGTAAAGGCTACGAAGAAATTGGAACAGGCCAAAATAAGGAAGTTGGAACTGGAATTCATCCAGAAGACTTGCGATACACTCATACACTTTGGAATGTCTCAGAACAGTGTCGAAAAATCATTAAATTATTAATTGTTATTAAATTATTTATTTAATAATTAATTATTTAATCATTATTATTTGATAATTAACTTAAATAATTGTTAAAAATTAATTTTTTTGAGATCTAATTGATTCATGTATTTTGTTTATTTGATGTCTTATAAAAAAATAGTTCTTAGTAAAAGTTGTTCAGTTTTTGTTGAAGATTCAGAAGATCTACAGAAACATATAACTTTCCATTTAAAAAACAGAACCTGACTTCGAAATACCTTTGAAAACTTGTTCTAGTTCCACAAACAATAGCGTAGTTTAGTTTCCCCTCGATATAAAAAACTTTTATTTGAAACTTTTTTCCATATAATGCACTGTTTTTGAGTTATAAGACTGTCTCAAGATAAAAAACTCACCTGGTATAATGAGGGGGCGAAATTTTCTAACATATAATGAGGGGTAGAAACCTTCTGATATATAATGAGTGGGAAAACCTTATTTCATATTATATGGAGACAAAACCTTCTTACATATAATGTGAGGGCGAAATCTTCTAATATATAATGAGGGGCGAGACCTTTGACATATAATGAGGAGGCGAAACCTTCTGACATATAATGAGAGGGCGAAATCTTCTGACATATTATAGAGGGCGAAAACGTATCTGACATATAATATATACAATAATAAAAATTGTAAAATCAGAGGTGGGTTCACAAAAAATGAAATAAAACAAAAATGACTTTAGAATTCGATATGTTTTCTCTGACTCCTGATCCTGATGATGGGTTGACAACCCAAAATATATCGAATTTTAAACTCATTTTTGTTTTATTTCATTTTTTGTGAAACACACCTCGCAATTTTTCAATTTTTTATTATTATTATTATATAAAAATGTTTCACCTAGAACCAACACCCAACTCCTAAAAAGCTGTAATATATACATATTAATCTACTAAAATCTTTGATAAAATTGTCCTCATTCAATTTCTCTTTTCATAATAATTTAAATTTCCTAATTTTAATCAATTTTATTTGTCATGAATTACTGGGTTTTAAAATTAATAAGCTGACGTGTTCTGATTTGGCCATTTACTTGACTTTACCATACAACCTGGCCCCTAAAATTATTTATAATCATGGGGGGTTAGTTTTTGCATTTTTATACTTCGGGTGCCCCACTGATTATGTATTCAAAATTTGGTTGAGTTTGGTACAAGAGCCTATATTTTCATTTTTTGACCCTACACCCCCACCCCACCCCTATTTTGGGCGGTTAGTTTTTGCATTTTTAGACTTCTGGAGTCCCACTGATTATGTATACAAAATTTGGTTGAGTTTGCTTAAACGGCCTAGATTTTTAATTTTCAACCTCCCCTCCAGTCCCCTTAATTTTGGGTCGATATGCACTAAAATCTAATCCTCACTTAATCTCAATGGACCAAAACTAGCGAAATTTGGTTTCGATATTCACACTAGTTTTTGAGCTAGCTCGTCCACAATAATTTGGTAACGCACATAGTAACTAACTAAAAACCATACAGACTAACAGACATTTTGACAAAACAATTATTATCTCAAAAAATATAATTTTTTCGATGTTCACAGAGCTTTTTTATAGAGCGAAATGCCATGGATTCGCTTAAATTTTTTAATCACAATAGTTTCTGCCGTTTTGGAAATATTTCGAAGAAAAGAAGGAAACAAACCACTTTTTTCATGCACGATTACAATACTTGACCATACCCTGTATGGTAAAGTAATAAAAAAAATTAAACCGATTAAATCTATAGATAGATAGATAGATTTTAGGTAATATTCTGGTAAATGTTGATCCATTTAATCGGAAAAAGGATGTTTGTTGCATGAATCAAATGCAGGTTGATTAGTCCAAATGGAATTTGATGAAACCACGGTGGTCGCTCCATTTGGCTGATTTGTCAACCGTTTGCAGACGCTTCTCTCCCTCCCACTGCTTTATTCCGCTCTTTTGTCAGTAGAAATTTCGATAAAATCCATTAATGAAAAACATGGTTGACTTTTAGCTCCAGCCAACACTGCGAAGTTTCCTCTTTGGACTTGGTCCAAAATTTGCAACATTTTCATGCAATACATTTATATAAAAATCTTACATTTCATTCAAAATAGCGAAATCGCTTTCATTTCTATGTTCTCTAATAAGTTATAGCATATTAGTCTTAACGGGCTTGGAATATTAAATGCAGCCATGTTAGTTGGGTAGCACAAGTTAGCTGCGCGCCTGGTCTAAGATTCTCAGAAAATATATTATTCTAGAATACCATGTGCCAAGTGTCGGGAGTCGCACTGTGGAAAATTCATTTTTAGTCGTGCGCTGTTTGCAATTTCGGTAAATTAAAAATTTTGAATATATCTAAATTAGATATTCATTTCGATTTAATATTTTCTTACCTAGAGTCAAAAGACCATTCCTATAACATAGTAAAAATTAAGAAATTAATCTCGACTAGTCTAAAACAGGTCTGGACTTTTATTTGGCATCCCTACAATAAATACTTTAGTTCTAAAGGATGAAAAAGATCATTCTATCCTCGCTCCTTTTTAGTCATCTTATTCTATCAGATTCTAATGAAAAAATCGCTCACACTCATCTATTTAAATAAAAATGTACTGTTACGCTTAAGTGATACGTTGAAGGATCTTCGAAATCTCTTCACCGATTTCTTTGAAATTTTCACACAACATTCCATTAAAATACACGAGTGTTTTTATAGATATCACACCTGTGTCATGTAGAAAATATTTTTTCAAGGAAACATCGCCAGCGCCTCTCTTGGGGGTAAAATCAAGCAAACAAAATGGCCCATAATAGCTTTTTGAAATCTTTCAACTGTCAATATTATTTTTGGTTAAGTGAACAATTTTGACAAGTAATATATAATTCATTATCCATAAAACGAGACGCTCTCCACCAGAGGCTAGGTGACGCCGGGCCGAAGGCTAGTATTTAATAAAAAACAAAAGGCTGAAAACTTATATATGCTGTAGATGCTTTTAGAAATAATTAATAAGAAACTTAAATATAAAATAAATTGTTCATATATGTATATTTATAATTATAACACTTCCTTAAAAATCTCAATTGCTGCTCAAAACGCAATGCTGTCTAATTTCTAGGCACGTTGATAGGAACCTTCCGGACATTTCCTTTGATTTGAGCCTATTGGAATTCCGAGACAAAATATCAATGTTGGGTGTCACCTTGGGTTCTGACCTTTCTTGGAATGACCAGATTATCTCAGTAGCCAAAGCTGCAGCATGTAAGCTTGGCTTTCTTTTCTGGACCAAACGCTTTTTCACCTCTACTCAAATTCTTACCTTATTTAAGGCTCAAATTCGCCCCTGTCTCGAATATTGCTCGCATCTGTGGAGAGGAGCCTCCAAGCATTTTCTTGCTACCTTGGATGAAATTCAGAGGCATGCCGTCAGACTGATAGGAGATCGAACATTAACTAACCCTGTTAACTCCCTAGCCCATCGTAGATCTGTCTCCACCCTTTCCCTTTTTTATAGATATTACCACGGCTTTTGTTCCGACGAGATAAAATCAATAATCCCTCCAAAGGCTTCATTTGCTTGAAATACACGATTTTCCAAGATTCTACAACCTTACGCGCTTAAATCTAATCTTATCCTATTATATTAAACGAGCAATTCTTATAGGTAGATATATATAGAATCGGTTTCTCGAAAACGGCTCTAACGGTTTGGATGATATTCACTGGTTAGGTGGTTTTTGGGTTGACAATTCAATCTATCACGGTCTTATCTTCGGTTAAGCTGTTTTTATGGTTTATTTGTTAATTTAAATAATTATTCATAGGTGGTTGTAATGTATAATTTGCATTTTTATTCAATTTACTTTTAATAATTAATGTGTTTTTAAATTTTAAATCCCACTAATAAATGATTACAAATATTATTTTATATTAAAATTAGATAATTAATTAATTAAATAGCTGGTAAATAAAATAACAATTAATTAGAGGCATGGAAGGTAGAATTTAATGGTGAATTCATGGAAATGCTGTCCAAAAGATTAAGTAAAATTACTAATTCCTATTACATCGAATTGAATTTGTAATGAATTTTTGACGTTTCGATTATTATTGGTAACCATTGCTAAAGACATGGAAGAATCGATTTAATACCTGGTCTCACTTTGGGAAAAAAATATTTTGATAAGTTTTTTAATGAATCTAATTATTAACAGGTGGTTGAATCAAAATGAAAACAGCAGATGATTGATTAAATCAAAAAACAAACACATGCATTACAAGCATCGATCGGTGTTCCAGATACTTGACATAGATACTAACCAAAAAAATGTTTCTCCCAGACTTCCAGAGACTGGAACTCTTCCCCGACCGTCTTCCCAGCAACTTATAACCTTCAGTTTTTCAAGACCCGCATCCACAGATACCTTCGACTCTGACGCAATCCCTAAATCTCTTCTATTTTCACGATGCAAGAGCCTACCACGGACTTCAGAGGTTGTACATTTTTGGTATAACTTCTTCTTGTATCAATATCATTATAGAAAAATAATAATAAAATCAATCAAAAAATTTAGTTTTCTTAATATCTCAACCAAAAGCTCTAAAGCTAGAAACCCCAAATCAAATTAGTTCTCCAGAAGGAAATATAGATATTTTAGCACAAAACTTTGAGTTTTATTTCATTCATTGTGAAACTACACTCCCTTTACTTTATTAATTAAAATGATTTTTCTCCACGTTCATACATTTTTAAACACAATGATTTAACATTTTTTTTCGTTGAATTCAATACTAGGCTCCCCCAACCGAGTAATAATTAAAAACATTTTAATTCACTAAAAAATTTGTTAAATCGAAAAATAGAAATTCAGAAAGCCTTATTTTAAAAATAGCCGAGCAAATAAAAAGCTCATTTATAATCTTTAAAGAATTTGGTGTCGGTTCTAGGTGAAACATTTTAATAGATAATAAGGAAAACATATATTTTACTATTTTCCAAAAACCTCATTAACGCCACCTACAGCCAAAAATAAAACAAGTATAAATGGCAATTCTTAACTTGGCCACATGAAAAACTTTAACCTTCCATTCATAAATTAATTCCTGCAGAATCAATTGTAATAGACTGATGAGAGGGTAAAGCCTCGAAATTATAGTCTCGTTATAAATAAATAAAATTTATAATTCCAGCAGAAAACACACTCTTTTATTGTCTCCTTCAATAAATACATTTTGTTAGTTTTTCTTTTATTAAATCAAAGATTTCTAAATAGGGCTTCAAATGTTTCCAAACGCTTTCATTTGAATGTCTTCGTTGCACTCACCTGGAAATATGGTCTTAGATACTTTTTAATTAAAAAATATTATAAATAAATTAATTGTCATAAGGAGACGATCTGGAATTTATTCAGGTGAAAAAGTAGACGATCGGATTCCCTTTAGATTCTGCTCGATTCAAAATCTAAAAGATTTTCTTATCGCTCTGATATTCTCGTATTATTATTTTCTATCTGATTTTTTTCCCTCTGGAGAACGGCAAAGAAAGCGCCATTGATGTGCAAACATTTAATCGCTAATCGCTCCGCTTAACTCCAATGAACAAAGTTAATTAATTTTACTTAACTCATTTATTGAATTCTTTGAATGAAAAGGCTTTTTATTAAATGTTTGTTTATCTTTATATTGGGAGATGGCCTGGTCTGTAAGACGTCGATTTGTTTACAATATTCAAATGAAGAGATTTCCAATTAATCTCACCCGATCGAAATGATAATTTGCTTTGAACTAGCATGTTTGGCCAAATACCAATCTCATTTGAAATTTATTCATTCATTTCATAAGTGAATCTCTTTATTTACACACGTTTATTAATCATTCTTGACTATAAATTTTATTTTTGCGCTCGGTTTAAAAATAAAATATATTGCTCCTTAATAGAGTGGCGAAAAAATGTTTTATTCATTTTTATTTTTCATTTCATAGTATTCTAATTATTCCAAGCATGATAGCTCTAGCCAGTGGAGGGGTGGGGGGTTAGAGTGTTAATCAAATCAATTTATCGAAATATGATTTTGATTGGATTATGTTTGTTTCTCATTAATAAGTAATTACATTGTATTTGTTAAGAATTATTAACAAGAGAAACAAAGAGGTTGTCCCTCTGCTTGATGCAAATAAACATACACACATATATATCAAAATGATATATCTGTATATATATATATTATTTATTTGTTTGAGACTATAGTTTCAAAGACTTGGTCTTCATCATCAGTCTTTTTTAATTATAAATATATGTTTTTCATGGAGTCAATACCGTATGGATATTGAAAATTTGATGCTTCTTAGCTGGTAGCCAGTTTGGAATTAAAATCATTTTTCGCGTTCACTGAATCATAAACAAACGAGCTTTTGCGTGCGTTGCACGCCCTCGAAGCTCGGCCTCCGGGCTGGTAGCCCTTGCGGGCAGCGTCTCAGTCCAAAATTTTATTCCTCTTAAAAACCACACTCCAAATGTATACCCGTAAACTCCCGAAAATACTTAGTCTCTTAAAAGTTTTGCCTAATTTTCGTCCTGACACAGCTACAGAAATGAGGCTCTAGATAGTGAATCTGGACGTATTTTTTTTCTTCTATAATCTACAGCATTGTGATATTTTTTGTGTGGAAATAAATTTATTTAAATAAGTGGTATCTTGTGATGAGGAGAATTATATTATATCATTTTTTTAAAATTTGGGATCGATAATCGATATAAGGCTCAAATATTTAAAAGAGATCTGGTGTTGTTTGTATGACAGGCTGCTCAAGTATTGCAATGAGAAACTCATATGGGCATGCGTGTTTTAAGTCGTTCAATTTTGTACAAATCAAAAAATAAGAATAACAAAATTTATATTTTTAAAAAATTATAAAAAAGTGGCAAAATTATTAAAAAATAAATCAAATAAATATATAAATCAAATAAGATGTGATTGATTTCTTTTTCTGTGCGCAAAGAAAAGCGAATTGAATATTTAATTTTTGAGTGGTGAAGGAGGGGGGCTAATAATTATCAATATATTTAATAGTTTCTTAATTTAAAATCAATTGGAGTCTTTCATTTCGAAATTTGAGTCCAAATTACGATTATATTTCAAATATGCCGCAAATATACCGATGGCGCTCTCTCTCGGCAGCATTACGTCAGCGTTGCGGCAAATTAATCTAGACAAATATATATAGATACGAGCAGTACCTGGCGTGCCTACGGCACGCCCGGCACCACTCGGCCCTCCGCACTGGTGCCCCTGGCGGGCAGCGTCTCGAGATGTGATTATTAGCTGTCCGTAATTATGTTTTGAAAAAAATAATTTGAATAATGAATATTGATCAAAGAAAGATGAAAAAATATCATTAAATGCTTTATAAATACTTTATTAAAGCATGCAACCATTTCTCTCAAAGTTCCCGATCGGTTGGAAACCTATTTATTTTTTAATAATATATTTCAATATTTAAATTTATCTAAAAAGTGTCTCTAAATTAATTATATATAATAATTTTAAAATTAATTTATCTACTAAAATTTCAAATGACCCGCGCAGTAATAAATTAAAAATTAATCTCATTATCCCATTAAATCATATCTCATTAAAACATTTATAAATTAAATATATATTTTTAAAATTAATTTGTCTACTAAAATTTTAAGAATTTATATTTTTCTTAAATTAAAAAAAAAATTAATTTTCGCGGTATGAATTATTTCCAAAAATTAAATATATATTAATATATAATACATTTAAAATTAATAAATTTGTCTACTAAAATTTCAAATGAGACACGGCGTAAATCTGATATTCTAAGCTATATAAAGGAATATATTAATATATAGAGATATTATAGATAGAGAATATAGAGATTTTCATTTGAAAAATTTGACAATCTAACTATTAGTTGCTTTTTCTCCCACATCGTACGCTAAGGCGCCACAGGTACTGTCTGACAATGACTTTTATATATATAGATGTTTCCCTTTTTTTGACAGAGCACAGACTGACAACGGAAGGGGGGGTTGTTTTTTTTTCCCAGTTTTTCAAAAACAACCCCCCCCCCCTTCCATTGTCAGTCTGTCCTTTGTCACAAAGAAAAGGGAAACATATGTTTTTATTTGTGTGTGAACACGAAAAATGCTTTTACTTCCAAACTGGCTACCAGCTAAGAAACATCAAATTTTCAATATCTATACGGTATTGACTCCATGAAAAACAATATTTATAATTAAAAAAGACTGATGATGAAGACCAAGTCTTCGAAACTATAGTCTCAAACAAATAAATAATATATATATATATATATACATATATATCATTTCGATATATATGTATGTATATTTATTTGCATCAAGCAGAGGGCAACCTCTTTGTTTCTCTTTGTGAATCAACAACTCTGCTACTCTAGGCAAAGCAAAAACTTTTCAATTAAGAATTATTAAAGTTGTAATCGGGAAATAAGGAGTATATTTTTTATGCAGATAATTTATATTTTATTGCCAACGTTTCATCAACTTTTTTGACTTCTTCAGGGCTCAAATAGTTATCTTCCCAGCATGTGTCATTTTTATAATTCTTTCTTAGTTAAACATAACAAGGCAAGTCATTAACATCAATCAGATTGATATTTTTTATAAAAATGACAAATATGCTGGGAAGATAACTATTTGAGCCCTGATGAAGTCAACAAAGTTAATGAAACGTTGGCAATAAAATATAAATTATCTGCATAAAAAATATAGTCCTTATTTCCTGATAACAACTTTAATAATTTAATCGATGGACATAACTAATAATAAACTGCAACGGATCGTTGCTAAACTTTATCCAAATTCATTTGAAATATTAATATGTTCTAGAGTAAAGTACTTTAAAATATAATTTTACTAAAAACTTTATTTAACTTTTTTGTGGGTCCCAAGGTACTTAATTAGGATATTAAATTTCATCAAAATTGGTTAAGTCATTTTCAAGATATTTAGAAAAAACTAAAAAAGTACTGAAATAAAGTACTAATGTTTGTGGACCGATATGTACCAAAAACTAATCAGCGCTTCATTTTGTTAAAATACTGGTAGGTTTTCAATTTCAATTCATTCGGTGCAACGGTGTGGAAAAATTCGTGGACGAAAAAAACGATAACACACACAACATCCATCCATCCATCCGCACGCACTTCCAAAAAAAATGGCACTTTTTGGCCTCTCGGCGAGATCCCAGGTAATTTTTGGCAAAACCGTCACGTGCTAAAATTCAATCTAGTTGAATACTTCAATTTGTGACCTTAATTGAGTCCATGGGTTCCAGTAGTCTTTACCTGAGGACCCTTTGAAGTCGGCCTTGCCGCGAGAGCGATTCCAATACTTTCTCCCATGCTTCGCATTGGATAAAGTAAAAATAATTTGATAAGAATCCTGGCACAGAAGTAAACGTTTGGAAATTTGACTAAATATTTTATTTTTAGTATGTTGAAGCCACCATAAAAATTTGGATTTGATTCCCTACAGCAGGGGTGTCCAAACTTTTGGTCTACACGGGCCACATTTGAAGAAATAAAATGGTGTGACCATCAACTTGACTTTACAATACACTTCTGGTTGAGTTTGGTACAAGGGTCTAGATTTTCATTTTTTGACCCCCCCCCCCATTTTGGGCGGTTTGTTTTTGCATTTTTAGTGTTCTGGAGGACCACTGAATATGTATACAAAATTTGGTTGAGTTTGCTCAAATGGCCTAGATTTTATTTTTTGACCCCCCCCCCCACTAATTTTGGCGCCAGAAAAAAAAATATTTTCGTTATTATAGGTTCATTTTATAGTATATTTCATTTTTCTTGTTTTTTTAGTTTGAAAATATTATAATTTTAAATTTAATCCCCCTCCACCACCCTTAATTTTGGGTCGATATTCACCAAAATCTAATCAGCTCTTAATCGCAATGCACAAAAACTACGAGTGAAATTTGGTTTTGATATCCATAATTTTAAGATAGCTCGTCCACAAAAATTTGGTAACGCACAGACTAACAGACTAACAGACATTTTGACAAAACAGTTATTATCTCTAAAAAATATAATTTTTTCGATGTTCACTTATTAGAGCTTTTTTGTAGACCGAAATGCCATGGTTTCGCCCAATTTTTTTTATCAAAATAGTTTCAGCCGTTTTTGAGATATTTCAAAAAAAAGAAGCAAAAATACCACTTTTTTCATGCACGATTACAATACTTGACCATACCCTCTATGGTAAAGTAAAAAGAAAGTTAATGATGTAGAATAATTATATTCACCATGACAAAGAGCAAAAATGACATAGCACAACTATCTATGAGTTCTTTTCCTTCAGGATTTTGTTTTCAAATCAATTAGCATTTAAAAAATTTTAATTACTGAACTAATAAATACGACTATTTTAGTAAATGGAAATATGAGATGAAGAGTAATTTTTATATATTTGAAATTTCATTATTTTTTTGCCTGATTGTTGAGCTTATAATTTTGCTTTTAGTGAATTTAATTCTTGAAAATAGCTTCACGTACGTACCTACTATGTAAATCCATATTTCTAAAAGGGGAATAAATATTGTGAAGCCAGGAGTATTTGTTTCTGGCTAGATAATTTTTGTATAATTCTAATAAAGACACATTTTTATTAAATTTTTCTTTCAGTTCAATGTCTGATTTCATTTCCATAAGAAAGCCTGCGTGTAAAATATTTATATCTAATAAAAATGTATTCAAAATATGCCAAAATTGTGATTATTTTTTCGAAAATCTTGATATATTTTTTCATATTCAAAATTGAAATTCGTCTTTTATTCTTAAAAAACTTTTGGGGAGATTTTCCATTGGTTCTTATTTTATAAAGAGCCTTGGTATACTGATTAGATTTTGGAATATTTGTTCAAAGGCAAAAAATATTTTTGGAATTATTCTATTGAGATTTTAAGAGGATGTTATAGATTTGTGAACAATTTATATTTAAGTTTATTAATATTTATTAGGGCAGCTCTAGTGTACCGAGTCTTGAAATAGTTTTTACGTTTTTATTATTAATGTGCGGCCGAGCGATTCTTTCATCAGAATCTGATCGATGAAAATAACTAAAAAGAGCGCGGAAAGAATCATCTCTCTTTCTTTTAGCTAAAAGGTGTATTAGCAAGGATGCCTGAAACACGCCTGGACTTTTAAGTGGATGCCACTAACAAGTTCAAACCTGTTTCAGACTATTAGAGATTAATTTCTTAATTTCTATTATTCTAGAAATGGCCTTTTGCACTCGGACCAAAACGATACTCGTTATAGAGAGAGAGAATATTCAATTGGACTTGATTAAATTTCAGACAAAAATCTACAAAAGAAATTACTTGTTACTATAACTAGAAAGCGTACCGAGTCTTGAAAAAGTTTTTTATTTTTCTTCTAATTTTTTGTATTTTTAATCGAGTTTCCATTCCTATTTATTTCAGAAGAGAAAAAAATATTTTTTGCAACGAAATTTTCTCTGGAGAGAGACGGACTGGTAGAAATTTTAATTGAATGTAAAGGAAGGCAGCCCAGGGGTAGTGAGGAAAGAAAAAGTATATTATTGGAATCCTTGGGTGTTCAAAACTTTCTTTTTTAGCATAGGCATAGAAAAACAATTTTTTTTCTCCTATCTATTTTATCTAATTAAGAAAAGGGGGAAAAAATTGTTTTTCTATGCCTATGCTAAAAGAAGAAAGTTTTGATCACTACTGTGGAGAGAAGAAGGAAACGTTTTATTTGTTTCATTCATTGACCCTTTGAAACCATGAAGAAGGAGGGAAAATCCTCCGAAACGTCGGTTTGAAAGGAAAGGAGGAAGGATTCCAATAAATTACACCTTATTTGGATTTGTGTTAATTTTTCTTTCCTCCCTACCCCTGGGCTGCCTTCCATTACATTCAATTAAAATATATATATATATAAATATAAGGTCAAATTGAATCAGATATTTTTTCCAATAAGTACATAAAAATCTTTAAGAAAGTTTATAATTTTATTTCGGGTGGCATTCATTGCAGTCCTGGGGCTCGGGTTGGACAGCCTTTTACAGAATTTATTAGTTTTTACTTTGTTTTTACAGTTGAATCGAAAAAAAAAATTATAAACAGTTGGAAAAAGTTATATTTTCCATGTACCTCCTTTGATAGTGACTTTTTATATCTTCCTAATTAGGGGTGTTTTTTCTGTCTGTCCTAGGAGTCGGATGAAAATTTCTTCTGATTGGCCAGTTCCTTTTTATCAAGTTAGCACGGCGGTCCATTTTTAGTTAAGAATTATAATTTTCTCTATATCTTTCGAGTTTTCTTCCGTAAGTATATTTCGTGCCAGCTGTTGTTTACGGAAATTGTCAAAAATAAAAAGGGGGTGCGTCTTTCTCTCTGACGACACTTAGGCTTCAAAAGAAAGTGGAAAATAGGGAAGGTGTCTTTTGCAAAAGCGAGCGGCTTCCTTTTTACGGTGCTTGGATGATTTTTGGAAAATGTTGTCTTGTTGAATTATACAATTAAAACTTTTAAGTGTTTTGTTTATATGAGTTGTTGTCATTTTTTCAGGGAATAATTTCCACTGTCAGGTTAATTGATAACTTTTGACCGATCTTTATTAGACTTAATCCATAAGTCGTATGAAATATTAAAATGTTTATTTCTTTATTATAAATCAAATATTGCCTATTTTGAAGTCAATGATGACTTAAAATCAAAAATAGCCATCAATTTTCAGCTAATAGTTGAGAAATACAATTAATTCTACATTGTATTTTTGACGTTTTAACAATTACTGGCAACCATTGTTGAAGACATAGAGGAATCGACTTAGAATCAAAAAGACCAAATTAATTTTTGGTAAGCAACTTAATCACCAAGTATTATTGTAGTTTGATGCTTTGGTGGTTGAGTTATTTAACAAAAATGAATTTGGTCTTTATGATTTTATAAATAGAAACAAAGAGGTTGTCCTCTGCTTGATTCAAATAAAGATAGACAAATATATATCAAATATACTAGTGGTGTTTCAGGAGGAATAGTAAATATTTTAGGAGTTTCAATAAAAAATGCCATATAACATGTTTCCAATTTTATTGAATACAGAGATACAGCTGAGTTCAATGCATTTTCGTTTCGTGTCTTGGTACACCGGTTGCTATGGGTTGGTATGGAATGTCAGCAGTAGAGTGTTGATGTTGAAGTTGTGTTTTAGTTTACATTGTGATTTGTTGGCCAAGTCTACTGTACTGTAGCGTGTAAACATACCGCAACGTATTTATCACATGCTGAGTATGCCGATATTGGGTTACATACTAAAAGCTGTATCTCTGTACTCAAAAAAATTGGACACATGTTATATGGCACTTTATTATTGAAATCTGTCTATACTTACCACCTCCTAAAATATTTACTATTACTCCTGAAACACCCTGTATATATGTATACATGTATGTATATCAGTCGCGGGCGATGACTTTTCAACCAGAGGATGCTGTCCAAAAAAGTATCCTTCATTTTTGGAAATTTTATTTTAATTTTCGCTTTTTTTTAAATTTCATCGAATGACAACATCATTTTCGTTTATTAACTCGAACTTCCAAAAAGGAGGAGGTTCTCTATTCTGACTGAATTTTTTTTTTTTTTTTTTTTGTGGCTATGTTACCTCATATCTCCGCCAATTGTCAACCGATTTTGAAAATTTTTTTTGCATTGGGTCCAGTCTAGCTTCCGATTGGTCCCATTTTTTTTCGATTTTTTTCCATAGGTATTAGACCTTTTTTATTAGGTTTGTTTAGACCTAACCTCTTTGTTTATGAACCGATTTCGATGGTTCTTTTTTTATCCGAAAGGGGGTGTCTTAGGGATGGTGTCATATTAATTTGGTCAAGTTCTGATGATATGATCACTATTAATGACATCACTAAAAAGAGAAAAATAAAAATAATTTTAAGAAAAAATAAAAACCGACTTCAAAAAATTAAATGCAACAAATAAAATACACTAAAAGGTATAAAATAATTATTATCTTATTTAGTTACAACTAAACGACAGAAATATTAACATGAAATTACTTTTTGAAGTTGGTGCCAAACATATACCTACCTTTTATGAATCGCACTCGACGGATCTTACTTAGTACGTTTGGCGGGTACGCTCGCTTATAGGTATAGTTTGTTTGGCACCGACTTCAAAAAGTAATTTCATGTTAATATTTCGTCGTTTAATTGTAACTAAATAAGATAATAATTATTTTATACCTTTTAGTGTATTTTATTTGTTGCATTTAATTTTTTGAAGTCGGTTTTTATTTTTTCTTAAAAATTATTTTTTTCAAATTAAACATTAGATTTTTAAAAAAATATATTTTTGGACGTTCGCCCCAAACGGATACTGCTTTGTGTGAGTGAGGTAGGAGTCTAGAAATTAAATCTTGTGACATAAACTCCACAGTTCCTGAGATGGAAATCGATCAGCTTCCATTTTTTGAAACCAGCCTGACCTGTAAGTAAATCTTAAATTTCTCCCAATTCTATTGCTATAACCAAGCTATGACATATCTAAAGCACCCTTAGTTATTTCCGATTTTATTCGAGTATATTGAGAGTTCTTAGAAATGAATTAGTCGAAAGATTCTAGAATAATCTTTATTTATTCGTTTTTTTGTATTATTTGTATTTTAATAGTTCCTCATGGAGAACAATTCTTATTAAAGCCCGTCAGGACTTGTCTTTGACATGCTTGAACTGGAAGATATACCAGGCAGGGACTTCAAACCTTCTATCCGCACCCTTTTAGAAAAATCATTCATTGTAATTGCTTTTGAAGCTATGCAACAATTTTATTTCATTTCGAGAGCTAATATACATACTTTTCAAAATAAAAAATTTGAAATAATGGATAATAATTTGAAAATTTAAAGATCCTCCTAAAATTTTGAAGTCGATATTTATGAAAAATACTCTAAATGTTTCGACATTTTAGGGATGTGTTCGCATTGACAGCATCCGCGGACCGTAAGCCACTGATGGTATATGACTATTTATTCGTTTGATTTTAACTCGATTCCTTCATGTCTCAGCAATGCTTGACCAATGATAATCAAAACTACCAAAAATACAATGTAGAATGATTATTCCTCAAGTATTAGATGAAAATCGATCTCTATTTTTTATTTTAAATACATATTTATATTCGTATATATGTTTATTGCATCAAGCAGAAGACAACATCATTGATTTCCCTTTATGTATAAAGCTGGATAGGCTAAATCCATTTTGCGTCTCACCTTCGCGATCAGCCAACCCTCTTGGAATCGATAAATATTTTTTATTTGATCCGATTTACATTTTATAAAAAACGCTCAAAGAAGAGAAGGATGATAATTCTTAAAGTAGCTTTTACCAAAAGATCCATGAACAAAAGAAAAAAAACTTTCAGGATGACTAGGCGGAGTGTAATTTGTCTGAAAATTTAATTAGTATTTTTAAATAAAAATAAATCTTCCAAGTATACAAGTTTCAAAAGTCATTAAAATTAAATAATCTTTTTTTAAATATTTTAATAAAAGTCTCTTTTAGAATAATAGACCAGTTTTTGCGAGAACTCCGAACGAGGGTTCTGATAAGACAAAACACCGAGAGGTCTTCCAGGTGGAGTCTTTTTAATTAATTGATTAATTAATTATAATAGAGACTCTGCCCAGTAAACAATTCTAATCTCGATCAGGAGGAGTTGGCTGCTCAAAGTGAACCCGTCAAGCGTCAATTGCTGTCATTTGGACCCCACTAATTAGAATACTCGCTGAAGTTAACCGATTGGATATTATTAACCAGCCATCAAAACTTGGCACTGAAAACTCAAGTACACAACAAATCAAATATTTTCCAAAAAGACGTTAACAATATATAATGAAATAAATAGGGTGCGTGTATTTATAATTTGTAATATTATTCTTTATTTTAATTAGAAATATTGAATACTGAATATCATTTGTTAGAAAAAATAAAAAAGTTATAATCGAAATCAGAAACAACGACATGACATCTGAGGCTAACTTATATTTCCATTTAAAATATAACAGAATGCAAGATCAAAAAGAGGTCAAGTGCGAATCAGACTCGAATACTGAGGGCTCCGTAACTTATATCTGAGAGGATTCCCATGCAATTGCATATTTTGTTTGCCGCCACAAAAGACCCAGGGGATCAATTATCTATCCGAATCATGCACCTAGGATACTGTGGGTTAAATTTTATACTGCATATTTTTGCATATTTGAGTATTATTTCATAAAATTGCATATTTTAAGAATATTGCATAAAATTGCATATTTGAAGGATTTTTTGGCCAAATACAGATTTTTTAAAAGTAAATTTTCCGAGAAAGAATGAAAAAAATGAAGAAATAAAACAGGGGGACATTATTTTTTTTTAGGCCTTCGGTAAATGATAGCCGATTTTGAGCCATTGAGTGTTTGTGTGATAAATTAGCATGAGATCAAAGCCGGTCAAATATTTGCATTGTATTTATTAGTTTATTATTTATAATTAATAGGGACTGTGTGTTGGTGCAAGTTATTATTTGTAGAGTACGTCAATATGAAAATATGTTAATATAAAATAAATAAATAAAAGGAGTATAATACAATCGTGCCTGTTAAATAAAACTACCCCCCCCCCGTATTTTTCGTTGACAAACAGCTGGCGGGGGACGGATTGTTGCATCAAACCAGTCTTAGGACTGTATACCTCAATGATGATGAAATAAAATAAATATTAAATCAACTAGATCTAAAAAATCAAACATTTAATTATCAAATAAATAATTATTAAATTGAAAAGTCATAACAATGAAAATAAGTATTTATAATGATCTAAAACTTCATTATACACAGATTTAAGAGATTATTTTCTACTTAATAGATCTATTTAAAATTCTTGAGCTTAAAAAAGTTTATTTCTCGTGTCAATTCAGTAGATAGTTATATTGTATTACCATGATAAAAATGGAGCATTTTATTGTTGAAGAAAGATCTTTCATCCAGAAGACTTGCGATACACTCTGGAATGTCACAGAACATTGTCGGAAAATTATTAAATATTAAATTGAAAGTTCTTATACTGATAGTAGCAGAATTTTTATAAATTGAAGGTAGTAATCAAAGAGTGTTCTTCTGTTGGATATCAACCAGCTGTATTTATAACGAGACTATAGTATTCGAGAGCTTTGAAACCTCATTCAATCAATATATTAACATATTAATTCAGCAAGATATTTAAAATGTCATGTATGTTCTTATCAGATATATAACATCTTGATATTATTATTACTTAACATCTATAAATAAAATTTCATTCAATTCCGAACGAATCAAATTAGACACACTCATTTGATTGTACAATCATTCAATTTATTAATTATTATTAAATTATTTATTTAATAATTAAATATTTGATCATTATTATTTGATAATTAAGTTGAATAATTGTTAAGAATAATTATTATTTGGATTTTTTTTGAGATCTAATTGATTTAATATTTTGTTTATTTGATATCGTATAAAAAAATAGTTCTAATGAAAGTTGTTCAGTTTTTTTTGTAAATTTAGGCAATGTAAAAGAAAAATATAGGTTTCCATTTAAAAAACAGAACTTAACCTTGAAACACCCTTGAAAGCCTGTTCTAGGTCGACAAACAATAGCGTAATTTAGTTTCCCCCTTGATATAAATAAACTTTTATTTGAATTTTTTTTTGAGTTATAAGATAAAAAATTCACCCGGTATAGGTATCCATAAAAATGTTAACCTCTCAAATTAATCCACCGATTGAAATTTCAATACAATTTTCGATTTTGAAAAATAAATTGATATGTATAGTCATGAAAATTTCTTGACAGATTCTTATTTACAGTCTGTTTATCTCTCTGTCAGAACATTTTAGCCCGTGAACTAAGATAAAAATATGTATTTATTTTAAATAAATGCATATATTGTTCCTATGATTGCTTACCCTTTGAAGTTAATTTTTTGAAGAGAATAGGGACCTCGATTATTAAATAAAATTCGAACGTGGAACAACAACTTTCTATCTAAAGGGGATGAATACCACTAAATGAATTAAATATCATGATTTATTTTAATAATTTATTCCATTTGATGAGTTGGCAATTACATTTTTGAAGAATTTAGCCAAATCTCAATTGATTTTACAACCCCTCCTTAATAAAATCCCTCGTTCTGTTCTTGATTTCTTTTCATTTTCTTTCTGTTTCTCTTGACCTGCTGGCTTTTTGGTCTCTTGACTCCAGCAATTTATTTCCTTGTCCCTTTATTATTTCTTCTGGTTATATACTACATGAGTATCTACCGGCAGAGCGAGCCTTGCTGTTTAATTTTTTTGCTTTTAGTTAAAAGCGATATATTAATATTATTTTTAAATTCAGGTCGATTTTTATTTTCGGTCAGAATTAATTCAAATTTAAATAAAATTTAATTAAACTTATTTGCTCGAATGTTTTGATCGGCTCCGGTCATCTTTATAGAGGCTAAGTTGATGTAGATGATTACATCCATATAAGAGATGCGGTTGCCGATGATATTCCAGATATTGGAAAATTGGTTATTTGCTGGGTATATTTGCAGGAAGTCTAAGGCATATGCACGATACGCTGCAAGATGCAATAAAATATGTAGAGAATTATGGCCGATCTGAGCTTTTTATAAATTTAATATGTAATTAATCGAATTTATTAATGTGGTAACAAAAGGTTATCGATCTTAGTGAAATTGCCATGTTGGATGGCAAAAAAGAGGCAGGCTACCTCAGTGACATCACGCTATGAATTTTGCTTAAGGTAGTTGTTCCGCCAAACGCGTTTTCTTAAGATTTTTTTGAAATTTATACAGATTATTATTTAAATACTTCTGCATCCATTCGGTGGCAAAACGAAATTTATGAACAATACAGTTCCGGAGATATTAAATTTCAAAAATCGAGTTTTTCAGGCTCTTTAACATTGCACTATACGGGATATCGGAAAATTTACATACATATTTAATTATAATTAAGAAACCCTTCTTACCATTTTTATAAAAAACTAAAGCAACATTAAACAATAACCAATACATATTTTAAGACAATTTTGATTCATAGTTACAACACAGTTTCTGAGATAATAAGGAATAAATAATGAAAAATGTATAAAAAAAATTTAGACTAAAAACAATTTGGCAACAGCGCATTTATTTAACCAGCGAAAGATGCATGCGCTAGATTTTTTCAAAATTATAATTTTCATAAGGTGTAACGTAGGCGTTGATTACATTTGTTAAAAAATAACAAAACGATTTTTATAGAAATTTAAAATGTATTTTATCTGTCATTTTAATATAGAAATATTCAATCTCTTACAATGGTGCCAAATTTGTCAAACGAGCACGGGATTGGCTAGAATTGGTACATAAACAGCAAAAAGTTTTGGGCTTATGAACTATGAATCCATATTGTCTGTTCTATATACTCTAGCATTAACTTTTTGCTAGTATTGTCATGAAACAACTACCTTAAAGAAAAAATTCACTCAAATCAAATCAATTTGACAGTATAATTTCTGCTGAGTTTCCAAATGCTGAAGAAGATCCCATTTGTCGTATCATAATAACTTTAAGAGAATTCTAAATAAAAGACAGTAGAAGGGATTAAATTTTAAAATTCTAAGTTATTTCAATCTGGGGCCTTGAGGCCTTCCTAGGTTCTGAAAACAGCTAAGATAAAATTCAGTTTTATGGGAATTAAAAATTAGTGAAGACCATTTGGAGAGTAAAGAGGCTCTCCGAAGGCGGTTGGGGGTCCAGAAGGCGAAGGCCCCTAGCTGGCAAAATGCCCGCCAGGCTTGGGCCTTGCAGCTACTAGGTATATATATAAATATTCAATTTTTGCTCATTTAATAAGATAGATAGAGAGATTTTGAAAATATTTTCATTTCCACTCGAAAGCCGGCAGCTCTCCGTCTCTCTCTCTAAGCCAGAAACAAATTAATTCCGCATTTGTTAATATACTCAAATTTTCTTTTTTTAGTTTTCTTAAGAATACCTGATCTGAATCTCAATTAAATTATTTCGGTTGCGATGCTATTATAAACAGAATCTGGAAACGTTAGGTATTTTTTAAAATATTTGGTTAATTAAATATTTAATTCTTTTCTGTTCGAAAGAAACTTTATTTGATGCGTATAATTTTAATTAATCCATCACATCTTACTTTCTGAGAAAACATTTAATTGCTCTCAGAACCAATCAAGCAAATACAAATGATCAAGCATATGTACAACGACTCGTTACCTCAAAAAGCTGCCAATTTATTTCCTAGTTAATAAGGTATTTCTAAGTTTAGAATCATTGTGATCATTTGGAAAATTTAAGACTATTTTGCATGACATTATATACTCATAAGGAGTATTGGTAAATGGTAAGTATGGTGTTGCCGCCATGTAGTAGAAATTGAAACTAACGCAATTGGGACGCTGTCACAAATATCATTTGCATAATCAAAGAATAAATAAATATTGGTTTTTGTTTATATTTCATTTAAACACTGATCAAGCAGCTGTCAGAAGACCCAATTGTGCTAGTTCAAGCTTTCACCACCAGTTAGCGTAACTGCAATTTCCAGTTACCATTAGCCGGTGCATTTCTAACAAAGACAGAGGGTTCCCAATCTCAATATTCTTTAGAGCTTCCTAATCAATTCTATTGTGACACACAAATAATGACTTAAATAGGTAAAACTGTAAATATGAAAAGAGCACACAGTGTCTAAAAACCCATTTCAGAAAAACTGTGCCACATACAAAAACAATCACCCTAACCATGCCTCAAACCAACTCTTATTCACCATATTTGGCTCCCTGCAACTTTTTCCTATTTCCAAAACTTAAGAGACCAATGAAAGGAAAGCGTTTTGCCACAGTTGATGAGATATAGTCAGAATCGAAGAACGAGCTGATGGCCATACCGAAAAGCGCATTTCAGAAGTGCTTCGATGATTGGAAGAAACGCTGGCATAAGTGCATTATATCTGAGGGGGATTACTTTGAAGGGGACAAAATGGATATTTATGAATAAATAAATACTTTTCAAAAAAATTCAAACTTCACCTTTTCTTTTGAACAAACCTCGTATGTTGGTTTCACTTCGGGGATCCTTTGAGAGAGTATCACAGGCGTTCACTGTCTCACAAGTCAAGGATAGAAAACAAAATGAAATTTGTTAAATTTAATTGTCCGATCGCTAATTTAAAAAAACCTTTATTAGTAAAATATTTACTTGTTCACTACATGTTACTCTACATAAAAAACAACTATATTTTGAAACCATAACAAAAGCTCAGTGTCAATAATAAATTATACAAATGCTAATTTCGGGTAGAATGAATTCTCTTATAAGTAATGTAGTCGAAAATTAATTATATTTTTTTTAACGACCTATAACGTCTTATAAATGTCTATTTGTGTATAGATTTCTAAAAACAAATTCTAATAAATGCCTTTTCACAAATATATTCATTCACCGAAACACTCTGGCATTGGTGTTTCTCATTTGTTTTCATTTTTTTTATTTTATTATTGAATCTCATTTGTGAAAAGATTATTTGGTTGTCTAAGAAGGCAATATAAGTGAGCCTATGTAATTTCAATCCTTTTCTGTACCTTCGGGTTCATAGTATCTTATAATCAAACCTAGTGTCATCATGAGAACATGAGCTTCTTTGACCAGACTATTATATTACTCAGTACGCTCAGTGACCCGAGTATTGAATTCGCTTACAATTTTAAATTATTATATTTATTTATTTCAAGTTTAAAAATTGAGAATAAATTTTGTTAAAACCCAAAGGATAGATAAGTGAGTCCAAGATGGCGGGTCGTAGTAAAACACTACCAGAGAACATAAAATCGGGGGTAATCACTCCTCAACCCAAAGCCACTTTTTCATATCATCAGATATAGACAAATTCCTATTAAAAATATTTTATATCTTCGAAGAAATAAAAGCAAATTTATTTCATCCTTAGATTAAGACTTCAACTTTCGACTAGTTATTTCAAGATAGACAATCAGTAGTTCCATTTTTAGCAAAAAAAAAAAACCTAGCCAAGAGGACTTGAAAAAATACTGACTCGAATACAAATCGCAAAATAAATCTTTCAACAAAATGATTTGAGAATCAGCCTAATTTAGACCAGAGCTTCTTAAACCTGTGGTACACGACACCCAATGAAGTCCCGAAAAATTTGACAATTGTAAAATATTCTGAACAGGTAATAATATAGAACGTATAATAGGTAAGAATACAAATCTAAAACTCGGAATGATAAAAAATACAATCAAAAGCATAATTAAAGCTTGCCATATTTCTGGTAAGGCTTTTGCATTGCGCGTCGCTGAGGTTACTACATACGCAATGACAATGAACGAGTTTCATTAAAAAAGGAAGAATAGGGTGGAAAATTGTTCTTTAGAAATGTTTATAGTTATAAATTATTCTATAGTTGAAATGATCTTCCCAAAACCTTAATTATATGAGCTGAAACTGATCAAATTGTTTAACTCTTTAATCTCAGCAATAGTAATTTGCAGCGGAAATCTGAGCTAAATGAAAAAGTATAGTAAGGTTTAGGACTACAAGAATTGGTACTTTACTTCAGACTTTTTAGGCTTTTTCTCAAAAACAGATCGAACCATCGACATATATATAAACAAACGCCCGATACACTAGCTCACTGATTCGGTAATTAATCGTTGAAACAGTCCAAACAACAGCACATAGAAAGATGAAATTTGGGGAGGATATTAGTTCTAGGACATATGAGTTCATTAAAAAAGGATTTTTGGAAATTTGAACACTAAATGTGTTTTCACTGATTATAAAATATCTCTTAAGGATGATAAGATATCTACTTGCTTTTTACTTATAAAAACTACATACAAATGTCTAAAAAGTGATTTCAGGATTTTTGAAAATTCGACTTCTAAGAAGTTCAAAAGAGTAAAAATTTGTTTTCATCTATTATACATGAATCTATTATTATCAAGGGTAAGATCATCTGGTTACTTTTTACTTAAAAAATTCTACATTCACATATCTAAAAAAAATATCATGATTTTTGAAATTCGAACCTATAAGAAGTCAAAAGAAACAAAATATCTTTGCAGTTTGTTTACAGTGATTAGGCATTATCTATTAAGAAGAGTAAGCTATCTACTTGCATTGTGATTAATGAAATTCTAGATATACATATTGAAAAAGTATAATTTCAGAATTAACTAATTACCTAAAATGTGAGTTAAAAAATTAAACTCTGTCAGATTCTGGATCAAATTTTGTAGATGTATTCCTTAAAACAATGAGAAACTAGTGCTGCGAAAATCATTTATTATGCAAAAATCATCTACCTGAATTAACGTGAGGGGGTGGAAGAGGGGGAAAATGTGTTAAAATTCTTACCCTTTTGTTCGATCTGGGCCAAATTTAGCATGCGTACTTTTTATAGGACTCTACTGAATACGATTGAAATAATTTTTGGAGATGGACTGATAAGTGAATTGAGTGGATATTGATGAGGCAGTCCAAAAAGAAGAAGATAATTTATACTATCTTTTATTCATAAACCAACGTTTCGGAGGCTATTCTCTCCTTCTTCAGGGTTTTGAAAAGTCAGCGAAGGAAACCCAATGCAACACTTCTCTGTCTCCTCTTACAGTGGAAGTAACAATAATATATTGTATATCATTCTCAGGAAAACCACACTATAATTCAGCTGAGAATGAAATACAATATATTATTGTTACTGCCACTGAAAGAGGAAACAGAGGGGAATGTCGCATTGGATTTCCTCACTGACTATTCAAAACCCCGAAGAAGGAGGGAATAGCCTCCGAAACGTCGGTTTATGAATAAAAGATAGTATAAATTATCTTCTTTTTTGGACTCGCCTCATCAATATCCACTCAATCTACTGGATACTTTTTTTGAGAGGTAATTAATTTTGGACACCTAATAATCCCATAGGGAAAGGCAACTGGAAATCATCGCTGTGAAAAATTTCTCCAGGAAAATTACAATGGAATAGTCCTCGATTGACATGGCATTTGAAGAAGAAGAATAACCCCATCTTGAGACGCTGCCCTGGGGGTTATTTAGCTGAGAGGGCCACTAGCAGCTCGACAATATATTATCTGTTCTTTGAAATAAATAAAATTCAACTTGTTTAAATTCTCC
The DNA here is from genome assembly GCA_024734495.1 of Forficula auricularia. Classification (NCBI taxonomy): domain Eukaryota; kingdom Metazoa; phylum Arthropoda; class Insecta; order Dermaptera; family Forficulidae; genus Forficula; species Forficula auricularia. The sequence goes on along the minus strand of JALMQS010000861.1, from coordinate 1,296,325 downwards.
AAGAGATTAAGTTACAAATTTGATTCTCTTGTCAAATCGCGTAAATAAGCGATAAGTGAATGTCGGGTGGCACACCCACCATATGTTTTTCCTTTTCTTTCGGCCATCTCTTTATCTCATCCATGATCCTTTATAAAAATATTTAAGGGAAAATCTGTGCAATTGCCTTTGGATTCCCTTGCCAGGTATTTCTATACATATATGATGGGAAAAAAATTGAAATTGAATCGATTATCATAGGAATATTCGTTAAGCAGAAGCACGTGGCCCTCCGGAGGGAAAATACGTTTCGAGAGGGTTGTCTTTGGGTGGAATCGATTCCTCCTAGCCTCCTTGCAGACATCGTGTTCTCCACCACCATATTACTCACCCTCCTAAGTTCCAGCCTATTCGAAATTTATTCCCATTACTTTCACACTCTATTTTCCCTAAATTAAATTTAATCCTACTTTTACAACCTTTCAAATTTCACTTGGCCCTCTCAATTGCTTGCATTAAAGGCTTACAGGGTTTCAATAAATGCACACAGATTTATCTATAAAGAAGTTAATAAAACAACGAAAAATAATTTTATTACATTTAAGAAATTTAAAATTAATTATAAGTATATTTATTAAAAATAATTCATATGATAATAAAAATTGGGTAAAATTGCGAGGTAGGTTTGATAAAAAAAGAAATAAAACAAAAATTAGTTTTGAATTCGATATATTTCGGGTTGTTAGCCCATTTTCAGGAGTCAGAGAAAACTGAATTTAAATTGGAAAATTTTTTACGAATAATAATTTTTTGGAAATAGGTAGGTATGGTCCTTCAAATTGTTCGCACATTGCATATTAATATTAAGGTAACAGCACTTTCCATGTACCGTTCTATTCCTTCTTATAAACTCAGGTATATGTATTTTCCCACCATCTGGCGAAAAACTCACTTGTTCCATTTGTCGAAAATATTAATTCTCAGTACGTTTTCTCCTCCGTCACCATAACTATTTCCAAAAAAAACTTTTTGCTGTTTATGTACCACTACTAGCCAATCCCGTGCTTGTTTGACAAATCTGGCAACACTGTCCGAGCTTGTATATATTTTATCATAGAAATATCAGATAAAGTCCATTATAAAGGGGGATTTATAAAACAAAAAGTTCTTAATATTCGATTGAAAGCTGTTATGACAATGGCTGAAGCGAAAAAACGTCAAAAAATTACTAAAGTTAACCCACTTTTAGGTTAAATAAATCCATTGAAGAGAGTTTAATGTTGGTTTAGTTTTTATAACAATCCTAAGAAGAATTTCTTAATTATAATCATATATGTATGTATGTGAACTTTCCGGTATTCCATTTAGTCCAATGTATAAGAGTCTGAAAAACTCTATTTTTGGAATTTAATCTCTCCATCGTTCATAAATTTCAAAAAAATCCTAAGAAAATGCATATAGATGAAACAACTACCTTAAGTATAGATATGATCTAAAAAAAAGGTAATGATTTTTGGATCGGGACATGAAAATGTTTCTTAAATTTGGAGAGAGGTTTAAAAAGGTTAAAAACCAATGTCAGTGGATCATGTGAGCTCTTAAAGAGAATTTTGGATGAAATTTTAATGCCAATAGCTTTATTAACTATTTTAAACTAAAACTTATTATGGTGTGTGCCCCATGACTTCGCTTAAAGCCTTTTATTCTTTGAAATCATACTCCCTAATCCCCTTCCTATTAAAATTGGGTAACCGGAAGTACCTCCTTTATTTCAGACGATTATAGATTTTTTGCCATTTAGTCAAAAACGACTCTTAATTAATCTAATCTATTCATTAAGTATTATATATTCTATGGTATGCTTAAATTTTGAAACACGCCTAATTAGCCTCTCAACGGATTGTAAAATCGAGATAGAATTTACGCTCATCAAAGAAGATAATTACATATAATATTTGATAATTATATTAACTTAATTTAAAAGACGTTTATGATAAAATGGCTAAAAGCCTAAAAATGCCTGAAGTAAGTTCTTCCGGTGAAAAAATTCTTAAGATAACCTTGTTGAACTTCTTTCAACAAATATCAACTAAGTGTTTTGCTCAGAATAAAATAGCAGATCCAATAATTAGATTTTTAAAATTTTCTAACTGTTTATATATAATTTAATTCCCAAGATGTATCCTTAAAAATTGCTTGTTTCTTGTGAACCAATGGAGATCTAAATTGTCAACTTTATTCCTTAACTTGACAGCATTAAATAGCTGGGGAGGCCATAAGAATGTTCAAACTTGCAAGGCACCCTTTCATGGCTTTACAATTAGTACCGAAAAGATGAAGTGTTTTCGAAAACAGAATCGGCTTCTCGGAAATAGACCCTGCCATTTAATCTGATGCATAATTCAAAGCGACTTTCGGTTCATTATCCGGCGGCATCTTGTTGGTGAGGATCCTGGCCGAATAAAAGGCTCGGCTTTCAGGGTTGGATCAGCCAACAGCAACTGGATCCCAATTACAAACCCCTGGGGCTAATCAACATTCGCAAATTATTATTTATAGAAATGTCTCCTTTGATTCTGGCAGAAGCAGTCTTCCAAATTAATTTCAAAGAATAGAACAGGGATTACTTTTCTTCATATAACTTTCTAAACATGGATAAGAAAAAAATCAACTCATGTGGGCACCACACGACTTTCATATTTGTTTCTCTCATATTTGAAATCATTTTTTACTTTATCCAATGCGAAGCATGGGGAAAGTATTGTAATCAGTCTCGCGGCAAGCGCGACTTCAAGGGTCCTCAGGTAAAGACTACGGAACAATGGACTCAATTACTTACTTACTTACTTACTTCCTGTGGCCGAACAACATTTCCAATGTTTTAGCCTCCTCTATAATGCCTCGCCATTTTGTCCTATCCCTTGCTATAGAGTGGACTATATGCTATAATGGACTCAATTAAGGTCACAAATTGAAATATTCAATTATATTAAATTTTATCACGTAACGGTTTTGCCAAAAATTACCTGGGATCTCGCTGAGAGTCCAAAAAGTGCCATTTTTTTGGAAGTGCGTGCGGCTGGATGTATGTAGTATGTATGTTATCGTTTTTTTGGTCCACGATTTTTTCCACACCGTTGCACCAATTGAATTGAAATTGAAAACCTACCATTATTTTAACAGAATGAAGCGCTGATTAGTTTTTGGTACATATCGGTCGACAAACATTAGTACTTTATTTCAGTACTTTTTTAGTTTTTTCTAAATATCTTGAAAATGACTTAACCAATTTTAATGAAATTTAATATCCTACAAAAAAGGTTAAATAAAGTTTGTAGTAAAATTATATTTTAAAGTAAGATAGTTTTTTAATTTTTTTATTTTAAATTCTTTAAAATTTATTCATTTGATCGTTTTAATTAGCTCATTTAATCTAACTTAAGTAAGAATGGATAAGCTTCTCTCTGTGAAATGCTAAAAATTTGGGGGAAATTTTATAAGTAACCATAGCAACTGCGTTGTTTTCTTATCCGTTACCTTTGCTGAAGACATAGAGGAATCGAGTTAAATCAAAAATAGCGATTGATTCTCATCTAGTACTTGAGGAATAACCATTCTATATTGGATTTTTGACGTTTCGGTTTTTATTGTTAACAATTGAAGAAGACATGGAGGAATCGAGTTAAAATAAAAAATAACGATCGATAAGTATATCAATTCATAATTACTTCTCCTTTGACAATGCCAACGATCGATTCTTATCTAATACTAGAGGAATAACCTTATTGCATTCCATTTTTGATGTTTTGACTATTAATCAAGCTTGAGTTGTTTACCAAAAAAGAATTTAGTCTTTTTGATTTTAAGTTGATTCTTCCTCGTTTTCATTTCGGTTATTATTGGTAACCATTGCTGAAGACATGGAGGAATCGGCTTAAAATCAAAAATAACGATCGATTCTTATCTAATACTAGAGGAATAACCTTATTGCATTCCATTTTTGATATTTTGACTATTAATGGCAACCTCTACTGAAAACGTGGAAGAATCGACTTAAAATCAAAAAGACTAAATTCTTTTTTGGTAAACAACTCAAGTTTGAGTTGTTTGCCATAAAAGAATTTAGTCTTTTTGATTTTAAGTCGATTCTTCCACGTTTTCAGTAGAGGTTGCCATTAATAGTCAAAATATCAAAAATGGAATGCAATAAGGTTATTCCTCTAGTATTAGATAAGAATCGATCGTTATTTTTGATTTTAAGTCAATTCCTTCATGTCTTCAGCAATGTTTACCAATAATAATCGAAGCGTCAAAAATCTAATGTAGAATGGTTAATCCTCGACTGTTAAATGAGAATCGATCATTATTTTTGAATTAAAGTCAACATGAACTGCAAATTGCAAGTGATATCTGATTAATAATAAAGGAATAAACATATTACTATTTCAAATGAATTTGGATAAAGCTTAGCAACGATCCGTTGCAGTTTATTTAAATTAGTTCAATTTGAGTTTCTTCGATTTTAGCTGAAATCTCGAGGCTCTTCTTCTAGCCTCCTAAACAGCTATAGTTTAAAATCTCAAAGCTCTGCGATTTACCATATATGATATGAACGATTAAAATATTTATTTATTTGTTTATTGATGAAATTGAATGCAAGAAGGGGCGCACCAGGAAGATGCATCCCATATGGATCTCGAAAGACCCTTGCATTATCAAAGAGATGAGGGAGGAAATTGATCAAACAAAAGTATGGAGTCGTAGGTGTTCGTGCATCCATGTTTTGAAGGTTTAAAGGTTATAAGTGTTGGGAAAGATGGAGGTTGGGAGAGAGTTCCAGTTCCTTAAAGTCATGGGGACAAACGGGAATCGAGCCTGAGTGCCAAAATCAGCAATCCGTGACAATTTGCTACTCCTGTAACAAATGTATCGCACTCTAAATATTTCACTCAAAGATTTAAATCTTCATTTGTAAAATTTAACGATCTAGTGACTCTAAATTTCAACATATTTCACTTCATTAACTAGAATTGTTCAAGAGTTCTCTATTAAATGATTTGATTATTTTTTTTATTTTTATTTTCCATCTGCAATGTTTGCAGCCACTAAACCCAAAATCTAATCGGTACTTCATTTTAGTAATACAAAACTTCACCGAAACGAACTTTTCAGATGAATTCATTATTTTAAAAATCGAACGAGTTTCACTCGTCTAGCGTACGATTAATTATTATTTTTTATATAATATATAATTTTTGATCTTTTCCAATTCCCCTTGAAATGGATTAGGTTAGGGCTTTAATCATATTTATCTGTATATACGGTTTACTATATCCCAGGAGTTCAGAGACCGTATTATATGAATGCATATACCTACTATAGACAATCTTCTGAAAAATCAACTGGTGTGGGCACCACACGACATTCACATTAGTTTCTCCCTTATTTGAAATCATCATACCAATTTGCTTTATTCAAATTACTTCAATTTGGTTTCCCTAAGCCGTTTTGAGAAAACCGGAAAAAAGACGAAATTGGAAAATAGGAAAATCTTCAAGTAAACATATAGGATACTTCTGTTTCTTAGATTTTAGAAAAATCTTGAGGCACTTGTTCTAGCATCTAGATGGCTTAAGTTTCAAATCCCAAAGCTCAGCGACTTAGCGAAGACGAGATATGAACGATTAATATATTTATTTTGTGGCATGAATAATTTACACCCCCTTCCTTTATTTCAATCGGATTAAAATTTACTTGCGCCAAATTACTTAAGACACTTGATAAGTACACCGATTAAAAAAAATCTTAGAGCAGTTTTTGAGAAAATCACAAAAAACGAAAATTCTTTCATGCAAATTTCAACTTACAATGTTCCGATTTCAACTAAAAGCTTGCTGTATTCATTATAGCCTATATCCAACTTAGGTTTTGAATTTCGTAGCTCTGAGATTTATGGTTGTCTTTTTATACATACGTACGCACGACCAATGGATTGTTGGTCAATTTTTGCCCTCTGGGGAGCACATATCCGGTTTTTTGTTCTAAATTTGGTTTTAAAATATTAAAGGAATTGATTCCTTCCACCTATAATTGACAAATTGAATTTAACATTTTCCATCTCTGAGATAGAAGCTCTCAAAGGCCCGAGAGGCGATCGCAATATTTACACAATATATTTTTTAAATATAAATGTGAAAGTTAAAAATAGGTTGTGTGTATATTCTAGCAATAGCATACGATTGAAGTGTCAGCTTTGAAAGTTCATTTAGTTCAGCTAATATTATAAAAACATATTAATATTCATACTTAAATATTTTCAGTGGGGGAAAAATAATTTCAAAGATTGCTAAAAAGAGTGAAATAATTTATTTTTTGAAGTCGAATCAATCAATCATTTGAGAAGTCTGGTTGGACTCTTTTCCCGTTTGAAATGATCAGAAGAAATTATCAAAAGATCAGAGAAAAAATGTTTGAAAATTTTGCTTTGGTTGAGTGTTATTTTCTAGATATGTTAAAAAGTTTATTATTTTTTAGTTTTTAGAAAGAAATATTGCTTGTAAATAATAATGAACTTGTTGACGGTGGAGAATTTTAAAAATTCAAAGCACAAGCTTTCATCGCCACAAAAATTACCAGCGCGTCTGTGTCCTTCCATGTGTGTAGAAAAATAATACTACGCGAAAATTTTACGTGCAATTCACCAGTCTAGAAAGCTTCATTTCCGTTTAATTCGACAATTCAAGTCACACTGAACACTTCAAAACCGGAAATTTTCGGGTGAGACTTCGCTTGTCGATCGTGCCTAGTTGTAGAAGTATATTTAACAAAAATATATTAGAAAAGTACCAATATACATAAATAACACTACAAACAAAAGTTTATCTACCTAAACCTAACAATGGGTTCCAGTAGAGTTTGATATGCTGATTATCATGCAATTTCACGATTTTTTACAACACGTCAGAGTTTTGAGATATTATCGGTCAAAACGACGAAAAATGGCATTTTGACCCATTTTCGAGTCCCATTAGTTATTAAACAACAATATTTGAAATCAAAATATTTTGTTGATGTAATAGAAAACAGCTTCCTCCTTGATTTTCGAATTACCACCTGTTTTTAGCTCAATTAGAACTCGAGTTATAACTATAAATAAACTGCAACGGATCGTTGCTAAACTTTATCCAATGAACTATCGTAGTCTAGGGTAAAGTACTTTAAAATATAATTTTACAAAAATTTTAAATGACCATTTTTGTGGTCCTCAAGGTACTCAATTACAATATTAAATTTCATCAAAATTGGTTAAGTCATTTTCAAGATATTTAGAAAAAACTAAAAAAGTACCAAAAGAAAGTACTAATGTTTGTGGGCCGATATGTACCAAAAACTAATCAGCGCTTCATTTTGTTAAAATAATGTTAGGTTTTCATTTTCATTTCATTTGGTGCAACCGTGTGGAAAAAATCGTGGACGAAAAAAACGATAACATCCATCCATCCATCCGCACGCACTTCCAAAAAAATGGCACTTTTTGGCCTCTCGACGAGACCCCAGGTAATTTTTGTCAAAATCGTCACGTGCTAAAATTCAATCTAATTGAATACTACAATTTGTGACCTTAATTGAGTCCATGGGTTCCGTAGTCTTTACCTGAGGACCCTTTGAAGTCGCGCTTGCCGCCAGACCGATTACAATACTTTACCCATGCTTCGCATTTGATAAAGTAAAAATTAAAACTAGTGATTGTAAAGGATAGTAAAGATAGATAAAAACATAAGGTCTTAGTTTTTTAGTAATAACTCGAGTTCTAATTGAGCTAAAAACAAGTGGTAATTCGAAAATCATAGAGAAAGCTGTTTTCTATTACGTCAACAAAATATTTTGATTTCAAATATTGCTGTTTAATATCTAATAGGACTCGAAAATAGATCAAAATGGCCTTTTTCGTCATTTTGACCGAAAATATCTCAAATCTCTGACGTGTTGTAAAAAATCGAGAAATTGCATGAGAATCAGTTTATAAAACTCTACTGGAATCCATTGTTAGGTTTACGGGGTCAAATCTTTGTTTAATTTTTCTCGAGCACTGTAATCAATTCAATATTCAAAAATTAGTACGCTGTCCGGAAATTGGAGGTGTATTGAGCCGCGTCTGGAACTAAGGAATTGAGTCCTCTTGTAATAAATTTAAATATAATAAACTATTCGAAGTATATTTAGTGAAACGCTTCGTTGTTTGTTTATGCATAGTGCCATTGTAACGGCTGACAATTTCAAAATAATAATCATAAAATAGGTATTTTCTGCATATTTCAGCAAAAACTTTTAATAATTTTTTGCTACTTTTTATAACACTGATCAACAAATCAAATTCAAACTATTTTCTGCATCAATTTAGTCAATGTAGCTTTAATTCCTTGAAATGGTAAATTAATTTGCCAGAAATTAATGGTATCAAAACATGTAATGAATGCCCAATCCGATATAGATGGCCCAGGGATCGTTAGCATCTTAAGTTTTTGACTGGAAAGTACTAAATAGCCTATACAGAGCTGGACAATGACTTGACCCTCACTTGACCTACGAAATCTATGTGGATGTTCATACTTGAGTACAATTTCAAAATAAGCCGATCGAAACGTCGTAGTTATAGTGTAATATGTGTTGTTTGTTTTCAATAAATAATTATAATTAATTATGTGTGATTTAAACAAAATTTCAACCTCAATAAATTTAATCACAAAAATACAAGTTTTAACAGAATTTGTATTTTTTTCTCAAACATTTGTATTATTTTATTTTTTAATTGTGGTCTAAGTCTATAAAATATTCCACATCTACAAACCTGTTATCAAGTCACAAAAAGAAAAACAACATATATATTAAAATGTATATGGTTAATTGAAAGAGACAATAAAAGAGTGAATCTTCTGTTGAATTATAAATTTTATTTATTTATAACGATCTTTATAAATAAATAAAATTTATAATTCCAGCAGAAGACAACACTTCTTTTATTGTCTCCTTCAATATATAAAAATTCTGCTACTCTCGGCAAAAACTTTCAATTTGCATATGGTTAGGTGAAGCGGCTCTCTTAAATGTTCTTTCTACTTTTTTCGGAAGAAAGAATGTGAGGGTGAGGGGTGCGGGCGAGGAAAGGGGAGGCCCGCAATTTACCATAATCCCGTGTATCAACATTGCCTCTCGAAAACTTTACATTTACTTCTTGGGCTAAATGGACGGTGATTAATTTCCTAAAAAATCTTGCTTCTTTTCCTTTGATTCAGTTGGAATTGGAATTTTCTTCCAAGAGGTTATGAAAACAATCCTAAAGCTTATTGTTATTTTGAACTAATAACGGACTAACAACTGCGTATTTAGAAAGGGGCCTTATTAAGGTGCAGCTTCGCTTAAAATGACTTATTATCAAGTGTTTTTTATTTAATGGTGATTCATAATAAATCTAAAGAGATATTATTTTTCCAATATTAAAAATTTATCAAGATAAGAATTTATATTTAAGGTCCAAATCTAAGATTTGAATAGAATAATCTTATATTGCATACCTTAAATATAAATTATTGTTGCATCGTGAGTTGTATTTTTGAAAAAATTCCATCTTATTTTTTAAAAAGATACTCAAACCTTCGGGTTAATTATTTTAAAAATTTATGTTCTTGACTAGAAATTTTTTTAGGGTCTGTCTGTCGCCTGTCAGTGTTATTCTTAAACTAAATAAGATACAAGATTGAAATTTACAATTTATATATGTATTCATTTTCCCTAAAATAAAAAATCCTATTAAGATACTAATAGAATCATTCTTTTGGGGAGAACTAAATTTAATGTGAGGTCAAAAAGAAAAAATAAGTTCTCATTACAAAGAAAAGAGTAAATAAATATTATATGTAATATTCATTTACTATGAGTTAAGGATTCTTGGTCACTCATAGTAAATGAATATTACATATAATATATATTTACTCTTATCTTTATTAAAGATGTTTCACCTTGCACCAACACCACAATCTCTACTAATTATTCTCTTTATAAGGTGTGAGGTATCCTCGCAAAGATATCTTTAAATAGAATAAGGTTTAATTATTTTAAATTTGTACTAGATGAAGGAGGAGGTATCAGCCAAAGATGGAATCACTGGGTTCAATAAAACACCTTTAATAAGACGTTTCCAGTCTGAATTTTATTTGGCCATCTTCAGTCAATTAGGAGTTATACACAAAATGTGGTACACATATGTGATCGAACCAAGCCTTGTCAAAAATAAATAAACTGCAACAGATCGTTGCTAAACTTTATCCAAATTCATTTGAAATATTAACATGTTTTGCTGGCTTGGTGTGTACTGGATATATTAATTATTTATCCTTTAACAATAAAAAAATAATATGTTTATTCCTTTATTATTAAACAGATATCACTTGCAATTTGCAGTTCATGGTTGACTTTAATTCAAAAATAATGATCGATTCTAATTTAATAGTCGAGGAATATCCATTCTACATTGGATTTTTGACGTTTCGGTTATTATTAGTAACCATTGCTGAAGACATGGAGGAATCGACTTAAAATCAAAAATAGCCATCGATTCTCATCTAATACTCGAGGAATAACAATTCTACATTAGATTTTTGACGCTTCGATTATTATTGGTAACCATTGCTGAAGACATGGAGGAAACGGCTTAAAATCAAAAATAACGATCATTTCTTATCTAATACTAGAGGAATAACCTTATTGCATTCCATTTTTGAAGTTTTGACTATTAATGGCAATCTCTACTGAGTTGAACTTGAGTTGTTTACCAAAAGAATTTAGTCTTTTTGATTTTAAGTCGATTCTTCCACGTTTTCAGTAGAGGTTGCCATTAATAGTCAAAACATCAAAAATGGAATGCAATAAGGTTATTCCTCTAGTATTAGATAAGAATCGATCGTTATTTTTGATTTTAAGCCGATTCCTCCATGTCTTCAGCAATGGTTACCAATAATAACCGAAATGTCAAAAATCTAATGTAAAATTGTTATTCCTCGAGTATTATATGAGAATCGATTGCTATTTTTGATTTTAAGTCGATTCCTCCATGTCTACAGCAATGGTTACTAATAATAACTGAAATGTCAAAAATCCAATATAGAATGGTTATTCCTCAAGTACTAGATGAGAATCAATAGCTGTTTTTGATTTTAAGTCGATTCCTACATGTCTACAGCAATGGTTACCAATAAAAACCGAAACGTCAAAATTCCAATATAGAATGGTTATTCCTCAAGTACTAGATGAGAATCAATCAATATTTTTGATTTTAACTCGATTCCTCTATGTCTTCAGCAATGGTTACCAATAAAAACCGAAACGTCAAAATTCCAATATAGAATGGTTATTCCTCAAGTACTAGATGAGAATCAATCGCTATTTTTGATTTTAAGTCGATTCCTCTATGTCTTCAGCATTGGTTACCAATAAAATCCGAAACGTCAAAAATCCAATATAGAATGGTTATTCCTCAAGTAATCATAATAAGTAATGAGAATCAATAGCTATTTTTGGTTTTAAGTCGATTCCTCTATAAAGGTAACGGATAAGAAAAGAACGCAGTTGCTATGGTTACTTATAAACTTTCCTCCCAAATTTTTAGCATTTCACAGAGAAAAGCCTATCCACTCTTACTTAGTTAGGTTAAATGAGTCCTATATTACCATAAACAGATCAAATGAATAAATTTTAAAGAATTCAAAAATCTTACTTTAGAGTAAAGTACTTTAAAATATAATTTTACTAAAAACTTTATTTAACCTTTTTTGTCGGCCCCAAGGTACTTAATTAGGATATTAAATTTCATCAAAATTGGTTAAGTCATTTTAAAGATATTTAGAAAAACTAAAAAAGTACTGAAATAAATAATATTGTATAATACTAATGTTTGAGGGCCGATTTGTACCAAAAACTAATCAGCGCTTCATTTTGTTGAAATGATGGTAGGTTTTCATTGGATAAAGTAAAAAAATTTTAGCTTCATGTGAATTTATAACGTGAGGGCCCACAAGTTTCAGAATGAAATTTTTGGGTCCAGGTTCGATCACATATGTGTACCGCATTTTGTGTATAACTCCTAATTGACTGAAGATAGCCAAATAAAATTCAGGCCGAAACGTCTTATTAAATGTGTTTTATTGAACCCAGTGATTCCATCTTTGACTGATACCTCCTCCTTCATCTAGTACAGTTTCATCACAGCCACGAAATCTAACAATATTTTAAATTTGTTTAACTTTAAAATGACGATGTGACAAAGCGTCAAAATGGCTATATTTAGGTCATTTTTGTAGCTGATGGTGTTTCGAAATTAAACTATGAAAAATTCTACATGTTCACCTAATATTTGACAACAAGTACTGTAAGAATGAATTTGATTGTGTTAGTAAACGATTCCCAAAATCCAATGCCAGTGGTGGTGTCCTCATCTCCTTACAGATTTCCATGGTCATTGGCATATTTTATATAAAAAATCAACTAAATCGTATTGAAATAAATATATAAATATATTTGAATCTCGTGTTTTAATCAAAATGAAATCATTGAATGGATTTGAATGTTGTATTAATCGTGGGAAAGATTCAGGTTGATTGTGCTCTTCAATTAAAGATCTTTTTTAAATGAATGATCGAAATATTTGCAGTTTCGTTAGTCAACCATATAAGTAGTCGAATAGAATAGATCATTCAAAAAATTTACATAACCAAATAGCTTCTAAGTTTAATGGACTGTTCGGATCGGCTATAAATTGAAAATTCACCACCGGCGTTGCTTGGCTAGGATCCTATCTGCACAGGGTATCTTTTAGCACCAAAAACAAATTAAAAACCATTAGTATAGAATTTGGGCGAAGATAAGAGTTCAAAAAAAGTCGCTCAGAATGTCACCCAAAATGTTGCTAGAAATGACTCAAGGATGAAGGTTCGTGGTTGGCGGGAATCCAGGACTTGCAGAAATAGTACATCAACCAGATTAGAATCTTACCACTTGCTTGAGAAACTATTCTTGCTTGGACTTTTAACGCCAAAAGTAGGATAGAAGAATCTTAGAGAACGCACTTTGGACACCTAGTAGCTTATTTTTAATCATTATCATTATAATTAAGTGGATATCGATGAGGCAGTCCAAAAGAAGAAGATAATTTACACTATCTTTTTATTCATAAAACCGACCTTTCGGAGGCTATTCCTCCTTCTTCAGGGTTTTGAAAAGCTATTCTATACTATTATTACATTATAATTCTGCTGAGAATGATATACAATATATTATTGTTACTGCCACTGAAAGAGTAGACAGAGGGGAATGTGGCATTGGATTTCCTTCACTGACTTTTCAAAACCCTGAAGAAGGAGGGAATAGCCTCCCAAACGTCGGTTATATGAATAAAAAGATAGTATAAATTATCTTCTTCTTTTTTTGGACTGCCTCATCGATATCCACTTAATTCACTTATAAGTCCGTCTCCAAAAATTACTCCAATCTTATTATCATTATATCATAATGATGACATTGATAGTGATTCTGAGTCCAGAAAGGCATCGATCCTTCTTCTCTATTATGATTCTCTAATAAATCGCTTTTCTACAATAGCCTTTCGAAAAAATTGTTTCTAGTTCTAAACTAATTTTGGTGATTGAGGACTCGCTCATATCATTCCAATTATTATGATGCTTCTGTTAAGAAACAGCAAATTTCGAGCACTCCTGGAGATGAGAAGAAGGAAGTATCCTGTATGTTTCCTTCATTTATTTTTTTAAGCAAGTGAATTTCTTTTGAATAATCTGGCTATGTGTGTATAAATTAAAAAAATACAAATCTTTTATAAAAACAATCCAGAACCCGTTTATTTAAAAACCAAACCTTTGGAGAATTTCTCCCTTTGTCAGTGGCGAAAAATTTGCAATAAAAGAAAAATTCGCCATTGACAAAGGGAGAAATTCTTCCGAAACGTTTGGTTTTTAAATAAACGTGTTCTGGATTGTTTTTATAAAAGATTTTTATTTTTTTAATTTATATAAACAATCAATAATTTTTTTTCTACCATATATGTGTATATATATATGTGTAGGTACGAGGATGGATTGATAAGTTTCCGGCCTGATAAAGAAAAAATAAAAATTGGATTTTTTTAAATTGTACTTTTCAACATAATCTTACCAGGACTAATATATTTTTCATAATGGTTCTCTAATGCATGATACCATTTTTATAGGGTGATTTGTCAAGTCCCTCAAAATTCTCATTGACATCATTGATGACTCACAAATCTTTTTCCTTTGAGCCATTTTTTGAGGTTATTAATTTGTAGACCCTGAAAAAGGATAGAAGGTTTTCAGAAAGGTCGGTTTTTAAGTAGATAAAAATGAATTTCCCATAAATTTATTTTATTCGGAATTGTATTTTTTTCATTATCTTTGGACTGCATTCCATCAATTCTCCATATGAGAAATAATTTTGAGTCTCATCGAACTTTATTTAAATATTTCAAAATAAATATGTTATTGAAACTACTCGTAATATACGTAATACATTTTTCAAATATCCGAAATTTATTAAAGCAATTATAAATTAATTAACATATTCGTGTGAAAGATGCACAGCACTGTCTAAATACCTACAATAGTTTAAAACTAAAATTATGCATATCTGAAATGTTTTGTTTTCAGGGATTTAAAAAGTTTTGGGATATTAATTTCCAAGCATCAATTTTCTTATTTTTATTTTTAGATTCTTTATGTATTTTATGATAAAGTTCCTCATTTTCTCTGACGAAATTGATAATCATGTCATTCATATAAAATTGGAGGGAAAAGAGAAACTTTTCCAAGACTCGGTACTTTCAAGTTTGGAAGAATTAAGATAGTTGTTTCACCATATGGGTTTTTTTAGGATTTTTTTGAAATTTAGGCATATTATTATTTAAATACTTCCGCATCGATTGGTGTCAAAACGAAATTTATGAGACAATATAGTTCCGGAGATATTAAATTCCAAAGATAGAGATTTTCAGACTCTTATACATTGCACTATACGGAATATCAGAAAGTTTACCTATATATTTAATTATAATTGAGAAACTCTTCTTACAATTGTTATAAAAAACTAAACCAACATTAAACAATAACTAATACATTTTTTAAGAAAATTTTAATTCATAGTTACAACACAATTTCTGAGATAATAATGAATAAATAATGAAAAATGTATAATAAAAAATTTACACTACAAACAAGCTGGCAATAACGCATGTATTTAACCTAAAAATTTGGTTAACTTTAGTACTTTTTTGACGTTTTTTTCGCTTCAGCCATTGTCGCAACAGCTTTCAATCGCTTATTAAGAACTTTGTGTTTTATAAATCTTCCTTTATAATGTACTTTATCTGATATTTCTATGATAAAATATATACAAGCTCGGACAGTATTGCCAAATTTGTCAAACGAGCACGGGATTGGCTAGTAGTGGTACATAAACAGCAAAAAGTTTTGTGCTTATGAACTATGAATCCTTATTGTATGTTCTATATACTCTAGCATTAACTTTTTACTGGTATTGTCGCGAAACAGCTACCTTAATAATTTTAAATGATAAATATCTAAGTCTAACATTCATTTCTATTTAATATTTTCTTACCTTCAAAAGGCCATTCCTAGAGTGATAGAAATTAAGAAATTAATCTTCACTAGTCTGAAACAGGTCTGAACTTGTTTTTAGCATCCATGTAATGCTATAAAGAAAGAGAGGAATCATTCTATCCGTTCCCTTTTTAGTTAGTTTTCTCGGATTTTTAAAGAAAGAATCGCTCATCTACTAATTTATTAAATAACAACAAAAAAGTGAAGACTTAGAAGTAATTAATAATAAACTTAAATATAAATTGCTATTTTTTTCCAATATTATAAATGTATCGACTTAAAATCTCAATGAAATCATTCAAAATATTAAGTTTTCTGCAATTTTGAACAAGAAGTTCTAAAACTAGAAAATCTAAAATCTAGTCAATTCTCCGCATTGAAAATGCAAACATTTGAGCACAAGAGCAAACTTTCTATGAATTTTCGTACTTATGTTATCGTGAGTATCTGAATCCAGACAGATAGATAAACACATCTACAAAAAAAATGATTTCTCCACATTCCAGATATTTTTCAACATATTGAACAAAAAAAAAAAATGAAAATTTTTGAATAAAGGGCATAGGGGTATACTGAATCGCCCCCCCCCCCCCCCGAGGGGAAATTTAATGATACTTAGGGGATAAGTAGGTACTAATAAAATAATAAGATCCTGAAAGTTTCAGATCCCTAACTCAATTGGTTTTTTGAGAAAAAGCCAAATATATAAAAAACAGAAAAAAAAATTTCTCAGGATCTTATGAACCGATTGATCTATATTTTTATAATGTTTTGGGGACTGATAATAGTTTTTGAATTGTTTTTCTGTTAATTTCACTTTTTAACCATGATACAATTTTGGCACAATTATGAAACTATTTTTTTTTTTATAAATACAAATTCTATGAATATGAATTTATAATTTTATCATTAATATATTAAAGAATAATTAACACATTAACGAGAATTGTCTATGAATATGTGTTAAAATAATCAAATGAAAGCTTAATCATATATATAATTTTAAAAAAAATCATTATTTGGGCCAAAAAGTGGTTATTATTTTTTTCTACTATGGTGTACCTACCTTTTTTAAACATTTGAAAAAGCTCATAGTAATTTAGGGAAATAGATAAGATTTGAAAAAAAAATTGTTTCATAATTGTGCCAAAATTGTATCATGGTTAAAAATTGAAATTAAAAGAAAAACAATTTTTTTTCAAAGATCTTATAAACTGATATAGCTCATAATTTTTTTCCTCGAAGCTATTATCAGTCCCCAAAACATATTAAAAATTTAGATCAATCTGTTCATAACATCCTGAGAAAAAAAATTCTGTGAGTTAGGATCTGAAACTTTCAGGATCTTATTATTTTTTAGTACTTACTTATCCCATAAGTATCATTAAATTATCTCTCAGGGGCCTATTCAGTATGCTTATATCCCATCCCAGGTAACCACAATATCCTAAGAATATTCTAAGGATATTCTAAGGACATTTAAATCTTCTTAGAATATTCTGAGGATATTGTGTGTTACCTGGGATGCCCTTCAATAGTAGGTTCGTCTGGAAGCGGAAGGCAGCCTTAGTATGCCTCCCGGGCGTACCGAGTAGAAAAAGTGGCAAAAGCACTTATGAAAGTGCCAAGTCGATATTGTCAATCTTGTCGGTCATAACAAAAGATGGCACTTTAGTTCTGTCTTTTTTAGAACGATAAGCGACAGAACGCCTAAAAAAAGACAAAACGATGTATGCGCATGTCCCGACAAAGCGATACCTGTAAACAACACTTGTAGTACGGGCTAAACCTTAGCTTTGAAGTTCTTCAGACATGTATGTGTATATTTATGGACAGGTAGAAAATATTCCTCGAGTCACAGCTAACTTCATTGTAAAATTGTTCTGGCGATCCTGAGGGAGCAATTCCTTCTGACACAAAATAAATTAACTGGTATGGGCACCTCACGAATTTCACATTAGTTTCTCTCTTATTTGAAATCATCATACAAATTTTCTTCATTCAAAAATTGCAAAATACCAAAAATTTTCAAGTAAATATGTACTTCCGGTTTTTCGATTTTAGCCAAAATCTTGAGGTACCTCTAGATAGCTTACGTTTCAAATCCCAAAGCACTTCGACACTCCTAATTTAGACCCCCTTCCTTTATTTCAATCAGATTAAGATTTATACACTACTAATAACTTATGACACTTGATAAGTACTTACACCAATAAAAAAAAAACGTTAGAGCCGTTTTTGACAAAAAAACGAAAAATCTTTTATGTAAATGTCAACTTCCATTGTTTCGATTTCAATCAAAAGCTTGCTGTACTCCTTCTAGCCTAAATCGAGCTTAATTTTCGAATTTCGTAGCTCTGAGACGCAAGGTTTAGAAACACAGGGGGTACATAAATACATATGAACTGACAAATGGATTTTGGTGACTCTTTGGCCTTTCGGGACCACAATATCCGGTCTTATGTTCTAAATCCGGTATCAAACTATTCAGGGAATCGAATCCTTCCTCCTAGAAGTTACATAGTGAAATTAACTTTTTTCACCTTTGAGATAGAAGCTCTCAAAGTGTCAGGACCCAGGCAGGCGATCGCAATACTTCACATTATATCCTATATCATTACATGATATAGAGAATATATATGTGAAAGAAAAATATTTAATAAGATCTCTTTAAATTTTTAATAATAGTAATGTATATAAAGTTGATATTTTGGTGAAAATATAGCCTCTAGTGACGTTATATAAAAAAACACCATCTTTTTCAAAAATTCGAAAACTCACTTTCATATATTCATAAAATTATTATTGAGATTTAATAAGCGTCTTGGACTTTTGAATAAAATGAGACCAATTTATTATTTTATCCCATACGCTACAATCCATTAATACAGGAGACTGTTAACCAAAGTGGTTCTTGTTTTAATTACTTGTACTTTAAGAAATAAAGAAATAAGTAAAAAATACTCAGCCAGCTGAAAGAAGGACGAATAAATAGAGAATTTCCAAGTTCTCTTGACATTTAATATAGAAGAATTTCTCCACTCCTCCTTTTTTTAATTACATTTTTAATTAGTAACTTATTGTTAATTATAATTAACAAATTTATATTGTTTTTTAAATTAAAACAAAAAAAAGAGAAATTTCGTGACGAAAGCAAGCAAAATAGGAACTTGCAGGAAAAACTTTCTTAATTAAATATAATCTTTAGTAATGTAAATAAATAAGCTTGGTGCCTAGAGATACTTAAAGTTTCAAGTACCTACTCTTGACAGAATAAATAGTCGAAGAAATTAGACATTAAAATTTGGTTCTTGCATCACTATCTTCTAGCATATGTCGCCAAAATGTTGTCTGCTTCATGAGATAATTTTCAGACACTCTCTAATAAGCTACTTGTACTCCTTAAGATTCTTTGTGAAATGAGATAATTTGCTTTGGGGTTTCTAGAGAAGAGAAAGTGGACTTAAAATAGTTGTAGTTATTATGTCTCCCTATAATTTAAAATAATATTTTAATAAAACGTGTTAAATATAAATACATATATTGAAAAAACTTTTGAAACTACAGGGTTTTATTTAGATTAAGGAGGTTCTTTCGCGTCAATCCACACAAAATGTTTTAGCCTCGTAACCACTCTATAAATATGAACGGTGCTAAAATTTTAGGTTAGGTTTTTTACACTACTATATTCTCTTTATGAATGGATCGTTTCCAAGCCATTGATCTTATATCCCCTTATAATCCTATGTTGTGTTTTTTTTAATCAAAACTACGCGGTAAATAATTTCAATTTTTTTTAAGTTACTCCGAATTTATTATTCTAACAAATATTGTTTTTCATCAAGATGGTGAAAATGGATAGTTAAGTATTTAAGCCGTGAGTTAAGTATGAAAACAAATATGAAATATAAATAAATATGAAATTAACAACGTAAGTATGTAACCAGCGAGTTGATTAGGAAAACGAGGAGTTAACTAAGAAAACTGAGAGTTAACTATTTAAACCTTGAGTTGAGTATGAAAACACCTAATTGAATATGAAATCAACAAGGTAAGTATGTAAACAGCGAGTTAATTAGGAAAACGAGGAGTTAACTAAGAAAACTGAGAGTTGAGTATTTGAACCGTGGTTAAGTATGAAAATAGCTAATTAAATATAAAATCAACAACGTAAGTATGTAAACAGCTAGTTAATTAGGAAAATGAGGAGTTAAGTAAGAAAATTGATGTTAAGAAAGTGAGTTAAGTATTTAAACAGTGAGTTAATTATTTAAACCTTGAGTTAAGTATGCAAACAGATAATTAAATATGAAATCAACATAAATAATCACGAATTCGATATTTCAAGTATTTTAAGTCTTTTAAGTCGGGTACGGAACTCTCGACTACCATGGTCCAACTCGCACTTATCCGTCTTATTATTTATATATTTATTTTCATAATTTTGATCACGTGAACCTTTGCAAAGATAAACTTTTATAAAAAATTAAAAAAAAATTTGTTAAAATTTTATAAATTATCGTATAAGGTACAAAATGAAAAACTTCAAAATTTAGAAAGATGATCTACACAGTTGTAATTTTTCAGAAAATAAATTTTCCTTCCAATATGATTTTATAATGATTAGAAATTTCATTTATAATATTTATTTAATAAACAATTAAACATATATGATCATGTTAATAATAGTGAGACTCAAGATAATACCTTGCATGCATCTCATAAGAGATTGGTGTGAATGAATCACAAAATGATAATAAAATTCAATTCATAAATAGAGGAATTCTCTCGAAACGTTAGCGGGTTTTAAATGAACATTTTAAGATTGTTTTTTATAAAAGATTTTTTATTCTAATTTCGATTATTTCCTCAAATGATTCGGAGATTTTCGCTATTTTGTCATTGATCATATCATCAGAACTTGACCAAATTAATATGGTACCAATCGGGAACTATACTGAACCGAATGCAAAAAAATCACCAAAATCTGTTCACAATTGGAGAAAAAAACGAGTGACATAGATACAAAAAAAAAAAAAATCAGCCGAATTGAGAACCTCCTCCTTTTTTTGAAGTCGGTTAAAAAATTTCATTTTTATTTGCAATTATTTCATGTTTGGTGTGGTAAATCGTCTTCAAATTTTAACATTGTGTTTATTATGCTTTTAATGACTTATATTCCAAGTTTCGAAGACTTCTTGGATTTTTGCATTTGTGAAAGAACTACCTTAAAAGGAAATCCCAACAAAAACACATGTGAAAAAAAGGCCTAGTTTGATTAATAAATACCGTTTGCCAAAAAAAGTAGTGAGATCTAATGTGCTACCAAGTTCAACATAATCAATTTATTAAATGAGTCGAGAATATAGTAACTTCAATTAAAACGCATGTTTTTCATTTTACATGTCCATTTATATTTATTGATTTCACATTTTTAGTTGAAATTATTTTCCTAAAACTTGGCTTTTACGCATTGTTATATTTATGTCACAAATTATTTTACCATATCACGTATTTTTGGCAAACGGCTCTTATTAATTGAACTTGGCCTTTTTTTACACATGTGTTTTTGTTGGGATTTCACTTCGTTTTGTAAGTTAGATGGGTATTATGCCCAGAAGAAGGGAATGTTTCGGTTTTGATTTGACTCTTTATGAATGCTCCAAACTCTACTAACATGACAAGTTTTAGCATTTCAGATTCATTATATTTTCACTATGTGTCAATTAAGCCTATAAATTTCCCCCTTTCATTTTAGGACCTGAAGAAGGGAAAGTTTTTTCACTTTAAATGGACTCTCAAAAGTATTCTACAATTTTGATGAGTCAGTCAGTCACTATCTGTGAAATGTTTTTATTCTCGAGAAGATATTAGAAATCCAAATCACCTGCCATTCAGTTTTGTCTAGATGAATAATCGAAATTTTAGCTACTTTTTTTTTTGAAATTGCACTGTCCGAAAGAGAGAAATGAGCGTCATTGACCTGAAAGTGTGCTCCATTCATCAAGTATAACTTGACAATTATTTTCGTATTTTTTTACTTTCATTTTTACTGAATATATGAAGCATTATACTGTCTTCGGAAATTCGGGTTCTCACCGAGAACACACATTTTCAGGTCCCCTGAATTCAGTAAGACCATTTTCACTTTTCAGTACGGGGCTTTATTATTATTCTCATAAGATTTAATGTTTTATTTTTTCTTTCTCATTATTTCTGGGTGAGTTAGAATGTGAGAGATTGAGCATTCCAAAATAATGCTTATTTGGAGCTTAAAATATTTGGAAAGAATGCTAGGACACATAAGATATGTTCCAGATGTGATCTCAATCGACCAGACTCTAGCATACAGTTTTTAGATTAATCATAAATTGGACCAATAAAAGTATTTTCATGCATCACTAGTCAACATTTTTATGTTACCGAAGATTTAAGATCGGTTTTATAATATTTGAGGGTTCCGGTTTCATATTGCACACTAAGTAACACGTTTGTAAAATTGTGGTCATCTGTAAGTTCTTTAAGCTGGCGTTTGACAAATCAAGTTTATCGATATTTTTTTGAAAGTTTGATGAGACAACTGGTATGGTTACCATTAACTTTTAAGGAGTTAGGTGTTGGTTCTAGGTGAAACATTTTAATATAATATTAAAACTTGAGCAAGATGCGAAATAGTTTTTTTTTGTGAAACCTACCTCGCATCTTGCTCAAGTTTTTGGTATGGTAACCCTTTGCTTTTTTTTATTTTTTTTTTTTTATTGACTCTAGAAAGCAATCTTGCTGTATCTCGAAAAAATATGAAACTTAGCACGGAAGTCAAAAAAACAATTTAAAATTTTAATAATTCTTAAACTATAACGATAAAAGAAGTAAAACCGTAATTTATGCGATATATTTAGGATATAAAATATTTGCAGGATTTTTGACGTATCAATTTAATTCTGAAAAGTAGCGAATTACGATCTTTTTTACAACATTTATCCTGCAATTAGTGAAAAAATTAAAAAATGTTGATCGTCTAATCTAAATAAAGAGAATTAGACCGAAACCACTAGACACAGTTTTTTTCTATATCTAATAATATATAAAAATGATGTTCGTATTTGTTCGAGATAATACAAATTGTTTTCTAAGGCCCATAAATATTATGAGTAAGAAAAATGAGAATGTAAATAATTATATCTGTTCTATTGATGAAGATGATTAAGAGAATATCAGGACGGCTGCAGTCAATCGTCTTATCAGTAAATATGGGCTTGTCACAGTATAAAGTATACATGCCTGATTCCATAACTGGTACTAATTGATATTTTTCCATTAGCACAACTTTTCAAAGGCCTTTTAGTCTTCTCCCTGTCTATAGAATAGGTTTTTAACCGACTTCAAAAAAGGAGGAGGTTCTCTATTCGACTGAATTTTTTTTTTGTACCGGGTGATTCAATAAGGGTGACGAGGTACCGTATCTCAGGAACTAATAATCGTAGAAGTTTGGGAAAAAAATCCTTCAGAAGAAATTGACCAAGAAAAATTGCTGAAAATATTTTTTAAGTTCATACGTCCACCGCTAGGTGGCTAAATAGCATCAATCGTATAAAAAAATGCAATTTTCTCGAAAACTTTCCAATATAAGTTTAGAAATGAACACTCTCACGTTAATGCCACCATAATAGTCCATCTTTTTGATAAATGACTTTTTATTGTAGGGCGTAAAATAAAGGCGGGAGGGGATGCTAAACTTTTATGGACTGTAGTGTCTATAACTCAAGTTAGACTTAACGGAATTTTTGTTAACAAGGTCTGGTTCAAGAAAGGAAGGTTTGGTGAATAAATTAAAAAATCATCCATGCCATTCTAGTTCTTGCTGCCCTCGCCAAGGGGCGTGTTTTATAAAGTTATCCGTTTTATTAATTTTGCTCCAAAATCTTAAATGGAAACGTATAATTATTTTATTTGATTCAGAAAGTAGATCAAATTTGCAACAAAATATGCTCAAACCGCATGTCGATATCTTCATTTGTTTAATAATTATTGCTTAAAGAATATTTTATTAACAAATTTATTAAAGAAACAAAATAGGTAATTGAGTTTTCAATTTTTTTAAGTTTCGTGGTCAAGCATGGCATAGACAAATAAAAAAATGTGTATTTGTCTATAGCATGCTTGACCACGAAACTTAAAAAAAAATTGAAAACTCAATTACCTATTTTGTTTCTTTAATAAATTAGTTAATAAAATATTCTTTAAGCAATAACTGTTAAACAAATGAAGATATCGAGATGCGGTTTGAACATATTTTGTTGCAAATTTGATCTACTTTCTGAATCTAATAAAATAATTATACGGTTCTATTTAAGATTTCGGAGCAAAATTAATAAAACGGTTAACTTTATAAAACACGCCCCTTAGCGAGGGCAGCAAGAACTAGAATGGCATGGATGGTTTTTTAATTTATTCACCAAACCTTCCTTTCTTGAACCAGACCTTGTTAACAAAATTCCGTTAAGTCTAACTTAAGTTATAGACACTACAGTCCATAAAAGTTTAGCACCCCCTCCCGACTTTATTTTACGCCCTACAATAAAAAGTCATTTATCAAAAAAATGGACTATTATGGTGGCATTAACGTGAGAGTATTCATTTCTAAACTTATATTGGAAAATTTTTGAGAAAATTGCATTTTTTATACGATCGAAGCTATTTAGCCACCCAGCGGTGGACGTATGAACTTAAAAAATATTTCCAGCAATTTTTCTTGGTCGATTTCCTCTGAAGAATTTTTTTCCCAAACTTCTACGATTATTAGTTTCTGAGATACGGTACCTCGTCACCCTTATTGAATCACCCGGTACATATGTTACCTCATATCTCCGCCAATTGTGAACCGATTTTGAAATTTTTTTTTGCATTGGGTCCAGTCTACGTTCCGATTGATCCCATTTTTTTCGTAGGTATTAGACCTTTTTTGTTAGGTTTGTTCAGGACTAACTTCTTTGTTTATGAACCGATTTCGATGATTCTTTTTTTATTGGAAAGGGGGTATCTTAGGGATGGTGTATATTAATTTGGTCAAGTTCTGATGATAGGATTACTATTAATAACATCACTAAAAAGAGAAAAATAAAAAATTTTAAGAAAAAATTAAACCCGACTTCAAAAAAATTAAATGCAACAAATAAAATACACTAAAAGGTATAAAATAATTATTATCTTATTTAGTTACAACTAAACGACGAAATATTAACATGAAATTACTTTTTGAAGTCGGTGTCAAACATATACCTTTTATGAATCGCACTCGACGGATCTTACTTAGTACGTTTGGTGGGTACGCTCGCTTATAGGTATAGTTTGTTTGGTACCGACTTCAAAAAGTAATTTCATGTTAATATTTCGCCGTTTAGTTGTAACTAAATAAGACAATAATTATTTTATACCTTTTAGTCTATTTTATTTGTTGCATTTAATTTTTTTGAAGTCGGTTTTATTTTTGTCTTAAAAATTTTTTATATATTTCCACAACCATATATGTCTAGACAACATCTCTATTTTCTAAGTTAAATTCTGAGTACCTTATTCTTATTATATGATTTTTTTCCACTTTATCTATTTTAATTTGAGCTATTCAACAATTTTAATTTTTCATATGTTAGATAATTCTACTTTCGAGATAACAAATTTCATGAGTATTTTTGTTTTCTTCTTAAGGTAGTTGTCCCGCCAAATGGATTTTCTATGATTTTTTTTTGAAATTCAGGAGATTATTATTTAAATACTTCTGCATCGATTGGTGGCAAAACAAAATTTATGAACAATATAGTTCTGGAGATATTAAATTTCAAAAATAGAGTTTTTCAGACTCGTATACACTGCACTATACGGGAGGCATTCGGAAAATGTAGCATATATATTTAATTATAATTAAGAAACTCTTCTTTACCACTTGCTATAAAAAACTAAACCAACATTAAACAATACATATTTTTAAATTGAAAAGTTTTTGTTTTGCCGAGAGTAGCAGAGTTGTTGATCCGCAAAGAGAAGTCCGCGCAGGTTATTGATGCAAATACACACATATATCAAGATGATATATCTGTATATATATTATTTATTTGTTTGAGACTATAGTTTGAAGACTTGGTCTTCATCATCAGTCTTTCTTCACTATAAATGTTTTTCATGGAGTCAATATCCATATGATATTGACTCCATGAAAAACATTTATAATTGAAGAAAGACTGATGATGAAGACCAAGTCTTCGAAACTATAGTCTCAAACAAAATAAATAATATATATACAGATATATCATCTTGATATATATGTGTATATGTTTATTTGCATCAAGCAGAGGACAACCTCTTTTGTTTCTCTTTGTGACATATTTTAAGACAATTTTGATTCATAGTTACAACACAGTTTCTGAGATAATAATGAATAAATAATGAAAATGTATAAAAAAAATTTACACTAAAAACAATTTGGCAACAGCGCATTTATTTAACCAGCGAAAGATGTATAAAGCGTGCATGCGCTAGATTTTTTCAAAAATTATAATTTTCATAAGGTGTAACGTAGGCTGTTGATTACATTTGTTAAAAAATAACAAAACGATTTTTATAGAAATTTTTTTAACTTTTAAAATGTATTTTATCTGTCATTTTAATATTAAAATATTCAATCTCTTACAATGGTGCCAGATTTGTCAAATGAGCACGGGATTGGATAGAATCGGTACGGAAACAACAAACAATTTTGGGCTTATGAATTATGAATCCTTGTTGTCTGTTCTATATACTCTAGCATTAACTTTTTGCTTGTATTGTCGTGAAACAACTACCTTAATCTTTCAAATAGACACCCTTGTACGTTCTTCCAATTTGTTTCAGCCTTCTGGCTAGTACCTTTCCTTCCATCTATTCTTTGGTCTTTCTCTGCTTCTGTACCCCCATGGACGGTTATGCAGAACGATCTTCGGGAGACGATCGTCAGACATTCTTTCGACATGTTGGGTCCAATATCGCCTTCGATCATTAACCCATTCAACTATATCTTTTCTCTATATGTTTTCTTCGCCTATTCTTAGTCAATCCTGCTTCCTTTTGATTTATTTTAATTACAGTAAAACTTTAAAATATTGCTCTTTTTTTATTTTAATCTTCTCTATTTTCGTTGATCTCGTTTAAGGAATCCTCTAATTATTTTTATAAGTTAAATGAGACCCCATTAGTGTCGCGGGGTAGCAAGGAACATGCAGATGTCATGAGTATTTTTTACTGTACCACTACAGACAAAACTATTATATAATTTATCAACGGGAATAGTAGATGTGGATTTTGGTAAACTTGTCAAATATTTACCCTATGAACGACTTTCTTATTTATTTATTTTCGTTAAGCGATTTCTTTCCAAAAAAGAGACAAATGGGCGTCATTTCATGAGAGTGTGTGTTCCGGTTCATCAAGTAAAACTCGGAAGCCTAGGATCAATTTGTTTTCAATTCTGTCCATCAAAAAGAACAATGCTATTGAAAGGGGTGATCTTATTGCTAGTGAAAATTGATCTGCCAGTAAGACGATTGCGATTTTTTCGATCACATTATCTTCAGCCCAGCTTGAACATCTGTTCAATCACTTTTAAAAAATTCTTTGGAACTTGTGAAAATTTAACCAAGAGGATTATTGCAGTTCGCCCATAGGACTTAGCCATATTTACAAATCCAATCTGAAAGAGTCACAGAGGAGACTCATAGTCACTCAATTAATTTGTTTTCGCCTGAGTAAAATCTTTACATGTTCTTTTTTGTTATATTAAGAACCTGAATCACATTTTATATAGGTTTTAGTCATAAGATTTAGCTTTAAGCCAATTTGAAAATGTACTGCTAGGTACTTACATTTAATCTTCTCGATTTTTAAAATATATTTTATTTTGTAAAAAACATTTAGAAAACTTCATTTTGAAATTATTGAATTCGGTTCAAGAGTAGTAGCAGTTTATTTCAATAGATTTTAAAAATCATTACCATTTAACTATTTAACATATGTTAATCTATGTTGGTCATACTTACCAAAAATAACAGCCAAGAACAGCAACATACTTCTATCAGTAAAAAACTACTTTGATGGTGATATTAAAATGAAACGTCGGAAATTGAACTTAGGTTTTATGTCCATCACACGAAGTGCCTGATTGATATAAATAGGTAAAGTCCAAGAGGTCATTACAAATATACCTCAAATTTTATTATTGAAAAGTACTTTTCACTATTCATAAAATATAACATAGATAAGTCAATAGCTTCCATCAGAACAGAGACGTTAAAATGAAATGATTCAAAACATTTTCTTCTTTTCCTTGCATAAATAATACAATGAAATGTAGTCCATAAATTATTTAAATTTTATTCAATTTCCGACGTTTGGGAGACTTTTTTTCTCTCCTTCTTCAGGGTAGTCATCTTCATGAGTGTAGTATTTAATTTTATTTATTTTCTTAGAAAGACGGACTGGTAAGCGAAATAAGTAGGTTATAATGAAAGGCAGTCCATAAATTATTTAAATTTTATTCAATTTCCGACGTTTCGGAGACCTTTTTCTCTCCTTCTTCAGGGTAGTCATCTTCAGGAGTGTAGTATTTAATTTTATTTATTTTCTTAGAAAGACGGACTGGTAAGCAAAATAAGTAGGTTATAATGAAACCGAAACGTCGGAAATTGAATAAAATTTAAATAATTTATGGACTGCCTTTCATTATAACCTACTTATTTCGCTTACCAGTCCGTCTTTCTAAGAAAATAAATAAAATTAAATAAATATTACATTCAGAAAAATCTCGAAAGTGGTTAATTCTGATTTCATTAATCCTTTAATTCCTTTAAAAATTAAATTAATTATGGTCATTCAAGTATTTTTTTTTCAATTTTCAATGAATATTAATATTTATTTATGCGAATTTACAAATATTATATTTTAATTATTTAACATTTAAATTTAGAATTAATAATTAATATGAAATTATATGAGTTTGATTTTCAATCTTTGAAATCATTATATTCTCAATATATGTTCAGTTTTTCTAGTTTAAATGGATATATATTCAATCTATACCTCCAAACTTACACAAAGAGAAGGTAGTTAATTTAAAAAGAATTTATTTATGGGAGCCTCTTTCTTTGCGTGACAGGGTTAGTTCTTTAGGACTGCAGATGTACACCTGAACAATATTTGAAATAATACAGAATACTCATCCGATTTGCATATATAGCTGTTGACAAACCTTTTCAAACCGAAAACAAGAGAGTATTAAAGGGAGAGGGTGAAGACGTGCACCCTTGAGGGAAGTAAGGGACTGAAAGTTGAAACCCCAGGAAAAGAGAGAGCTATCAAGAAAGCCTCATTCCCTTTTAATGTCATGGGAATGAAACAATAACGTATTTACTGGTTCGACACTTCTCTTTATTTATTTATTTATTTATAATAAATATACATAGGTCAACTGTTGACCCTTGAGGCTCCTGCTTTGCCTGCGGGACGTCTAGCAGATATAAACACCATGTACAAACATATAAACATCATATATATATATACATATATCACATACTACTAAAGGGCAGTTGTGCCTGTGTCTGTATATATATGTATGTCCGTCCCTCCAGTGTCTGTATGTAAGCAACATTTCCGTGTGTATCATTTTTTTTTTTAATTTTCTTATAATTTTTTTTTCAAATATTAAGTAACAACAAATATAATATTAATTCCGTATTTAACCGAGAGTACCACTTAAATCAACTGGTGTGGGCATCAGACGACTTTCACATTAGTTTTTTCCTTATTTGAAATCATCATACCAATTTTTCTTCATTCAAATTACTTCAATTTGGCTTTCCACCAAGCCGTTTTGAGAAAACCGAAAGAAAGACGAAATTGCAAAATACCAAAAAATTTTAAGTAAACATATACTTTCGGTTCTTCGATTTTAGCCAAAATATCGAGGAATTTCTTCTAGCATCTAGATCGTTTAAGTTTCAAATTCCATTGCTCTTACTGTGTACAAGATCTGAACGATTAAAATATCCATTTTTCGACATAACTAATTCATTCTCACTTGATTCCAGTCGGAATTTATACCTACTCTTTGAAGAACTTAAGATTCGATAAGTGTATTGATTATTAAAAAATATTCTTTAAAAAATCTTCAAGTAAACATCAACTTCCGGTTCTTCGATTTTATCCAACATTTTGTGGTACTTTTCTTCTATCCTCCAATTTCGTAGCTCTGAGACTTATGGTTGCGAAACGCAGAGGGCCGTACATACATACATACGCACTGACCAATGGAGTTTTGCCCACTTTTTGGCCTCTGGGGATCACAATTTCCGGTTTTATGTCCTAAATCCGGTTTCCAACTCTTAAAGAGCATCAATTCCTTCCAACTAGAAGTTACAAAATGAAATTAACTTTTTTTCATCTCTGAGATACAAGCTCTCAAAGAGTCAGGACCCAGACTGGCCATCGCAATACTTTCCCATTATATTTCATAGAATATAAATTTGAAAGTTAAAACTAAGTTATAACCTTTTAACCCTTAGACTACCAATTTTAAATCTTTTTATTTAGGAGTTTATTTATAGTTTATTTATATTCCTTCATGGGACACATGCGACCCGTTGCCAGTCTAAGGGTTAAACTAGATTTAAATAAGAATCTGTTAATCATCAATCATATTATACATATATATTTTTTATTCTCACCCGTAGATACCCTATTTGGGTTTTGAATTAATATACTATATTTAGGAACGGAACATCAGTATGCCCGACTCGCACTTGTCCGGATTATTCTAAGGTTCATATAATTTTTTTCTAGTTAGTTCTTTTATTCTGCAACTGTTAACGGACGATCTTTAATACAAGCCGATGAACTAATCTAGAAACTTCAACGTACTAACATAACGAAACTGCTAGAACAAAACAATATCATGTCGCTTATAAACTTTTTAAATAAGAGACTGCGGAGCGTCAATATGCTTGCATTTTCAGGAAGATTAAGGTTTAAAGAGACCATATATATTTTAATGAAACAATTAATACGAAAGGATATATGATTCGGGATCAACACATTGGTAGTTCCCATGCATTTAAGAGTGTCTAAATGCTGCCTCTTCAAATTGTGTACTTCTTCCTCTTTAAATCATTTGAAAGCGAAACTGTACATAAACCATAAATGTGGAAGTAATTCTCCGTTTCTTCAATCTCTCCTCGCAGAGAGTAAATATCTTGTTTCCGATTCAACCCCTTAACGAGAGGTAATTCAGCTTGATGCTAATATGCGTTCACCTTATGTTGATAATTTGGCTCACGCAGCGAAATAGCTAAAAGCTTTCCAGCTGAAGACAAGTTTAAAAAGTTTTTTAATAGACAGAATCAGGTTCAACAAAATAGAAATATTTTAAACAATAGGAAGGGAAATTAATTTCGGCTAAAAGACGATTTCCAAAGGATACTATTATATTAGTTGAATAAAAAAAAAAAAAAAAACATATAAATTCATTACATGAAAAAATCAAATTTACCGTAGAAAAAGAAAAAGAAAAAACATTAAATTATTTAGACCTTAAAATTAAAATTGAAGAAAATAAACACACATTCGAAATTTATAGGAAAGATACATCTACAGATACCGTAATTCACAACATGGCTTGTCGACCAATGTCACATAAATTAGCAGCATTCCATTCAATGATCCACCGTTTAAATAGTATCCCATTAAAGAAAGAGCATTTTTTAACAGAACTAGAGATAATCAAAGAAATAGCTATAAATAATGGTTATGAAAGCAATTTAATAGATCAAATATTAAAAGGTAAAATTCAAAAATCAAATTTAAATTTAATCTATTCACAAAATTCCCAAATTAAAGATCTGCCAAAACTAATATTACCATATTATGGTAAGATGTCCGAAAGAATAAAGCATAAATTAAAATCTTTAGGGTACGCAACAATCTTTAGATCACCATATACATTAGGAAGTGAATTAAGTCAAATTAAAGATAAAATTCCGGAAAATGAAAAATCCGGTGTATATAAATTGACATGCCAAGATTGCAATGCAACTTATATAGGAAAAACGGAAAGAAATTTATCTATTAGGATCAATGAACACAAGAGAGCCTACAAATTAAAATATGAAAATTATGCATTTGCAGGGCATTTAAATGCTAACAATCATAGTTTTCCAGATCAATCCAAAATTAAATTGATCAAAGAAGTCAATGACCCCTTAATTCTTTCTTTAAAAGAATCCATTGAAATATTAAAATCCTTGGAAAAAAGCCCAATTGAATCTTTAAATGAAAAACTAGAAATTATCAATGACCCTTTTTTAAAAACATTCCATTCATTCAGGTAAAACTCTTTAGAAAATACCTAAACAAAAGAGTAACCCAGATATTGATCCAGGTATATTCTAAACTCCCAAGAAGAAACATGAAGAAAAAGACATTATATATTTTTCAAATTTTCTATGTATAAATCTTAATTTGTAACTAATTTGAAATATTTGTGATAGACTGATGATGAAGGCTATGCCTTCGAAACTATAGTCTCTAGAAATAATTAAAAATTATTTTATTTAAAAAACAGAAGACTCTCTCATTTTATTTTTATTTTTTAACCTAAAATAAAAAAAAAAAAAAAAAAAGATACTATTATATATCCTTATATTTTATAGTTTATACCTTAGAACTCCTCACTTTCTCTATTACCATTGAATTTCCTTCTTGGTTTTTAAGCTGACTTAAAATTTCCTATTAAAAGAAAAGACCAGATTAGTCTCTTAATATGAATAATGTTTTGAGAGAAAGAACGATATATGTGAGAAAAATAAGCCATAAATTTTTTCACTAAGATCTGGTGATGTAAAGTATTATTTCTAACGTTTGATCCATTATTTTAGACAGTGAGTAATGATCACTTTAAAATAAATAATACGTACTTAATGACAGGTTACATATGGGTTGAAGTTGTTTACAAGAATCTATGTCGCTGTGAATGTATAAATAAGTAATAAATGTGCGGGGAAAGTAGAGGAGGCTGTAAATAAAAGTGGATCTGTACCGTCATCATGCGAGGAAAGTATATACAATATAGTATGGTGTTGCCGCCATGTGGTAGAAATTGAAACTAACGCAATCGGGTCGATATCACAAATGTCATATGCATAATCAAAGAATATTAAACTTTTTATTTGATTATTTATACCTTATTAGATATATTATATGTAGTTATTTTTGTTTATATGCCATTAAAAAAAATAAGCTGACGTGTTCTGATGTGGCCATCCACTTGACTTTACCATACAACCTGGCCCCTCACTTATATTTAATATTTAATAAAATTATTTATAATCATAAAATTTGGTTTAGTTTGGTAAATGGCCAAGATTTTCACTTTTTGACCCTCCCCCCATTTTCGGGCGGATAGATTTTGCATTTTTCTTCACTTCTGGGGGTCCACTGATTATGTATACATAATTTGGTTGAGTTTGCTCAAACAACCTAGATTTTTAATTTTTAAGCCCCCTCGACCCCCCTTAATTTTGGGTCGATATGCACCAAAATCTAATCAGCTCTTAATCTCAATGGACCAAAACTACGTGTGAAATTTGGTTTCGATATTCACACAAGTTTTTGAGCTAGCTCGTCCACAAAATTGGTAACGCATAGACTAACTAACTAACTAACTAACTAACTAACAGACATTTTGACAAAACAATTATTATCTCAAAAAATATAATTTTTTCGATGTTCACTTATTAGAGCTTTTTTGTAGACCTAAATGCTATGGTTTCGCTCAATTTTTTTAAATGAAATAGTTTCAGCCGTTTTTTAGATATTTTGAAAAACAGAAGGAAAAAAAAACACTTTTTTCATTCACGATTACAATACTTGACCATACCCTGTATGGTAAAGTAAAAAAATGGCTCTCAAAATACCCCAATAAGCAAGACAAGATTTCACCACCAGTTGGCGTATCTGCAATTTCCAGTTACCAATAGTAGGTCAGAAATCAGTCGGGTTACTCTCCTCAAACGTCTCTCGAAAATCGCACTTTCGCGACTGGAATTACGAAAAAATATTTTCCAAAGGGACAGAAGAAAATAAAATATTTTCTTAACAACTTCAATATAATGTTCTGTCGAAGATGATTCCAGGTTCAATTAAGGTGTACGCTATTTTAATAATCAATATTTACAGCCCAAAGAGTTAAATTGGAAAAACAAAAGTAGAAAAATTATAATTAGGCGTGTGTAAATCAAATCAAATGCTTAAGACCGAGGGGGAGGGAAGAGGATTTCCCTTCATTAATAAAAAATCTTTCCATCATTAATGTAGACCCACTGATTCGCAATCGCATCTGTTTGACCGTTTCGTTCCGAAATATATTGTGTATCCTAGATGGCTAATAACGAAAAGTTAAGTCAAACATAGCTGATTAGAGTGGAGGCAACGGAAGGCGACCCCAAAAAATCCGCCCTCACCATCCATCTTTCTTCTATTTTTTTCTTTTTTTTTTAATTAAAAATCAACCAACTTTCTGCAAAAAATCAATCGGCCATTCTTGAATTCCCCTAAGTCCTTAAAATATATTCTCTTTTCGATATTTAAGTTTACTCTCGTTTCATAGAAATACGAATAGACTGGCAAGAAGAGGATTCCCTTTCCGTTTTTCGATAATTGTATATATTTTGGTTAAGATTTTTGGAAAATTTTGTACATTGACAATATGTTTTGTAAGTGGCGAAGGATGGGTGAGGTGGGCCCCTTAAATTAAAAAGTCGCCGGCCCCAAACCCGAATCCATTTTCTACAATTATAAGCCGTCCTTTATTTAAATTCAGAAGTGGAAATGAAGCACGTAAGATTGTCTTGTAGCAAATCCGAGCTGTTATTGAAAATTTTTATTACATATCAGAAGGGTTTGTATTCACCCTCTTCGGAAATAGAGCCCGGGTGCCAAAAAAACAATCAGGACCAATGGCATACAAATTTGACTCAAATATTTAATATTTTGAGGTCTGAACAAATGAAGCTTAAGTCTTTGAGTGAAGTTTTTACGTGTGTGTTCTATATGTAAGATGGGTCCACCACGCAGGATAGCAATTGACAGGGATCAGCTTTTTGGCACGTGGGATCAATTCCCAAGGGTGTGAGTGTGAATACAACCCTCTGACATATCATAAAAATTATCCATAACAGCTTCAATTCAGTAGACCACATTCTATTTGTATATTTATATTTATACGAACATATGAAAATTTATTTCATCGATATTTATTGGCATACATTTGTACATATTTTATCACCTTTTCTCTCATTCTATTGTATATAGTGTTTTACTTTGTGCGACCAACATGTAAAAATTTATTTAATCGATATTTATTGCCAAACATTTGTACATATTGTGTCACTTTTTCTCTCATGGTATTTTATATAGTGTTTTACTTTGTGCGAGCAACATTTAAAAATTTATTTCAGAGATATTTATTACCATACATTTGAACATATTGTATCACTTTTTCTCATTGTAGTGTGTATAGTGTTTTACTTTGTGCGACCAACATTTAAAAATTTATTTCATCGATATTTATTTACTATTGCCATGAATTTGTATATTGTATCATGAATAATCAGTAGAGATTGTGGTGTTGGTGCAAGGTGAAACATCTTTATTGTATCATGGTATAAAGTGACCAGGTATGTCAGCGATATCATGTCATTTCCTGCTTCTAGTGGTTGAAGCAAACATGATTCTATGTTTCTTCGGTATTTTTGCTTGAGGTAAAAACTGAGGCTGAATTCTTTCCCAAAATGTACCATTTAAGACGATAAACGAAGTCTAATGGATTAGGATGATCATTTGACCCACCCATTCCTCGGATATTCGAAAAAAGTTCTCTAACACATCCTGGTTAAGTCTTGATTTTAAAATATATTCAACATTATATTTTGTATGTAAATATTTTTACAATTCTATCAGCGATTTGTTAGTTACAAGTATTCCTTTTTGAAATGGAACTATGATTATGGATTCCAGTAATTCGGACACCTGATCTAACAGTTTTTGTTGTTTTTCAAAATTGGTTCCAAAAGCACCAACCCTGCTGACGTCACTGCGCAGTAGAAACGAAAAATGGTCGAGCTCCTCACATACCGGGTCTAGGTGTATCGTGTATTGTATCACTTTTTATTATTATTTGATATGCTCTCTCGTTGTAATGTATAATATGGTGTTTTACTTTGTGTGACCAATATGTAAAAATTTATTTCATCTATATTTATTTTCAATTGCCAAACTGTCCATTGTATCACTCTGTATAATTGTGGTGTGGATCATGTTTAAGTATTTGTACAACCAACTTGTTAAGGCTTTTGCCGTCGATAATTAATTAATTGAATTAATTAAATAAATAAATAAATATTTATAGAAATTTTAGGTATGTTACTATGAGCAAATTGAGCTTTTATTTTGATATGAACTTGAATCGATTGAGCTCTTTTATGGATAGAAGCTGCATATCCATTGCTTTAGGCCCCCCAGCAATAGGAAATTATGTTTTAATTAAAAACGAATGATAAAAAATATAATTATGTATTATGAGAGATAAATGATTTTACGATAAATCATTATAATATATTAATTTGACGTATAAATTTAATATAGGTAGCTAGTAATTTAAAAATTAGTATACATATAAATAAATTAATAGCGAATCGATGAATTCATTGAATGAACACCATTATTTATGAATCTGTCAACGAATGAGATATTGTTAAAATTGTCGACTCGCATATAACTCAATTTTGATTTCATGGAAAAAAATGAAGAAAATTCCGAAAATTGGATTTCATATTGCCATTGGCCTTTCGGCCTGGCCTTACAGATCACATGACACAATTTTTTTCCAGCTCAATCTTTGAGGAATTCCAAGAAAATTGAATAAGAATAAAAGTAATTAAATTCCAAAAAACATACCATCAATAAAAAATGTACACACAGAAATTATATGATACAGGGTGGGCAATAAAGATCTACCACATTTTCAAGAGGTATAAAAAAATGAAAAAAATAAACTAGAAAAAAAATGAATATATTTTTGAAAAGAACATAAAATATTTTTATTTTTTAAAAATTTTTTAAACATTATATCAGACGAAAAGGATGGGGGGAGGGTCAAAAATGTAAATTCTAGACCTTTCGACCAAACTATGTATACAAAATTTTGTTAGTTTTGACATTTTTAGCCTTCTGGGTGTCCACAGAATATGCATACGAAATTTGGTTGAGTTAGGTCAAAAGGGCTAGAATTTTCATTTTTGATCCTCCCACTATTTTGGCTGGTTAGTTTTTGTACTTCTAGCCTTTTTGGAGGCCACAGAATATGTAAACAAAATTTGGTTGAGTTTGGTCTAAAGGGCTAGAATTTTCATTTTTGATCACCCCTTCCCCCTTTTGTTTGATAATCTTTAAAACACATTAAAAAAAATTATTTTATGTTCTTTTTAAAAATATATTCCGTTTTTTTTTTCTAGTTAAATTTTTTTCATTTTTTATACCTTTGAAAAATGTGGGAGATCTTTATGCCCCACCCTGTATTACTGAATAGAAAAACAAAATAATTAAAAAAAATAATAATAATAATAATAATAATAACTTCAAAATAAAAATAATAACTAAAAATTCAGACCATTAAATAATAAATAAGCTAGCTAGTGAAAAAAATGATCCTATTCTTTTCTAGCATTTGTTCGGGTTTTTTAGACAGTCTGAAATGTACATTCTGCTTTTGTAGAAAGTCGGTTCGGTCAAATGGGCTTTCTTTATGAAATTGGGGATATGGTCCCTTGCATTTTTAGCGTTCTTTTATTGTTTGCTTTTTTTCGAGATTTTTCTTTCTGATTTCATCTGTCAACATTGATTTTGAAAATACATATTTGTGCTTTGAATGAAATTTTTTGAGAAATTATTTCATAAATGACAAGCTTTATACAAATCATCAATTTGATCTAGAAAGGTTCAATTGTGGAACATTAAGATTTTATTAATTAGATTTGTTCATAAAATGCCACAGTGCTGAAGCTTTCAAATTCCTCTGACAAGATAAAAAACTAATTATATAATCTTTCTGCTAGAACGATTTCAAGCAAAAAAAAATCTCTTTTATCCTAACCCAATGTAATTTTCAAATTGATAAATTGCAGGTCCTAATGAGCAGAGTACTTTGTATTTGGCATTTTTTTTCATTTATAAAAAACTTTGCTCGGAATTTATTTTTAATGAAACATACAATAAGAAATAACAAATAAAATAATTCTAATTAAAAAGACTGATGTAGTTCCAACTTTTGAAAGTATACAGTGTCTCTAACAAATAAATTACTTAATATATACGTGTGTATAAATATGTAATTATATGTTTATTTGCATTTAACAGAAGATAATCTCATTCATTTCACTTTATTACAAATGTACCCATTATATAGACCAGCCTGCGACCCAGCACAGCAATTAATGCGACCCGACATAAAATTATAAATTTCCTTAAAACATTGCTATTTTTATGTTACTGGAAAAGATAGATATCTGATACAATTTGACCTGATATTTTTTTTATTTCTCAAATAAGAAGAAATCTCCCCACATGGTTTCAAAGAATAAAAAGGCAGATTTTCAATTTTGTATGCGAAAAAATATATCGAGATTTCGGAAAATATAATAACAATTTTGCGTACTATTTTGAACCATTTTTATTAGTTTTAAATATTTTAATCTACAAACTTTCTGATTGAATGTATGACACTGCAATCAGACATTGAACTGAAAGAAATATTTAATAATATCTCTTTTATTGTCTCCTTCAATATATAAAATTCATGCTACCCTCGGCAAAAAAACTTTCAATTTAATATCTCTTTATTAAAATGTCATAAATAATTGGTTGGGGAAAAAGAAATCCATTATTTTTTCGGTAGATGGCTGTAGTGATCGATATCTCGTAAATTATCGATCAAACAATTTCAAATTTATGCTCGTTGTCAAGGTAACAGTTCGCACTAAAAGAATTCGTTTGCAGTTTTTTGTTTTGTCCATTCAGTTCTGAGTTACACGGCGTTAAAGATGGAAGTCAACAAAGAGAAAATTCGGTACATTTTACAGTTTTTCTTTGATAAGGGCGAAAATGCAAGTCAGGCGGCTGAAAATGTGAATAGTGTTTATGGTCCCGATACTGTAACAGCTAATTACGCGCAATTTTGGTTTCGTCGATTCCGTTCGGGTATTTTTGACGTTAAGGATGCCCCTCGCACAGGCAGGCCCGTCGTCGAAAATGTCGACAAAGTCACTGAAATCATCGAAGTGGACCGGCATGTTAGTAGTCGTAGCATCGCCCAGGAGTTAAAGATCGACCACAAAACAGTTTTAAACCATTTGCACAAAGCTGGGTTTAAAAAAAGCTTGATGTTTGGGTGCCACACCAATTAACACCAAAAAACATGATGGATCGAATTTCCATCTGCGAAGCCTTGGCCAAACGTAATGAAATCGACCCATTTCTTAAACGGATGGTGACTGGGGATGAGAAATGGGTCACATACGACAACATTATGCGAAAGCGATCGTGGTCAAAGCGCGGTGAAGCAGCTCAGACGGTGGCCAAACCGGGACTAACGGCCAGGAAGGTTCTGCTTTGCGTTTGGTGGGATTGGAAAGGAATCATTTATTACGAGTTGCTTCCATATGGCCAAACATTAAATTCAGACATCTATTGTCAACAACTGGACCGTCTGAAGCGAGCAATTGACCAGAAACGGCCAGAATTGGCCAACAGAAGAGGTGTCGTGTTCCATCAGGACAACGCCAGGCCACACACTTCTATAGTGACTCGTCAGAAACTCCAGGAGCTTGGTTGGGAAGTTTTGATGCATCCACCATACAGTCCGGACCTCGCACCAAGCGATTACCATCTTTTTCTTGCATTGCAAAACTTTTTTAGTGATAAGAAATTGGCATCAAGGGAAGAGTGTGAAAATCAATTGCTGGAGTTTTTCGCTAATAAGGACCAAGACTTTTATGAGAGAGGCATAATGAAGCTACCATTAAAATGGCAACAAATTATAGAACAAAATGGTGCATATTTGACCTAAATCGGACAATGCAAAACATGTTAAATAAAGTCTTGAAGTTCACGTAAAAATAATGGATTTCTTTTTCCCCAACCCGATATTATCTACCCAGAAACAATAATTTTCCTCCTGGCTTCACAATAATTATGCACTTTTTAGAAATATGAATTTACGTAGCTATTTTCGAGAATAAAATTCACTAAAAGCAAAATTATAAGCACAACTATCAGTAGACAAAAATAAACAAGTTTAGAATATTTGAAAAATTATTTAGGGAGATTCATTGAGTCCTATGCTCTTCAACGTGATAATGGAGGATATTATCGAAAATCTACCCGAACACCTTGGCTACAAATTGGGGGAATCACTTTCGCCAGTGGTGTGCTATGCTGATGACGCGGTCCTGATGGCGGAGTGCGAAGAGGACCTTCAAATTCTCCTGGACAAATTGTCTGAAAATTCCGATCGGCTTAACATGCAAAGTTTCTACCGCCAAGACAAAATGCATGGCGATTGCAAAAGCTTCCCTTAGGTGTAACTTAGTCATCAACAACAGTCCAATAGAACAAGTCCCAAGCTTTAACTATCTGGGAGTTCAGATTTCTAGCAGACGAAACCTTAAGGAAGAAGTAACTTCGCAAGTCATCAAAGGAGCAAAAATTTCAGGCTGTCTATCCAATCTGTCTGGAAAAATAAGTTTATGTCTGCCGAAAGTAAAATTAGGTTATATAAGACTTGTGTTCGCCCGATAATAACATATGGGGCTGAGTCCAGGGCAGACACAACCATTACAAAGCAGCTTCTCCGGACAACTGAGATGAGAGTTGTAAGACCCATCCATTAGAAGACCCTAAATGACTAAACTCGGAGCGAACACCTTAGGAAAATAAGCGGTCTTCAGGACGGATTGGGTTCATGTAAGAAGAAGATGCTGGGCTGCCCATTAAGACAGAATGCAAGACGACCGTCTCCTGAAAATATTGGCAAAAAATAGTCCCGAGGGGGTCAGAAGCCGTGGAAGACCAAAAAAACGATGGAAAGAGAGTTATGACCCTGATGACTTATTATAATATGTTGGAGAAACAGGTGTTCACACCTATATAGAAGAATAAGAAGAAGAAGAAAATTATTTTCATCTAATATTTTCATTTTTTAAAATATTTATTATTTCAGTAATTAAAAATAATTAATCTAGAAAAATGACTAAAAAGTGCGCTGATAGAATGATCTCTCTTTCTTTATAGCATCTAGGGCAAGGATTCAAATACAAGTTTAGACCTGCAACGAAGGCATGGATTCCAAATACAAGCCCAGACTCTATTTTAGATTAGTAGAAGTGAATTTCTTAATTTCTATTATTCTAGGAATGGCTTTTTGACTATTGCACTTGGACTAATTGGATATACTTATTATATATAGAGAGAAAATTAAATTAATTCATAATTTAGAAATGTTAAAAAATAATTAAAATCGATATATTTCTAAAATACTTCAAATTGCTAATAGCAGTAGATAAATAATTTAAAAACAACATCCTGAAGGAAAAGTAACTCAAAGATTTCAAGTCAAGTCAATGTTCTGACGATGAGTTAAGAGCTCGAAATATATAGAGTAAACTAAAAAAATCTTTGTATTTTAATTTTTCTCCTTGTGAAACACCACCAACTCCAACCTAATTTAATTTCAAAGATTATACCTAATGCTATGATATTTTTGCTTTCTTGTCTTGGTGGATATCATCATCCTACATTATTATTTCTTGATTAACAAATATCAATGAAATTAGTAAATTTCATATGCGGCCCGAGGAATTTGTTTTTCCTTCAAATGCGGCCCATGTAATCCAAAAGGTTGGGCTCCAGTGATATAGACTTATATAATAAAGATGTCTAAATTTAGAATCCTTCTTATTCGACCGCAATATTTTACAAATGAAAATTGAAATCTTTGAGTGAAATATTTAGCACGATATATAGTGTCAAAGGTGTATTTGGTATTCATAGACTACACTAAAACATTCGAATGGATTAAATACGATTCAAGGTCCGCCCCCGTGGTGTAATGGTCAGAGTAACTGACTGGCAACCCGGAGGTCTCGGGTTCGATTCCCGGCTATACCCAGACATTTTTTCTGTAAGTATAGGGTCTGGTAATAAAAATTAAGTGGGAGATAAATTTAACCGAATTTATCGCGCGGAGAATTTACCACTGCTCGAAGCCCCTAAAACCTTAGTAAATTGGATATTGAATTGTATCTAATTTTCTGAGATTGGCTCGTGATCCCGGCTTCTTTTCCTTCTACTCTGTTCTTTTCACGATGGAGGGGCCAGCCCATACAGGCCTTTAGGGGATCCACCTTCTGGTGTATCTCCTTCTCACATCAATATCATTAAAAAAAAAAAAAAAAAAAGGAAACTCTGGCCTCACAAGGAGTAGATAACAATTATATCAAAATTATAGAAAACCTATACAAGAGCTGTGAGGCTAGAAATATGTTAGATGTACCTGGACCTTTAATTTTTTATAAAAAGATGAGTAAGGTAATGGTTCCCTCTTTCACCAAAAATATTTAATTGTGTTCTCAAAGAAATGTTCAGTAAGATTCAATGGAAAAAGAAGGACTAATAATAAATGGAACCTATCTGAACAATCTACCATAAATTTCACAGATGACATACTACCATGATCAAAAAATACCCGGTCAATGTTAATCTTTTAAAAACTAAAAACTTTATTCATCTTATTTTTAATCGTCGCCTTCCAAGTAGTCCCCATTGGTACCAATGCACTTATGCCAGCGTTTTATCCAGCTTTACAGTGTAAGCAAGAAATAAGTTGCGCAATTCAGAGGGGTGGTGGGGGATCATGTACCGGGGATGTTATGTTTGATATAACTATCTCACAAAATTAAGACCTTTTATTTTGTTTTGGAAACCATTTGAAAGGGTGTTCATGACCCCCGCCCCCCTGGGACGGCCCTTGCATTCTAGAGCCCTATAAAGTGTGCAACATTTCTTGCTAACCCTGTATTAATTAGAAGATCTAAAAAAAGAAATCACCGAGATGTTTAAAAGATATAAGCTAGAGAGGGTAAAAAAATTGGGCTAAATATAAAATGAAAAAATCTGCATTCATCACAAATGGTATTCAAAAGAATATTAAATATAAAGAAGAGGCGCGAAGAAATGTAAAAACGAAATAATATATAATTTTATAAATTTTAGGATTTATTTAGTCACATAAATTAAATAAATAGAGTAATTTCAGTTAGTTAACAATATATTTATTTTATAGATTTACTTTAGACAGTTTCGGTCCCCACTGGTAGACCATTTTCAGTAGTACTGGAAAAACGAAACATTTTATAAGATTTTTTCTATTATATACAATAATTATACAAAATAAAAACCATTAAATTTCATATTTATACTAATTTCGTTCAAGATTTGGAATTTGTCACTCTGTACATATAATTCATTTTTAATTTAATATTTAATATGGATATTTCAATATACTTCAAAAAAAATTACAAACACATGTCTTTGGTTTTAGAATATGATTTTAACTGATGATAAATTAAAGGTTTACCGCTTCTCCATTAAAATTCATATTCTAAAACCAGAGACAAATGTGTTTTTTTTTTTTTAAGATTAATGAAATATCTATGTTAAATTAAAAATGAGTTAGAGTGACAAATTCCAAATCTTGAACGAAATTGTATGTATACCATAATAAACTGCAACGGATCGTTGCTAAACTTAATCCAAATTCATTTGAAATATTAATATGTTTATTCCTTTATTATTAATAAGATATCACTTGCTATTTGCAGTTCATATTGACTTTAAGTAAAAAATAATGATCGATTCTCATTTAATAGTCGAGGAATAACCATTCTACATTGAATTTTGATGTTTCTGGTTATTATTGGCAACCATTGCTGGAGACATGGAGGAATCGAGTTAAAATCAAAAATAGTAATCGATTCTCATTTAATACCTGAGGAATAACAATTCTACATTAGGTTTTTGACGCTTCGATTATTATTGGTAACCATTGCTGAAGACATGGAGGAAACGGCTTAAAAATCAAAAATAACGATCGATTCTTATCTAATACTAGCGGAATAACCTTATTGCATTCCATTTTTGATGTTTTGACTATTAATGGCAACCTCTACTGATAACGTGGAAGAATCGACTGAGCTGCAGCTAGTATTAAAAACGCTCAGCACCCCTTCGCTGTCAAATTGATTAAAAGTC
The DNA here is from genome assembly GCA_024734495.1 of Forficula auricularia. NCBI lineage: Eukaryota > Metazoa > Arthropoda > Insecta > Dermaptera > Forficulidae > Forficula > Forficula auricularia. The sequence continues at coordinate 1,252,214 of JALMQS010000861.1, read as the reverse complement.
GAACAAGCGCTTTCGCCAACTCTTTTGTCCCTATGACCTCCAGAGACTGGAACTCGCTCCCTGGCACCATCTTTCCCGCGACTTATAACCTTCAGCTATTTAAGACCCGTATCCACAGATACCTTCGACCCCCGCCCAACCCATAAAATTCTTTCTTCTTTTTTTCACGATGGAGGGGCCAACCCAGGCCTTTAGGGGTTGCACCTTTTGGTGTAACTCCTTCTCTCAACATTATCATAAAAAAAAAAAAAAAAAACTTGACAGAACTACTAACTTATGACACTTGATAAATACACTAATTTTTAAAAAAATCGTCAGAGCCATTTTTGAGAAAATTCAAAAAAAAAACGAAATAAAGGAAGTGGTTGTAAATTAGTAGTGTCGCGATAACTTCAAATAAATGAAAATGTGAAAGTCGTGTGGTGAAAACACCAGTTGATTTTTTTTTAATTTGAATGAAGAGTATATAATAAAAATATTAAAGTACGGGGGTCGCGAGTCCTCCTCATCAGATAGGTTCATAAAAAGTCTACCAATTAAATACCAATTTTGAGTTTGATTATTTTTAGGCGCGTCTACTTGGGCTCCATCTCTGGCCCCATTCAGGCTATTTGTGGTCGGAGAATCTCCAAGCCAGCCTGGGGGTACTAATTAACGCTCTTCGACCATTCGTTCATTGAAGCAGACCTATTAGGAGGGTTTTTACTAATCCGAATAATCGCGTGGTTTTTTTCAATGCTTACAATGATAAGATAAGTATACCTCTTGAAGAGGATATACATCTGTAAGTACACATATAAACTTATATATGAAAATATTTCATCAATTTGAGACTATATAGTTTTGAAAGGTTTAATACCTATCTAAAACTATCCGAAATATTTTTCTGAAATTTAAAATTGCTCTTTGAATTATACAAAACCGAATATTTAAATCTTTTTTTTTTCTAGGTTCCCTTTCTGTTCTTATCCGAAAAATCTTGCACTATAATAAAAATGAATAGAGAGCAGTACTTAGTGCTTAAAGTATTCTGAGGAATCATCTATATCAGGGCTGTCCAACCCGTGCGGCCCAGCACTGGATTGAGTGTGGCCCAACATAAAATCATAAACTTCCATAAAAGATTGAGATTTATCTGTAGAGATATATTTATTCTCTTTTTCGAAATATGAATGTACATTTGTACAATACGTGAAGCTTTTTATCAAGAATAAAATTCACTAAAAGCAAAATTATAAGCTCAACTATAGTATAAGATAAAAAAATAATGAAATTTCGAATATTTAAAAATTCCTCTACTTCTTATATATTTTTATTTTCTAAAATATTTATTATTTGAATAATTTATATGCTACGACACTAACCAAGTCTATAGTTATATCATTCTATTACAAGGAGACAAGGAATTAGGATTTTCTAGAACAATCACAATTAATTGATAATTTCTCTCCTGCACTAAAACTTGTCAGCATTGTCATTTGGATCTTTTGACGTTCTTGCATGTCAATAGAAAATGGATAGTCAGAGATTATTATATACTTAACCCTTTTAAAAAATAAAATATCATTCAATTTAAACCAGGGCTGTCCAACCCGTAGCCCAATATAAATTCATAAAATTGCTTAAAACATTAAGATATATGTAGATACTGGAAAACACACAACAATTTGGCCTGATAATTTTTTTGCTCTAAAATAAGAAATCTGAAAATCTACTGTGAAGTTTTCGAAAAATAAACGTGCTAATTTTAAATTTTGAATCTGGAACTAGATTTCAAGATTTCCGAAAAATAATAATCATTTTTGTCTATTTTCGACTCCATTTTCATTATAAATAAATTTTCTACTTGCAAACTTTCTGATTGAATCTTCTAGTACAACAATCATTAGATTCCGATTTGAAAGAAAAATTAAATATTGTTTCTTTATTAAAATTTTATATTAATTATGGATCCAGGAAAAAATATAAACAATTACTAATACATATTATCACTTTCTGTAAGTAAATTTTATAATTTTTCTCATTAATATATCAAAGAATAATTGATATATCAATGATAATTGTTTTGACCGCGCTTATTTGAAAAAGATATTTATTGCGAGACTACTGCGGATTACGCTATTGGAGTCTGCGGAGTCTTAAGTCTGGACCAAGAGAGAAAAATATAAGCTACAATCCAACGTCATTTCGCGTATAGCCCTTTCTGTAAGTATGTAGGAATGTATTTAGATATACGAGAAGCTATTTTCAAGTATAAAATTTACGAAAAGTAAAATTAGAAGCTCACTATGAGCTAAAAAATAATAAAGTTCTTATTTCTACAATATTAATTATCTTTTTTGACTAACAAATATCAATAGAATTATATAATAATATTTTATCCGCCGCCCGAAACATTTTTTTTTTCAAATGTGGTCATGGAGCAACTCCCTGGCCAGCAAGTTGCCCGCCGAAGACGGGCTTCGCAGCTGGTTAAAGATAATGAAATTATTTTTCTCTAAAAAAATAATTGCAAGTGAATGCATGTATGTAGTTCTATGTAGTAGAAGAGAAACCGAAACAATCATTTAAATATAATATTTATGTAAATGTCCTAGTTTTTCTAGACATTTGTCTAGATCCCATTTTTGTCGGGCATTTCGGTAATTATCATTATTTAAATTCTCCGCTGTTTTATACGAAGGAAAAGTATCTCTGGTCTGGAGTAAAATAATAGAAAGGCATAAGACCAGTAGCGAGGGACCAAACATTTCAAGTAGGATTTGGCATGCCTTCCACCGATATAATCCGATGGCTTTTTGCAATATGAATTTCAAATCTACTTCTGAAACAAAAGTACGCAATTTTCTAAAACTCTTTTTGAACTAATAAATAAACATAACTCTATAAAATGTCTGAAAAAATTAATAAGTTTGTGAGATAACAACGATCTCTCGGAAAAAGACGATTGGCGATGCTGACTCTCCCCGGGCTTCAAAATACCATTCTTTCACGGCATTTTATTTTCCACGTTTTACATATTACAGTGTAGACCCATTCCATTTGGCCTCGAAGAAGGCCTTGCATAATTAAGAAAATGACTCTGAACTTTAAAAAAAAATTAATTAATAACAAATCTTTTTTTTTTTTTGGTTTTTAAGGAATTTGGTGTTGGTACTTGGTGAAACATTTTTTAAAATTATTGGATAAAAAATACTTGGTAGGTTTCACATTAAGATATAAAAAATAAAACGAATTTATTTTTGGAGAATCTTTAATCTCGATATATATACGTATATATTTCGGGTGACTAACCCATCTTCAGGAGAAACAGAAAGTAACTGACCTGGATAAGTCGAATTTCAATACAATACAAACCCTATGGCTTCAACTCTTAGAACATCTGGTATAACTCCTGCTTTATATAATACAAACACTTTAGGTTCACAACTAATTAATAATAAATTAGACAAAATTGACAAATTAGATAAATCAGGTGTATATAAATTGACTTGTGATAATTGCGACGCAATCTACATAGGACAAACTGGACGCTCTTTTAGAACTCGCTACTCGGAACAAGAGCCTTTAATAGTCTTAGCATATCAGATGATATTAATATGGAATCTACTTCTACCTTCGCCAATCATCTACATTTGAATAAACACACCTCTTCTATTAGCCACCTCGTTCCGTTACATTTCGAAAGAAAGGGCTTACGTTTAGATTTTTTAGAGTCAACGGAAATAAAATTAGCTCTCTCAAATAAAACGAATATACTAAATAATCAATTAGAAGTTAAGAAAAAGTACAATCATTGATTACATTCTTTAAATATTTGCAAATTTGTTTTCATTAATTCTTCCTTCCCCCTCCCCCTACACCTACCTGATGTTAATCCTCATTTCTCAGAAGGCCATTCAAAATTAAACAAAATAGACTTCCTACCTTTCTCCTCCACTAATTTTAAATATTTACCCTTTTGTTATCTTAAAAATAAATTTTACCATTGACTTGTATTCAAATTCGACTTATCCAGGTCAGTTACTTTCTGTTTCTGCTGAAGATGGGTTAGTCACCCGAAATATATATATCGAGATTAAAGATTCTCCAAAAATAAATTCGTTTTATTTTTTATATCTTAATGTGAAACCTACCAAGTATTTTTTATCCAATAATAACAAATCCTATAAAAAATTATTTTTAAGAAAAAAAAACCGACTTCAATAAATTTAAATGCAACAAATAAATAATACGAACTCAAAAATCAAATAAAATGCACTAAAAGGTATAAAACAATTTTCTAATTTAATTACAACTAAACGATGAAATTATTACATGAAATCACATTTTGAAGTCGGTGCCAAACATATACATTTTATGAATCGCACTCGACGGATCTTACTTTTAGTACCTACGTTTGGCGGGTAATGAAGACAACATCGCGTAAGATCGCTTATATAGTTTGTTTGGCACCGACTTCAAAAAGTGATTCATGTAAAAATTTCATCGTTTAGTTGTAGCTAAATAAGATAATTATTTTACTTATACCTTTTAGTGCATTTTATTTGATTTTTGAGTTCGTATTATTTTATTTGTTCATTTAATTTTTTTGAAGTCGGTTTTTTTTTCTAAAAAATAATTTTTATTTTTCTCTTTTTAGTGATGTTAAGAATAGTGACTTATGATATACCTTGCAAGCATCTCCTAAGAGAAAGATTCGAGCGAAGGAATCAGAAATTGATAATAAAATTCAATTCATTAATAGAGAAATTATCTCGAAACGTTAGCGGGTTTTAAATGCATGTTTTAAGATTGTTTTTTTTTATAAAAGATTTTATTTATTATAATTTCGATTATTTGCTCATAAGAATTGGAGATTTCCGTTATTTTGTCATTGATTATATCATCAGAACTTGACCAAATTAATATGGGTCCACCCCTAAGGTATCCCTTTCCAATAAAAAAGTAATCATCGAAATCGGTCCATAAACAAAGAAGTTATGCGTGAACATACATAACAAAAAAGGTCCAATACCAGTGAAAAAACAGGAACAATCGGGTACTAAGAACTAAGACTGAACCTAATGCAAAAAAAGAAAAAGAAATAAATGCTCAAACACAAAAAAAAAGAGATTCCGTTGAATTGATGACCTCCCTTTTTTTCAAAGTCGGTTAAAAATAAGTTTTTATTTAACTATTTTTAGTTTGATATTTCTGTAATTCTAATTTAACTATTAATTAAAATAAATAAATACAATATACTTTTCTAAAATAACACATATGCTATAGACCAGATGTTCACCAGAAGCTTCATAATTAATTGAACCAAGACAATTGGCCTAACTAGACAAAAAAAAGACAAAGTGAAAAGATAAAAATTTATTTATTATTCATTTTTATCTTTTACTTACGATTAGACATACAAAAACAAAACTGTGGTCTAAATTTTTGATTTTCATTGAAAAATAAACTATTAATTCCCATGGTATTTTTATCGATTCTAAAACAAGAGAGACCAGATACGGTATTTGTTTTGATATAAAGCGAAAAAATTTACCTTTGATACCCTTGAAAAAATCTGAAATAAATACAAAGGGTCCCCTCTGTGTTCTGAATTTTTGATTTTCATAGAAAAACAAACTATTAATTTCCAAGGTATTTTTTCGATTCTAAAAAAATTTTAAGAAAAAATAAAAACCGACTTCAAAAAATTAAATGCAACAAATAAAATACACTAAAAGGTATAAAATAATTATTATCTTATTTAGTTACAACTAAACGATGAAATATTAACACGAAATTACTTTTTGAAGTCGGTGCCAAACATATACCTTTTATGAATCGCACTCGACGGATCTTACTTAGTAGGTTTGGAGGATATGCTCGCTTATAGTTATAGTTTGTTTGGTACCGAATTCAAAAAGTAATTTCGTGTTAATATTTCGTCGTTTAGTTGTAACTAAATAAGATAATAATTATTTTATACCTTTTAGTGTATATTTTATTTGTTGCATTTAATTTTTTGAAGTCGGTTTTTATTTTTTTCTTAAAAATTTTTATTTTTCTCTTTTTAGTGATGTTATTAATAGTGATCATATCATCAGAACTTGACCAAATTAATATGACACATCCCTAAGACACCCCCTTTCGGATAAAAAAAGAACCATCGAAATCGGTTCATAAACAAAGAGGTTAGGTCTAAAGAAACCTAATAAAAAAGGTCTAATACCTATGAAAAAAAATCGAAAAAAAATGGGACCAATCGGAAGCTAGACTGGACCCAATTCAAAATTTTTTTTCAAAATCGGTTGACAATTGGCGGAGATATGAGGTAACATAGGCACAAAAAAAAAAAAAAAAAAAAAAAATTCAATCGAATAGAGAACCTCCTCCTTTTTTGAAGTCGTTTAATAAAAGATATTTAGAGAGATCAAATACGGTATTTGTTTTGATTTTTCTTATACTACCTTGATCAAAAAATTTCAGGAATATATTCAGAAAATCAAAAATACAAATTTATTAATCAAAATCGATATTGTCTCCTTAGAAGTACTCCTCATCGACTGCAACGCACCTCATGCCAGCGCTTGATCCAATTCTCAAAACATTTTTTATATTTGGTTTTCGGTTTGGCCATCAGAGCAGTCTTCGATTTTTTCATGATCTTATTGGCTGCTAAAACGCTTACCCCGGAGCGATTTTTTGAGTCGACTGAACAAGAAGAAGTCTCAGGGAGCCAAATCAGTCGAATTTGGTGGGCATTCGTTCTGTTCTTGGTCAAAAAGTTGTGGATAACGATGGCATTGTTCGACCGCGCGTTACGTGGTTTCCACAAATCTGATCTTTTTTGGCGTCTCAAAGCCAAATTATTATACAAAATGTCTTGAACGGATTCATAAGCGATGTTGAAGTTCGCTGCCATCTCTGCAATGGTCAATTTACAGTTTTTGGGCATCAGTTCTTTTATTTTATCGACGTTTTCGTTGGTTTTTGATGACGACTGCGTTCGTCATACTCGACAAACTCACGAAAACTTGAACCACACGTAAAAGTTTGTTTCCGATAAAGTAACACTTCTTCAACATTTTCCCACCGTTTTTAACTCAAAATTTAATAGAAACTCGTTGATACAAAGACGGTTTCATTTTTAAAATCGTAAAAATCGGAAAGGGCTCTGTTTTAGCCCATACCGAATACAGAGTATGAAAAATGTTTAGAGGATTAGATCAAGCGCTAGCATAAGTGCGCTGTAGTCGATGGGGAGTACTTTGAATGGGACAATATCGATTTTGATGAATTAATTTGTATTTTTGATTTTCTGAATAAATTCCTGAAACTTTTTGAACAAGGTAGGATATCAAAAATCAAAACAAATTGGTCTCTCTAAATACTCTTGTATTAGAATCAATAAAAATATCATCGAAATTAATAGTTTATTTTTCTATGAAACCTACTTTCGCCTATGGTAGGGCGCCATAGAAAAATGTTAATTGAAAGAAGGCTACTCGGAAAATTTGGGAACTGCTGCTATAGACTCTTATTAGAAATTAGACTAATCATAAGTTTCCTGTATTTGATTTGATCGCGAATCAAATGCAGATGATTTTTGTCAAATATTAAGTGAAAATAAAATCCGAATTTATATATTTCTAACTAGAAATAGTGAAGTTAATTTTCCCATCAATATACCAAAGAATAATTAACACATTAACGATAATTGCTTTGATCGTGCTTTTTAAACAAGATATATATCGCGAGACTAATGCTAGTTGAAGCTATTGGAGTCTGCTGAGTCTTAAGTCTGGGCTCAGAGTGAATGAATAAGATGTGATCCATTTGGTTATAATCCAGCATCATTTCGCGATTGGCCCGAATGACACTTTTTATATCAAACACTGATATGGATCACCAAATGAATTTAAAATCTGAGATATTATATATTCAATCTCGCAGACCAGAGCGCCCGATCTGTTAACACGTGTGTTAGATGTTTGCCATTAATTAATAATAAGTTTCATGTATTTGATTCGATTGCGAATCGAATGCAGATGATTTTTTGTCAAATATTAAGTGAAAATAGGGAGTCGGGTTAGCCGAGTCGGCTAACGCGCTGGCCCCGCTTCGGCATCGATAGATTATGACGATGTTGGAGCGGAATGCCTGGGTTCGATCCTGGCTGGCAAATAAAAATTTCTACCGGCTAAAAACTCGGCTCCCTCACTAACCCTACTTGTGCTGTCTAAATGGGCTTTGTTCTCGGTGACAATAAATAAATTTAAAAAAAAAGTGAAAATAATATCCGAATTTATATATTTCTAACTTGAAATAGTGAAGTTAATTTTTTCATTAATATATCAATTCTTCTTGGTCCAGACTTAAGACTCAGCAGACTCCAATAGCTTCAACCAGCAGTAGTCTCGGGATATATATCTTGTTTAAAAAGCGCGATCAAAAACAATACTCGTTAATGTGTTAATTATTCTTTGATATATTAATGGGAAAATTAACTTCTCTATTTCAAGAGATTCGACTAGTGTGGCTTAAAGCAGGGATGCTCAAGCCTATGCCCGCGAGCACCATGGCTCCCGGCGACCCTTTTACGTGTGCCAGCCACTGAACGACCACAGTAAAAAGATTTGAGTTTTCAATAAAATGTTATGTAAACATTTTTTGAATATTTTTTTATATTTAGTAATTAATTAGTAAAATATAAGTGTATTTGTTTGAAAATCATTATTTTTTACGTATATTAAACCTTTTAACAAAATTTCTTCTATCTCCAATAGAATAATGAGGAAGATAAAAAAAACATTTACATTTTTTTATAAATATTCATAACAACAGCTAGAGATTAAGTGAAAACGCAAATTTGTACGATTTATTTTGTCATTAATTACAACAAAGTGATTTTTACACTATATTTATAATTTTCAGAAAAATGTCCAACTTTTTGTTTAATTGTCATTTAATAAATGAATCAAACATTTCAGAGTCCATTTTCAAAAAGTTTAACAAATCATTTATTTTTATTATTATCATTTCCGTCCATAATTTAATTTATAATTTGAAAAGTTTATATTGGGAAAATAAGGACAAGTTTTTTATGTGTGACTTTTTATTTATCCACCAACGTTTCGTCGACTTTGCCGACTTCTTCAGGGCTTCAAATAGTCATGTCACACATTCGTCTAAATTTTCTTATTACCTTCGTTACCATTGAAGGCCATCAGAATACAATTTTCAAAAGATATTTGGCTCATTCACAAAAAACACAATTTTTCTCTTTAAAATAACAACCTTATCAATACAAAAACAGAACAGAAATCACTTCTTATAAAAAATAGAATAGAATACTTTTCTTTTATCTCTATATACAAAAATCTCAACTTCGAATAAATTAAACTTATACATTCAATGTTGAGATTTTTGAATATAGGATAAAAAGAAAAGTATTCTATTCTATTTTTTATAAGAAGTGATTTCTGTTCTGTTTTTGTATTGATAAGGTTGTTATTTTAAAGAGAAAAATTGTGTTTTTTGTGAATGTGCCAAATATCTTTTGAAAATTGTATTCTGATGGCCTTCAATGGTAACGAAGGTAATAAGAAAATTTAGACGAATGTGTGACATGACTATTTGAGGCCCTGAAGAGGTCGGCAAAGTCGACGAAACGTTGGTGGATAAATAAAAAAGTCACACATAAAAAATTTGTTCTTATTTTCCCAATATAAACTTTCAAATTATAAATTTATTTTTATGTTCATAATAACTATTTTTTTGATTGCCAATTATTTGTTACCTTAACTTAAGTCAAACTATAAATATACCTTGAAAAAATTAACGGTGCCCGCCCGACCGATAATCTAGAATGTTGTCTTAGATATAAAAAGGTTGGGGACCTCTGGCTAAGGTATTAAACAATAGATAAGATTTTTTTCCATTGTAACAATTACTTAATTGGAAAAAAACTTGTTCACCATGATTGTGAAGATATAATCTATTATATGATTCTAAAGTTAAGTAAGTTATTTTCTGTATCTTCTGATGATGGGTTGACAGCCAGAAATATATATATATATATATATATATATATATTGAGAAAACTCTTCATCTTTTATTTCTTACGCGTGATTCAAATGACCTAGTAAATTACTCATAGTAAATAATAATTTTTCAAAAAATATTTTTACTTTTCTTTGATTAAAATTATGTTTATTAACGCTTTAATATTAAGGAAATTAATATCTATATTAAATAAGGTTATTAATATTAGGCGCCTGTCGCTGCAACCCGCAAGACAGAACATGCTATTTGAATGCATAATCTAAAATGATCAGGCGGCGCTCAAACCTGACTAAATAATCATTTTATAAGCCAACACCAAATAAGAGTTGATATGTATCAGCAATGCCCAACACGAGGCCCGTAGGTCGCTTGGAGGATAATTGAAGCTTTTTCGTGGCCTTTCTTATTATACGTATACATTTTTGGATTTCCTTATTGAAAAAAATAAAAAAATATATAATGGCCCCTTAGTAGATTTAGTGAGTAATCTGTGTAGTATTTATATATTCGTTTGCTGTAGCCTGCTGCCCCCCGTATTTGATATTCATACAAATCATGGATGAAATCAGCAAAAGAAACTGGAAAGGTCGACTGATAATTCATTTGAGTCAAAATGTAAAAGAATAATATTAAGAATTATTTTAAAACGCCTCCCAATCGATCACAAACCCAAGGGTCGAAAATAATTTTTTCCCTTTGCCCCGGGCGCAATCACAACGAGGCCTCGTTGAAAGACAATTATTAACTAAAATAAATTAGGGAACGAAGAAAAAGATTTTTATATTATAGACCAGTGTTTCTCAAAAGTGTGTTCCGCGGAACCCTGGAGTTCCATGAAACCACGCCAAGGGTTTCGCGAAAAAAATTCACGGTAGGTGAAAAAATTCTAGAGTTCAAAAGGAAGGTGAAGTTTTTGATTAGTTGTGTGAATCGCAGAGATCTCGAGTGTTTTCCAGATATGAAGGACATTTTTGAAGAAGATCTAAATACCAGTCAATGATATACCAAAATCGTTCATCACTTGGAATGTCTGAATAAATCAATGGAACAATATTTCACTAATGATATTTTCAAAAAACTGGAAAATAATTCCTGGATGAAAAATACTTTTGTTGTTAGTGAAAAAGCTATTTTTTTACACCAAGATTATGAAAATTTTATCGAAATATCTTCAGATTCTTCACTGCAGACAGCCTATAAACAGTGCCTTTGTCAAAATTTTGGTGTAGTTTAACAGGGGAATACTCACAGTTGACCAAGAAAACTGTTTTAATTCTCCTTTGCCATTTGCTACAACTTATTTGTGCAAGTCTGAATTCTCAACTTACTTATTAACAAAAAATAAGTACCGCAATAAGCTCGATGAAGAGTCTGATATGAGATTACAACTTACATCAATAAGGCCTGATATAAAGTATTTGTGTAAACACAAAAGACAGTATCATTCGTCGCATTGATGCCAATACCTATGGAAAGTTGATGTGGTTTTTAAGGAATTTGGTGTTGGTACTTGGTGAAACATTTTTTAAATTATTGGATGAAAATACGCTTTTGTAGGTTTCACACTAAGATATAAAAATAGACTAATTTATTTTTGGAGAGACTTTAATCTCGATATATATAAATAAACTACTACTCAGTTACTTTCTGTTGCTCCTGAAGATGGGTTGAACCACCCGAAATATATATATCGAGAGTAAAGTCTCTCCAAAAATAAATTCGTTTTATTTTTAGGTCTTAATGTGAAACCTACCAAGTATTTTTTATCCAATAATTTAAAGTTAATGTGTTCGAAAATGTTTTTTTTTTCTTTTACTTACGAAAGTTTTGATTAAATTACTGTTTAATATAGATATTGTGGGTTAAGGTATAAATAAAAAAATAAAAATATAAGACAATAAAAGTAGTGTTTCTTAATTAATTCACTCCTTATAACTATATTTCAAAGTCAAAAAAAATGTTCCCATAACAACGCTTTAATCACAATATTATCGGGTTCCACGCTTACCTTCCAAACGGAAAAGAGTTCCACATTCGAAAAAGTTTGAGAAACACTGTTATAGATAAAAGGATCAGCCGGGATTCCAACCCGGGAACTTGGCATGTGCGCTGATAAAAAGCGAGATTAATAGATTAAATAAAATGAAATTCCAAATTCATATAGACATTAGGTATCGGCTTGGGTTCGGGGATCGGTTGAGAGGATAAGAGCTAAGGCTTTTATAAAGGCATCGCAGCGCACATGCGAAGATTCCGGGTTCGAATCCCGGCTGATCCTTTTGTCTATAATATAAACATCTTTTTCTTCGTTCTCTAATTTAATTTAATATTAAGAATGTTTTAATTTGTTTTTTTAATCGGATATTATTTTCACATTATCTGAAATGAAGAATTTACTATGAATGTTCCAGAGTGAATGGCATGATTAGTACTTTTTTCTAAGATTCTTCCAAAACTTAAGTGATTTGTGGAATTTAATTTTATAAATTAATTAGTCACATAAAATAAATAAATATAGTAATTTTAACAATTAACATTATATATTTGATAGATTTACTAAACAGTTTCGGTCAACCCTGGTAGACCATCTTCAGTAGTACTGAAAATTGAAACATTTTTTTTTAAATATATACAATTACACAAATTAAGAACCATAAGATTTCACATTCACACAAATAATTTCGTTCAAGATTTGGAATTGGTCATCAGACAAATAAGATTCTAAATTCAATAACAAGTGTTAATAATTTATTTATTTATTGAAAATTGTTGAAATATCCATGTTAATAAATTGAGAATGATTTTGTTAAGGGAGAATGGTGTAGATTCTTTTGTGAAACATATTAAATAAAGTAAAGAAATTTTTTTGAAGAATGTTTTTTTTTTGGAACTTTTTAAAAAAAAATTTTTTAATATAAAAATACTAGGTAGGTTTCACATAAATAAAAGATCAGATGCTTTTTTAGAGTCGTGCTAAAGAAGCATCTGATCTTTTATTTATGTGAAACCTACCTAGTATTTTATATTTAAAATTTTTTTTTAAAAGTTCCTAAAAAACATTTTTCAAAAAAAAATTTCTTTACTTTAATTGAGAATGAGTTATATATGCAGAGGGACAAATTCCAAAACTTGAACGAAAATATATGTATGAATGTGAAATTTTAGTGGTATTGTTTATATAAAAAAATGTTTCAATTTTCAGTACCTACTACTGAAGATGGTCTATCAGTGGGGTGGGGGGGGGGTAAACTGTTTAGTAAATCAATCAAATAAATAATGTTAATTGACTAAAATTACTCTATTTATTTATTTTATATGATTAAATAAACCCTTTAATTTATAAAAGTTTTATTTTCAAATTTAATATAAAGCTGTATGTTTAATGTTTCGATATTTTATTTGAACTTTAAAATTATAGAAATTGAAAAGACACTAATGAATAAAAACAGTAAGCTGTAACGATAATCAGTTCATTTAAGTATGATTCAATGAAGCATGAACAGTTTCATGATTATATTCATGAACTTAATCGGAATACAATGATAATCTTTTACTTTATTTTACTATATGCTAAAATTCTAATTTGTTGGAACTTGGAGGAGAAAATTCGTTTTTTTTTTATAATCTCAAATTTCATTTATATTTCTGAATTTTACAATAAATAATATCTTCTAGTTCTATGTTTTTTTAACGAATATAACAATTAAATTAAGGGCCAGTTTCATAAAAATAAGATGACCATATGCTAGGGAAGACCCTCTGGTTAGCTCTCGAAATATTTTTCATAAAAAAAGAGAGTGTGTTCTCAAACTTAACTCCCCTATATTTTACTCTCCGAAATTGATGGGTTAATATTTATCCTGGGGATAACCCTATGTTTATTTACATTAGAAAAACATTTTATAGGTTAATTATTTATTTTTATAATATGTATTATTATTATAATTAAGTAATGGAGAGGGATTCAGTCAAAGGGTAGCCTCTGCTGAATAAAAAACTCCCAATTATGGAAAACGTTTCGGCTTTAATTCAATAATGCCATCATCAGTTTCTAAGAGCTGAAAAAAGCGATAGAGCACACATGTAAAAATACAATAAAAAAAATTTTATACAAAAAATCCAAAGTTGTTAATTATAAAATTACATCTTACAGTATTAGCGACACAATTAATTTTATAAATAAATTGTACGCAGGCAGAGTTGTTATGGATTTTATCATAATATACAAAATTATATGAAATATAAAATGGTAGATAAATCTTGGTGTGCTCTCACTAGATATGCGAAACGTCTCAAGTACAAATAAAGCAAATTTTAATTTCATTCAAATAATAATAACATTATGAGGACATTGATCAACATATACTGCCATCAAAATTGCATCAACTTTATTATTATTATTATTTTTTTATATAATATTGAATATAACCAAATATATCTATATACAAATATAGAATTTTAATTTATCTTAAGAAGGAACTAGAATAAAAAAAATATTATATATATTTTTTTAAAAGTAAATATCTAATAAATTAAATTAAAAAAATTTCAAACTAAAATCGAAAAAAGCAGATATTTCTAATAAAATAGTTTCATAATTAAAAGGAGATATTATTAATTGCTTAAAGGCCAAAAATTAAGAGGGGGAAGGACCTTTCATATATAATTATAAATTATTTTATTAAATATTAAATATAAGAAAGGGGCCAGGTGTATGGTAAAGTAAAGTCATGTGGATGGCCACATCAGTTTATTTTGAATCAATTTTAATTATACGGTATATTGTTTAAAAGTAATTATCTAATATCAAAATCTTAAATAATACTTACAAAATAACCTTAACATATATTTTATATTATTTTTTATTTAATTATTCCCGTTTCTACAGATTAATTCGTTTTTTGAAAAAAAATATTTTATAAAAATAACTAAAATGCAGGGAATTTCGCCATTGCCAACCTTTTTTTTACCCTTGACTCCGGGTGAGCTAACTCGACCCCTATTTTGTTTTATTAAAATCATATTGTTTGGACAAAGAGAAACAAAGAGATTGTCCTCTGCTTTTCAACTATATTGTTTGGAACTCCAGGGTAACTCTCAACCCAGAGTTGAGTAAGCCGTGGATAATGTTTTTTTTATGAAACTGGCCCTTAATGAAATATATCAGAACTACAAGGTCAAAATAAATAAATAAATTAAAGGAGACAAGAAAAGAGAGTGTCTTCTGCTGGAAAAATACATTTTTTAATTTATTTATAAAAGAGACTTTAGTTTCGAGAGCTTTGGCCGCTTCAATCAATTATAATAAACTGACGAAGAGGGCAAAACGCTCGAAACTATGGTCTCTTTAGAAATAAATTAAAAAAAAAATATTTTTCCAGGAGAAGACACACTCTTTTATTGTCTCGTTTAATTTATAAAATTCTGCTACTCTCGGCAAAAAGAAACTTTCTATTTTAAATATATTCAGTCCACATGATCCCGTTATACGACGATACTACATCCGATTCATATTTTACTTGCATTAAAAATAGACATTCGCTTTGTATATACCAGGTATGGGCAACCTTTGCTTAGCTGAGGGCGTAATTGCGGGACTTGATCAGGTCGCGGGCCGTAGGTCAGAAATAAGTAGGTAGTAGTGAATAAAATAGCGATAATTTTTATTTATTAATTATAATACTTAGCATAATCAAACATAAAAAGCAAATTAACAAAAAAAAGATGGAAAAATCAAATGAAAATTAATGAGAGACTTGAGTTTGAAGCTGAGAAACAAGATGATCAATATTGGGGTCAATATCACTAGTACATAGGCGCAAAGTGTTTTCTAAATTAACATCTGTAAGTCGAGTACGATGGTTATTTTTATTAATTTTCATGATTGAAAAAAGCTGCTCACATTTATACGTGCTTCCGAATGTGCAAATTATTTTTTGTGCGAAAACTCTCAGCTGTGAATACTTTTCTTCGGAACGGTATGTTCTGTAAAATTTACTTAGTTCCACATTATCAAATTTAGAATTCAGAATATGAGTCTTCTTGAATGATCATTTGTGTTTCTACAAGCGAATATTGTTTTGAAAGGCTTTAAGATGACTGTACAGCTGATTTAGCAAGTGCCCTTGCTTTTGAAGCTTCAATTTCAGGTCGTTTAAGTGTCCTGTGCCTGTGATGTCTAACAGGAATGCCAAGTAACAAAGCCATGTTGGATCAAAAATTTACGGCAATGTTTTCTCTTTCATTTCCATAAAATCAGCTATTTCTTATCTAAGGTAATAAAAACTTTTTAGCATTTTATCATTTTTTTTTTTGCACATTATTTCAAATTTCCGAATCTCTCGCGGGCTGGATTGAAGCTGGTGGAGGGCCGGGGGTTGCCCATATATGGTATATACTATACCTATAGTATAATATATATAATTTTATCCGGTAAAATTATAGATTTTTTAATGCAAGTAGCCATTACTTAATTGTAGTAAGTTCTGTCAAATTTTATTTTTTACAATTAAATTATTTATTATTAGTATATAATTATATATTATTAAATCGATAAATCAAACCAGGGCTGTGAACTCGATGATGATTTTGATGATATCATTATTACGTCTGCGAGTGTCATGAATGATTTCAAAATAAATAATAACGATTATAAAGTATCAAAATATAATTAATTAACACATGAAATTGGATAAAGGTAAAATATTTCATTTTTGCGTCACGACGCACTCTGAATGTAATTCACCGTTTTAAAAATTTTCGTAGAACAGATTCCCGCCAAAGTCTATAAGACACTAGAGTATACCTGTGCCCGATTTTTAACCTACTTAAAAAAGGAGAGGTTATCAATTCATCGGAATGATTCTTTTTTATTATTTTTTATAACTTTTTATAATTTCTTATACTTCGAAAAGGCGATTTCATGCAAAAATTTCGAATCGTTTAGTTGAAACTAAATTAGATAATTATTTTATACTGTGTAGTGTGCATTTTATTATTTTTGATTTTTCACTTATTATTTTTTGAAATCAGACAAAAGGTATTAGTTTGGGTTCGGGGATCAGTAGCTTAGTGGATATAGGAGGTAAACCTCTTATGACAAAGCATTGCAGTACATATGCAAAGATCCCGGGTTCGAGCCCCAGCTGATCCTTTTGTCTGTAATAAAAATAATCTTTTCTTCGTTCCCTAAATTTGAACTTCTAATAATATTTTTTATAAAAAAAGGCGACTTAAAAAAATTAAGTGCAACAAATAAAATAATAAGAACTCAAAACAAATAAAATGCACTAAAAAGGTATAAAATAATTATCTAATTTAGTTACAACTAAACGACGAAATATTTACATGAAATTTCTTTTTTGAAGTCGGTGCCAAACATATACATTTTATGAATCGCACTTGACGGATCTTACTTAGTACGTTTGGCGGGTACGCTCGCTTATAGGTATAGTACATCTACACCTTCTCACTTAATCAACTTTCCCTTCTCTTCGGTAATGCAAGAGTCTTTCGAGATCCATAGGAGCTGCATCTTTACTGGTCCACCCCTTCTTGCATTCGATTGCATTAAAAAAAATAGTTTGTTTGGCACCGACTTCAAAAAGTAATTTCATGTTAATATATCGTCGTTTAGTTGTAACTAAATTAGATAATTATTTTATACCTTTTAGTGCATTTTATTTGATTATTGAGTTCTTATTATTTTATTTGTTGCATTTACTTTTTTTGAAGTCGGTTTTTTTTATAAAAATTATTTTTATTTTTCTGTTTTTAGTGATGTTATTAATAGTGACTTAATATAATACCTTGAATGCATCTTGTAAGACAAAGTGTCGGGCGAATGAATCAGAAAAATCATAATAAAATTCAATTCATAAATATAGAAATTCTCTTGAAACGTTTGCGGGTTTTAAATGAATGTTTTAAGTTTTTTTTATAAAAGATTTTATTTATTAAAATTTCGATTATTTGCTCATAATAATTAGAGATTTACGTTATTTCATCATTGATCATATCATCAGAACTTGACCAAATTAATATGGGACCACCTCTAAGGTACCCCTTTCCAACAAAAAAGAATCATCGAAATAGGTCCATGATGCAAAAAGTTCTCGCTGAACATATATAAAATAAATAAATAAATAAATAGTTAGGTATCTTGACTATCTTGGAGGTATACTAATCCAAACGCAGAAAGAATCATTCAAATCGGTTCATAAACAAAGAAGTTGGTGCCTGAAACAAACATAACAAAAAGGTACAATACCAATGAAAAAACGGGACCAATTGGAAAACTATACTAAACACAATGCAAAAAAGGGTTGTGTTTTTTTATTAGTTTTCGAGAATGGAGAGAATTTTTACCAATTGATTTTTTTGCCCTCGGTCAACGACCTTTCAATTTAAAAATAAAAGATTTAAGAAGTGAATTTAATTTTATTAGAACGAATCAAAGATTTTAGTAGAAATATTTTTACATTGCATATCAGAAGGCTTCGTCCACTCGGAATTGAACCCAAGCGCTAACTAGTTGTCGTTGGCCGTGAGCCAAACCCTTAAGAACAAGAACAACGTCTTAAGGGTTTGGCCAACGGCTAGTTAGCGCTTGGGTTCGATTCCCGAGGGGACGAAGCCCTCTGATATGAAATGTAAAAATATTTCTACTAAAATCTATGATTGGTTCCTAAATAAAATGAAATTCACTTCTTAATTTTATAATGGTTATTTACCTAACCTGGGTTGATTTTTGAAAAAATTTTACTTTCTTCAAAAAAAAGAAATTCAAAAAAGATACTTTTCATTAATTATAAAAGATTTAATTTTAAATATAATTTTTCCTTGTTCCATCAGTGTACTAATTGACTTGTTCTTTAAAGCATCAAAAAGAAATTTATATATATAAAAAAAAAATTGTTATTGTTTTGAGGGCAGAATTAAGAATAACAAAATGAAATGTGTCTGTGGCCCTGTGTTCAAATTTTTGTGAAGACTGAGCAAATACGGTGATTTTTTGGGTGAGGTAATATAACAAACATCACAACATGTAATATATTTAAAAAAGTTCTTTAATCTAATTTAATGTCTAACCATACCTAACAATCTATTATTGTATTTCACAAAAATAGTTCACTGAAGAAGGAATATTTTACAAAATTTCCTAAATATTTGGATAAATTAAAATAAGCACCATTTAAAATTAAAATAAACTGGTGAAAAACAAGCTTTTTTTTAATTCTGTATTAATTCTTCATATTCAATAAATATAATTACATGAACTTGCAGCGTCCTAAATCGGTGTTCGGTCACTGAGATATGGGGGACAGAGAAATTACATCCCTTCTGGAAACCGGCTGAAAGATTTTTTTCTAATTAAATGAGGGTGCAAATTGAGAGTTGATTCATCCGCTTCGCAATTTCGATTTCCGGATGCAAGTTCTCTCCTCCCCAACCAAACCCCGAAATTGGCTCTTTACTGTATAGATATAAAAAAAAATGTGTGTGTACTTATCTATACGCGTTAGAAGTTATACTTCTTTGGCGTCTGAAAAAAATTTCAAAAAACAAAACTGCAGTAAAGATAGAAGAAAAATATTAAAATTAATCAAAAAGGTTTTATTTCAGTAAAAATAGCTATACAGTCAAAATAAACAATCATTAATTATCATGTGAACGAGTCAAATATATTTTTTAAATATTTAAAATATTCTAAGCTATATCCATAGGTTCTTCTGGTAATAATTAACATCTCCAGTAATAATTCTAGATATAATACTTACAGAATTAACCTCTAATATTTGAAAACACTCTCAAAGTTTTTACACAGTTTTTGTAACTGACAAATTTATATAATAAATATATATATTATTTAAAAATATAATATATAATTATATAATTATTAAGAATTGATTATTAATATAAATAATATATTTCACATCCACATCAACTGGCTTATTGAATTTGAAAATAACAACACGTTTTGTTAGATTCCTTGCAGTCATTTAAAGGAATATATTATTTATTCTATTCTGTAGCCAACTTCATCATGTTAATTTTTGGGACATCTGCGCGCGCATATCACAAATTCACTCTCATCCAAACGAGCCAAAAGAAGTATAACTTCAAAAAAAAAAAAAAAAAAATAATAATAAAAATAGTCAGAGGTGCTGTCGAGGAGAAAATTGAGGATAAAACAAAATAATAAAAAAAAAAAAAATTGGAGCCATTTATGGAAAGTTTAAAACAATATAAAACTAAAGATTTGAGCACCTTTTTTTTTGAATCACCTTTAGGGACAAATTCTAAGATTTTAGTAGAAATATTATTAAATTGCGATGTCAGAGAGAGGTTTTTGTCACGAGGATGTGAGCTGACTGCCCGGAGAGCATGTTAGTTCTCAGGTTCGACTCCTGAGGGGATGAATCCCCTCTGACATCGCAATTTAATAATATTTCTACTAAAATCTTAGAATTTGTCCTAAAGATTGATTGAATTCTTTCTCTTTTAAAATACATCTTGGTTAATCTGAACCCGAGCTGATTTTTTGAAAAACATTCCAACTATTTTCAAAAAAAAAGATGCTCAAATCTTTAGTTTTATATTTAAATAAGAGGACTTGTATGAAAAACTTTTTTTCATTTTAAGCTAAATTTTTTAATTTCCGTTATAGAAGAATGGAGTAAAAAATTTCTGTGCTTATATCATATATTGCGATTCAGAGAGAGGTTTTTGTCTCGAGGGTGTGAGCTGACTGCCCGGAAAGCATGTTAGTTCTCAGGTTCGACTCCTGAGGGAATGAATCCCCTCTGACATTGCAATTTAATAATATTTCTACTAAAAATCTTAGAATTTGTCCTAAAGATTGTTTAAGACAATGATTGAAAAAAATATTTAGGCATATGTACTGACTCTAATTAGAACAACTTTGAGAGATAAAAATTTAAGAAGATTTGAATTAAAAAAAAATTACAAAAATCATTATTAGAATTTAACAAATAATAAAAAAAATAGTTCAAAAATTATCTGTCAACAGAAATGGTGAATATGAGTTCGTCTAAGGAATCTTTTCTTCATTTGGACTCTCTGAAGCGTCGTTCGGGCCCAATCTTCTTAGTAGCAATCCAAAAATGGCCAAAGGCCAGTAGAATGGGCTCAGTGAATAGCGTCTATAACAGTCATTTGAGTCAGGTCCATGCAAAAATGAAACAATTCTTCAACAAAAGAACAAGGAAATTTATAGTTATATTCTAATCTCCCAAGAGGAAACATGAAGAAAAAGACATTATATATTTTTCAAAATTTTCTATGTATAAATCTTAATTTGTAACTAATTTGAAATATTTGTGATAGACTTGATGATGAAGGCAATGCCTTCGAAACTATAGTCTCTAGAAATAATTAAAAAATTATTTTTTTTTTTTTTTTTTTTTAGGTTAAAAATAAAATAAAATGAGAGGAGTCTTCTGTTTTTTAAATAAAATAATTTTTAATTATTTCTCAGAGACTCGGCGTTTCGAAGGCAATGTCATCAGCCCATCACAGATACTTCAAATTAGTTACAAATTCGAAGATTTATACGTAGAAAATTTTGCAGATATATAATGTCTTTTTCTTCATGTTTCTTCTTCGGAGATTTCAGGCCGGCATAACTGGCCCAATATCTAATATGAGAGTTATATTCTAATTTCCCAAGAAGAAACATGAAGAAAAGACATTATATATTTTTCAAAATTTTCTATGTATAAATCTTAATTTGTAACTAATTTGAAATATTTGTGATAGACTGATGATGAAGGCAATGCCTTCGAAACTATAGTCTCTAGAAATAATTAAAAATTATTTTATTTAAAAAACAGAAGACTCTCTCATTTTATTTTATTTTTAACCTAAAATAAAACAATTCTGTTACCATCGACAGTGAAATCTTTTATTCAACTAATAAAAAATTATTTTATTTAAAAAACAGAAGACTCTCATTTTATTTTATTTTTAACCTAAAATAAAAACAATTCTGTTACCATCGACAGTGAAATTTTTATTCAACTAATAAAGAACAAGGAACTATTATGAATAAAAAATATATACTAGATGAAGTATGAGGTATCAGCTAAAGATGGAATACTGGGTTCAATAAAACACATTTAATAAGACGTTTAAGCCTGAATTTTATTTGGATATCTTCAGTCAATTAGGAGTTATACACAAAATGCTGTACAACATATGTGATCGAACCAAGCCTTTGTCAAAAATAAAAAATTTCATTTTGAAACTTTTGGGTCCAGGTACGTTATAAATTTACATGAAGCTAAATTTTTTTTTATTTTTGACAAGGTTTGGTTCGATCACATATGTGTACCGCATTTTGTGTATAATTCCTAATTGACTGAAGAAGTCCAAATAAAATTCAGGCCGAAACGTCTTATTAAAGGTGTTTTATTGAACCCAGTGATTCCATCTTTGGCTGATACCTCCTCCTTCATCTAGTACAGTTTCTTCACAGCCACGAACTCTAACAATATTCAAAAATATGTATATTATCATATGTTGCCTACTTGAAGGGTGAGGCATAATTCTTCCTCGATTTCTCGATTCTGGTCCCGCCGCTCAATTTCAAATTAGAATGTATCGAAATTGAGACAGCGAGCTATTTTCCCCTAGGGCTTAGAGCAATAGACCCTTACAAACTTATATTATGCAAATATGTTTATTTATATAAATAATCATTATTGGCCATAGATACACGGGAAGGAAAATTGAAACAAATTTCTATCCAAATTTGCCATAGTGATCAAATCCTTTCGGCCATCCCTGGTCTACCTCGATTCTCTTACAACGAGTAAGAGTTATCGTAAGTACTACCATCTGCATAAGAATGAATTAGAGTAAATGTATTATATCTCCCCCCTATTATTTTTACACTTCACTTCTATCTTTTGAATTTTTCAAAACAGATCATATTCCTAACTTGTTTTATTTTATATTTAAATGTTTACTACTTTTTCTAAAGTTTGATTGATCCCTAGCTTTTAAGGAGATAGGTGTTGGTTCTAGGTTATATAATAATAAAAATTGCAAAATTGGTAGTTTTGGGGTTAGTGAAACCTACCTTGCAATTTTATCCGATTTTTATTTTGATTGATCCCTTTCAAACCTCTTCTAAATTCTTTTCTATTGCGTCCTAAGACCAATCTGATCGTGATCCGACATCGATAAGTACGATGGAAGATCTGCCTAGGACCCGCTACACACTATTTGCAAAAGTTATCGTCATTTTCAATCTGATAAAAAGAAATATAGAGACACAGGCATGCCGATACCTATCAAGGTTTACGCAGGTACTTACCTGCTCAACGCGCGTCATTATCCTTATCGCCAGAGTTGAACAAGTATATACACAATAGCATATAGCAGAAAGAAATAAGATTGAAAAAATGACGATAAATTTCGGAGCTTGGGTGCACCAGGCCTAAGCTTAGTATTTAATATAATTTAATATTTTTAAAAACTATTTCATTATACAGGGGTAGGCCACATTTTGAAGAGGTATTAAAAAATGAAAAAAATGTAACTAGAAAAAAACTGAATATATTTTTGAAAAGAACATAAAATAATTTTTTTTTAATGTATTTTAAACATTATCAGACAAAAAAATGGGGGAGGGGGTCAAAAATGAAAATTCTAGTCCTTTCGAGCAAATTCAACCAAATTTTATATACATATTTTGTTGGCCTCAAAAAGGCTAAAAATGCAAAAACTAACCACCCAAAATGGGGAGGGTAAAAATGAAAATTCTAGTCCTTTAAGCAAACTCAACCAAATTTTGTATACAAATTCTGTGGACCCCTCAGAAGGCTAGAAATGGAAAAATTAACCAAATTTTGTATACATAGTTTCGTCGAAAGGGCTAGAATTTTCATTTTTTACCCTTCTCCTGTTTTGGGTGGCTAGTTTTTGCATTTCTGGCCTACTTGGGGTCCACAGAATATGTATATAACATTTGGTTGAGTTTGGTCAAAAGGGCTAGAATTTTCATTTTTGTCCCCCCGCCCTTTTTTTGGTCTGATATAATTTTTAAAATAAATTAAAAAAAAATTATTTTATGTTCTTTTCAAAAATGTTAAATTTTTTTATACCTCTTCAAAATGTTGGAGATCTTTATACCCCGCCCTGTATAATTTATTTCGTGATATTAACTGTCCTTTTATTTACTTGTATTTTTTTTTTTATATCTATATTAAACATGTGTGACAGGCACAGAGATATCTATATCAACGAGCTGTTCGGATCTCTAAGAATATCAAAACGTCTTTTGAAAATTCCAAATAAATTAATTTTCTTAGAAGAAATCTGTATGCCCATTCTTCTACCTCAGACAGAAAAGATGGCAATAAAAAGAATGTTTTTAGAAGGTTAATTGCAAATCGCGAACTTCCGTCTTCGTCGATTCCAATTTCGTTATAGGTCATTTCTTTTGTCATCTTGTTCTTTCAATTCATCTGCCTTGGTGACGAAATTACATTTAATTCAAATAAAAAATATATACAGGGTGTTCCACAGAACTCGTTCATTAAAAGTTTTCATGGAAGGAGTTGAGAGAAAATTGTGAGCTTTGACAAATTTATGTTTTGGAATATGCTCTTTTTAACCGAGTTCAAAAAAGGAGGAGGTTCTCTATTCGAATGAATTTTTTTTTTGTGTCTATTTTACCTCATATCTCTGCCAATTGTGAACAGATTTTGATGTTTTTTTACATTGGGTTCAGTCTAGCTTCCGATTCGTCCCGCTTTTTTTCATTGGTATTAGACATTTTTTGTTAGGTTTGTTCAGGCCTAACTTCTTGGTTTATTAACCGATTTCTGATGATTCTTTGTTTATTGGAAAAGGGATATCTTAGGATGGTGCCATATTAATTTCGTCAAGTTCTAATGATATGATCAAGGACGAAATAACGTAAATCTCCAATTCTTATTAGCAAATAATCGAAATTATGATAAATATAAAATCTTTTATAAAAAATTCTTATAACATTCATTTAAAAACCGCAAACGTTTCGAGAGAATTTCTACATTCATGAATTGAATTTTATTATCATTTTCTGATTCATTCTCCCGACGCTTTCTTTACGAGATGCATGCAAGGTATTATATTAAGTCACATTAATAACATCACTAAAAGAGAAAAATAAAAATAATTTTTATAAAAAAAATAAAACCGACTTCAAAAAAATTAAATGCTACAAATAAGATAATAATAATTTAAAAATAAAATAAAATACACTAAAAGGTATAAAATAATTATTTAACATAATTATCATATAATAATGAATAAATAATTAATTATTAAATAAATAATCATTAAATAGAAAAGTCACAACATTGAAAATAAGTGTTTATAATGATATACTCAGATTTTAGAGATTATTTTCTACTTAATAGAACTAGTTATCATTTTTGAATTTAAAAAAGTTTATTTCTCGTGTCAATCCAGTAGATAGTTATATTGTATTTACAAATTTATAAATATGTAAATAATTGTAATATAAATTAAAAACAAAACAAAAAACTAACAACTATACCGATATGCGCAACGATATTCTGCGCATCCAATGATTGGTGGGGACATGTTATACATTCATTCATTTATATATATCTCATTAACATATTGATCATCAATTGCTTTTTACTTTATTTCTATTCGAGATGAAAAATTTTTATAATGTTTTTTTGGCATTGTCAAAGGAGACAGAAAGTAATTATGTTTTGAAATACTTTCATTGACTTTTTGTTGTAAGTAGATTTATGATTATTATTTTTGTTTTGTGTATACTATTTTGTTTTATATTATGAATGACTTGTGAAAATCCCAATACTAATTAATGTTCGTCTTCCCCTCAATTATATAGATCCTGAAGAAGGAGAGAATTAATCTCCGAAACGTCGGTTTAACAAATAAATGTAAAATAATAAAACCTCTATAGTCTTATTTTTTTACAACCACCGTGGACTGCTTTCATCAACATCCAATTGCATATATTTAATTATTAAATAAATAATTATTAAATTGAAAAGTCACAACAAAGAAAATAAGTGTTTATAGTGATCTTAAAACTTCATTATACACAGATTTAAGAGATTATTTTCTACTTAATCGATCTATTTAAAATTCTTGAGTTTAAAAAAAGTTTATTTCTCGAGTCAATTCAGTAGATAGTTAAATTATATTACCATAATAAAAATAGAGCATTTTTCATTCAGAAGACTTGCGATACACTCGGGAATGTCACAGAACAGTATCTAAAAATTATTAAATATTTTTCTAATTAATATATTAAATAAAAATTAATATATCAAAGAGAGATGTTTTTGACCTCAACAAGCAGTAGTCTAGCGATATATACCATATCTTGTTTAAAAACCCGGTCAAAAACAACTCTCTTTGATATATTAATTATTCTTTAATATATTAATTAGAAAAATATTTAAAAATTCATTATTTCTTATACAGAAATATATAAATTCAGATATTATTATTACTTAATATCTGACAAAAATCACCTGCATTCGATTCGCGAACGAATCAAATGTAGGAAACTCATGATTGAAAAATTATTAAAAAATGTATTATGTAAATGTATTATTATGTAAAACATTGAAATTATGGCAAGAAACGTGGGATAAGGATAACAAAGGTCGACATTCATATAAGATTAAACCTACGGTGACCCTGTTACCATGGTTTAAAAACAATTAACATTCCACGCAAGTTATTACATCAATTTCAAGAATGAGGACTGGACACTCATCCCTGAAGTTACACCTGCATCGAATTGGAGTGGTGGAGTCCCCATTGTGTAGGTGTGAACTTACCAGTGAGGGGCTCAATCATTCTTGAATGTGATCTAAACAAAAAGTGAACCCAAATGCTATACTGTGAAATCAACGAAAGGGTGAAATTTCCAATAAATAGTGATTATCTTTTGTGCTTGTGTGAGTGCGGTGAAAAGGTTGTTATGGCTCTTCAGAGATTTGTACTAAGGGCTAGTGTAAATATTTAAAATTGTATATACTCAAGCACTAAATCTACATTATATTTATAATTAATTAATCTTAAGTTCTAATGAAAATGTATACATACCTAACTAGATAAAATAATAGAAAGAAAGTGATTGGCTAAATGGTTCAGACCAAAAGCCAGGAAGGGAGGGGAAAAAATGATTAAATGATTAATCATTATTAAACTATTTATTTAATAATTAAATATTTGATCATTATTATTTGATAATTAAGTTGAATAAGTCTCAAGATAAAAAACTCACCCGGTATAGATTTTGAAAGCTGAAAATTTGCTAAATAGTCGAATTGTGATTATCTCAAGAATTAAAATATCGTTCCTTTGCATTAAGTAAAGCGCTGGGAAGGGAGAGGGGAGTGCAATTGGAGTTGGATTGGAAGACTTGATTCCAGCGCTGAAGATGCAAAGGAGGCAAATAAAATTGAGCTTCGGAGGAAATGGCGCCCAAACGATCCCATCAGTTCCGGAGCCTACTCAATAATTTAATTGAGTCTAGAAAGGAAATCATAAATTAGCGAATAGTGAACAGAACAGATGTGAATTTATTAAGTATTGAACGTAACTGGCAATAAATTCAGGATTCGTGGGAAATTATTTGCATGTATACTAATAGCAAAATTACGTTTACATTTCGAAGTAAATATTTTAATTGAAAAGTAATGGAAAGCAGACCAAGGATAGTGAAGACAAAAATTATTACATTTCCGAATAAGATGTATTTATTGGACTGTCATTATGTTTTCCCTTTCCTTTAAAATCAACGTTTCAGAGGATTCTTACCTCCTTCTTCAGGGTTTCAAAGGGTCAATGAAGGAAACAAGATGCTTCCCTCTTCTCTTCTAGCAGTGTTTGAAATTTGTCTCTTCTTAAGAACTTAAGGGGAAAAAAAGAAGAAATTTCTATTTAATTTGAAAGTTTATAATAGGAAAATAAGGACAAGATTTTATGTGTGACTTTTTTATTTATAAGACAACGTTTCCTCGTCTAAACCGACTTCTTCAGGGCTTCAAATAGTTACGTCACATATTCGTCTAATTTTTTTTATCTTCGTTACCATTGAAGACCATCAGAAAAATAAATTTCAAAAATATTTGGCACATTCACATCCGGTGTATATTAATATTATTTTTAATTGCAATTGCATTCAAAACTTTGTGGCCAAAGCGGGTGTAAGTTTTTGTGTTGACAATTCGATCTGTCACGGTCTCAACTTTGGCTAAGTTGTTTTTGATGGGTTTTTTTGTTAATTGAAATAATTATTCACAGGTGGTTGTCTCGATAAAAATGTATAATTGCATTTTTATTCAATTTACTTTTAATAAATAATTGGTTTTTTAATTTTAAATTTCACTAATAGATCATTACTAATATTATTATATATTAGAATTTGCCAATTTAATTAATTAATGGTATTTTTCTATAAAATAATTAATTAGAATATCAATTTCATTCTCTTAAATAATCTGACAATTTGAAGGATCGTACCTCCTTCTACAGGATTTAAAAGGATCAAACAAAGAACTTCAGTGTATATTAATATTATTTTTAATTTCAATTACATTCAAAACTTTGTGGCTAGTGATACGTCTTTATGATGGCCATAGCGGGTGTAAATTCTGGTAAAAATATAAATTAAGTTTTATACAAATTTAATTGGATTTTGGCTGCGATTAAAAATCGACATTTTTACCTGAATTTAAAATTAAAAATAATATTAATATATCGCTTTTAAGTGAATCAAAAAATTACCGAACATCGCTCGGTGTTCCAGGTACTTAACAATTATATTAGATAAAACAGAAATAACATAAATAGATTGAGACATTACTGTTTTAAATTCTATTGTTATAAGTTGTTAAGAAAAGAAAAATTTCAAACAGTGTTAGAGGAGAGAAAAGGGAATCATCTTGTTTCCTTCATTCATAGACACTTTGAAACCCTGAAGAAGGAGGAAAGAATCCTCCGAAAGGACGGTTTGAAAGGAAAGGAGGAAGGATTCCAATAATATACTTTTTTCTTTCCTCACTACCCCTGGGCTGCCTTCCATTACATTCAATTAAAAGTTCTACCAGTCCGTCTCTCTCCAGAGAAAATTTCGTTGCAAATTAAATCGTATTTTTTTAAGTGTTGTACTTTTTTTCATTCGTGAAAATTTTATTCATTTGATTTGTTTAATACAGCTCAGCAAGCTTCCTGTTCTTGGTCCATTGCCCCTTGTATAATTGTAAACAATAGCAGGAAGTGATCAAGTGATTCGTGCAATCAAATCCAGGTTCAGGATATAAAAGTTTACAAAGGTTGTTGAACAGTTCAGGTTGAAACGACT
Source organism: Forficula auricularia (assembly GCA_024734495.1). Taxonomy (NCBI): domain Eukaryota; kingdom Metazoa; phylum Arthropoda; class Insecta; order Dermaptera; family Forficulidae; genus Forficula; species Forficula auricularia. The sequence goes on along the minus strand of JALMQS010000861.1, from coordinate 1,222,771 downwards.
ACAGATACAATTACATTTTACCTGAGTTTATTAGAGTATCATAAGAATTCATATAAGGTCCGGAAATATGTAATCGTGGACTCATTGGCGACTGGTTGCTCGCTTCCGGTTCCTGATTTCAGTAAAAGAGGCTGACGAAAGGTGTACATTCATAATTACGAAATAGCTTAACTTTGGCATCTTTTATCTTGGACAGTATATAAATATAAATAATAGATAATCCGAATAAAAAAATATTTAGTATTTTTTAGTGAATTTTTGAGTAAATTCAATATTCCGGCCGCCTGGAGAACTTTACCCATTGGTCAGTTTAAAGATTAATAATTTTTCATTTCATTTTATCAGTCAGTAGACAATTATTTTATCTTTTAGAATCACGAGTGAAAAAATAATTGAATATTGTAGCTATTGTCCGAAATCGAACTGGAATTTGAATTATTTTTTTCATTTGCTTTTTTTTATATAATTCATTTTTTTGCACGAATAAGAAAAATATTGAATTATAAAATATAAATAAATAACTGTACTAATTAAAATCCTCAAAATGTAGTCTGAATTTGAACTTGATTTATGATTTTCGTTGGTGCGCCTGTATTTAGGTAACCAATTGAACGCAGAAGAATGAAAGCTGCGTAGGAGCTAGGCGAGTCCAGTCGGTGATGGAATGCTGGAGAGCTTAAGGCATATAATAAACCATCAAGTATGTATGAAAGGAAGGACAGATTGAATTGGTAATATGGGGGAACAACTATTTTATTCAGAAATGGGCTGGTTGAGCCGAGGAAAAGTGCTAGCTTTAATTTCAGTAGTTAGTTCAAACAACCAGTTGCTGAAATTTCGGTATTTTTAAATGAACCTAAATTCAAAATGCAGTTATACAATTATTTTATGAGTTGTGACGACAATTTACTAAGGAATTGTATATTTTTTATAAACATAAAAGATTAAATCGATAATCACAAGGGAAAAATATCACTTTATTCACTACCAATATTCCCAAATTTTATTCAAGCAATGAACAAATAGTATATCGAAAAATTTTGATTCCTGTATTATTGGATATTGGAGAAAATTTAAGAGAAGCTTTGCTTGATAGCCAAATGAGAGTTTGGGTAGTGAATAAACCCTTTCGTAGGCCTCTAATTAAGAATATGTATGCTTGACGGATTTGAACTTAATCTTTTCGAAATCAGTAACTGTCAGAGAAACCGGTGGATCTTGATTCGAATCCCCAGGCCCTGGTGATTAAACCTCCAAGTGATTTTGAATAAAGCTCTTCCTAATGAGCTTTGAATCAGGGATCAGGCGCCTGCCTCTCTTCTTCTTAAATGGACAACTCAGATGGGCCAACTTGGCAAATTCAATGGAAAATAATCGAATCACAAAACTTATTACTCTCTAAATGAAGAAACTCATTAGATGTCTGGTTTCAAATCACGAATAGTGTTCTTTTTTCAGACACTATCTTATCTTAATTCAATTAAATTGAATTGAATCTAATATTTCTTCTCCTATACTACTTTCCAAAGAATATAGTCAGATGAGATGGCCGTAATTTTAGAAACTATAAATTGAAGTTGAAGTTTAAATAAATTGAAAAGATTTTGTTTCGCCGAGAGTAGCAGAGTTGTTGAATCATAAAGAGAGACAAAGTGGTTGTCCTCTGCTTGATGCAACTGTTAAAGAACTGCACACCAACTGGTGCCATCTAATCCTACCCAGCCCTTAAAAAATCCTCTCCCTTTATGGTAGTGTTTTTCAACCTGTGGGTCGCGACCCCTCAGTAAAATAGTAAAAAAAAAAAAAAAATTAATATATTTTTATTAAGAAAATGTTAATTAAAGGACATTTGTAGGTTAACACAAATCAAAAAAAAAAAAAAAAAAATAATAATACATTTGGGCCACATTCATATTAATGTGAAGATTGCTCCAGTTTTTCGTTAACTAATTTCTCCCATCGTGGGTCCGTTTTTGCTACACATAGAATTAAATCGTTTTATAAATTTAGACGATTTCTGTGTTTACTTTTTAATTGTGGCATTGAAGAAAACATGGAATCACACAAGTAAGAAGTGGCAAATGGAATTAAACACTTCAAAGCATCTGTAGTTAATTCTGGTTATGCGCGTTATTAATCTACTATTGACGTATCACTTTTCCATGGAGGCGTTTGGCTATGTAATCGATGTAAAAATGTGTCTGTTCTAGGTACTTAATTGTGTATTTAGCCGATACCTAATTATAGAAATTAATAAAAATGTTGTACGAATTTGATATTTGTAACATAATAAAATACAGGTTACAAAAGTGGGAGGTAGGGGGTAGCGAAATTTTTTTCATACTAAGGGGGTCGCGTCATGAAAAAGGTTGAAAAACACTGCTTTAGTGGATGCAATTTTTGGTGTAAATATTTCTCTCATAAATTTCATTAAAAAAAATAAAAACATACATCTCGTATAGCACAGAGACCAAAATAAAACCCAAATGCAACTTTTGTGATTGGTTGAATTATAGTCATTATATAGTTTTAATTAGGTTGAATTACGGTTTCAAAGCGGTAGTTATGTCTCGTTTTTTTTCCGTTTTGCAACTGTTGTATTATCGTTATATATATAATGTTGATTATTGTATATTATTAAAGAATTGTGTAATTATTCATTATATTAATAAAATCAAAGAAATATAAAATTATAAATAAACAGTTGCAATCGGTGACAAAAATGTTGGTGACAACCTTTTTGTAACGGTTGCATTATAATCTTTGCGATTATAATTTAACGATAATACAACAGTTGCAAAACAGAAAAAACAAGATATAACTACCGTATTGAAACCGTAATTCAACCTAATTAAAACTATATAATGACTATAATTCATCCAATCAAAAAAGTTGCATTTGGGTTTTATTTTGGTCTCTGTGCTATACGGGATATATCGAAACTATAGTCTCAAACAAATAAATAAATATTTATATTTTGTATATATAATATTTGTATATTTATTTGCATAAAAAATAAAAAGCAACACTAAAGGAATTAAATGTTTTGAATATAAACAATAATACACATTGTCTTGGTGACGAAATTATATTTAATTCAAATAAAAAATATATATATTTCTGCTTCTTCAAGTGGCATACCGAGCGTCGGCGATTACTAGGGAAATTTTTCACATTGGTGGTTTCCCATTGCCTTCCTCTATAAATATTTACGATAAATTATTTTTATCTAAGAATTTTTCATAAATATTAGAAAAACAGTCCATATCTGTTCTTTTATTAATCGAATTTATGTTGTTTAAAATTTCGATCATTTCTAAAATTAATATTTTTTCTAAATTGGGTTCTTAATCTAAAATTTTGGTATTAGAAAGTCAAAATTCTTAGAGAAAAATAATTTCTCTTTACCTAAATATTTATATTTTTTATTTTAATTAAAAATAATTTTCTTTTCAAGACAATTTGTATCGTTGACTATATTCAAAATATTTCATTTCTGTAGGCTTGCTTTTATTTCTTAGAAAAAGCAATTTTTTTTTTTTTTTTAATTCATTAAATTCCATTGACAAAGGGAGAAATTCTCCGGAAACTTTTGGACTTTATTAAACGTTTGATGATTTTTTCATAAAAAATTTGAATTTTTCAACAATCAAGAACGAATTTTTCTTTCAATATATGTATATTAGGGTGTCCCAAAAAATCAAAGTTGTTTTTTTTTTAAACGCATACACTCTCAATTTATTCCTTTTATGTCAAAACAATTGTAAATAAAATTTCATGCAATTGAAACAACAGGAACCCGTGCCGACTTGCAAACTAAACTTGGCAGGACTTGTTGACTTGTGCGCGCGCGCACGCCTACTTCTTATTATGCTTACAGTTTTAAAAGCTATGCCAGTTATATATGTTCTTCTTGATTAGTAAACATGTCAGTTGAATTACGTAGTTGTAAAAACATATATATTTAATAGGTGACCTAAACATCAAATGACGGGTTCGAAACTTCCTTCAATTGGACAAGTTGTCACGGTATTGTTTTATAATATCCGCGAAGTGAATTTAACTGTGAATGAAAGCGCTAATCTCACTATTCGGGAGTGTGTTATCTTTTGGGAGAAGCCACGAATTCCTACCAAATCATTACCGAATTGTGTAAAGAAACTTTTTAACCTGTATCAAGCTTGGAGAGACTTACAAAAAATGCAAATTGTTTAAAATTCGAATTTTAGCATTTTGTATTTAATAAAAGAGCGAAGCTCATGCCTCTAGCGGACCTAGGATGAGTTAGTATGGTAAACAGAGGCAGCCTCGTTAGTTGCAAATTATACCTTGGCTGGCACACTTGCTTGGAAAACACTCGCTTGAAAAACTCTCGCTTGAAAAACTCTCGCTTGAAAACTTGGATAGGGAACGATACATTAAGTATTAGTTACTATGAAAAAAGATTAGTTTCAGTGTCAGCCATCTTTAATGTTCAAGTTAACTGGATAGGAGATTCCAATTGTGCCTTCTCTTATAATAATAATTAAAACCTCGGGATAATAGATCTCAATTGGGCCTTCTCTTATAATAATACTAAACCTTGAAACCAGATTTCGAATCGGTTATAAATGGAATAAGGATTGAAAGGATTGTCTTCAAAAGCAGCTCGCGCACTGGGATGATCGCTTTCCTTATTGAAAATCAGCAAACCATCAACATCATATGTAAATATTTCCATCATCTCATTAAATTATAAATAAAACAAATTTATTGCTTTATAATTTATTAAAAGAACAAATTATATAAATAAACCTTCCTGTTAATATATAAGCATACAGTCCACTCAGTTCAGCGTCTAATAAGGTTCCAGCGACAACCAAAGAGAAATCTTTAATTTTTATACACAAATAAATCACAAGATAAGTTTAAGTGACGTCAAGAAGAATTTGTAAGTAATCTTGACAATTTATTTGATATTCCTCATGCGGAGGCACTTCAACTAATTAAAATTGAAGAATATAGACTGTTCTTACTGAGAGAGCCCGGTCGACCTGGTCATTTAGGTGGAGTCGATAAAAAATTTACTTCTAAAGAGGAAAGAGCGCGAAATCGGCGAATCAAATCTGTTTTCCCGTCAACTTCATCGGTACTGCATTAACCAAATGGTCCTGATGATTCCTCTTCTGATCCAAGGGAATGTATAGAATCACATGAAGATTTTCCAAAAGTGATCAAAACCACAAAACCTGAGACCAGTCGAGTAGTAATGAGTAAAGATTTTAGTACTCCGAAGTTAGTAGCCGCATTAGATAGGTGTCAGTTAAGTATGAGAGACTCGGTGTTTATTCTTGAAACAACTATTGAAAACCGAATGTTTTCTACATTTGATTCGATCAAGAATCAACTGTAGGGAATTTTTGTCAAATATTGAGTGAAAATAATATTTGAACTTATATATTTCTAACTTGAAATAATGATTTAAAATAAATTTATATATCAATGAGAATTGTTTCGACTGCGCTTATTTGAAAAATATATTTTATCACGAGACCACTGCGGATGATGCTATTGAAGTCTGTGGAGTCTTAATTCTGGACCAAGAGAGAAAAAAGATGTGATCCAGATCTTTTTTCTCTCTTGGTCCAGACTTAAGACTCCACAGACTTCAATAGCATAATCAGCAGTGGTCTCGTGATAAAATATCTTTTTCAAATAAGCGCGGTCGAAATAATTCTCATTGATATATAAATTTATTTTAAAGCAACTATTGAAGCAAATGATGAATTTCAGATAAGTCAGTCCTCTATTCAAAGAATACGAACGGAAAAAAGAAAGGAACGTGCAGAAGCTATAAAAATTGATTTCCAGAACGAGGTACCGTAGTATTTGTTCACTGGAATGGCAAATTATTACCCGCTTTAGATGCATGAAAAATGAAAGAAGAACGTTTGCCTATATTAATTTCATACCAAAATAAAGAGCAACTAATTGCTGTGACAAAGTTGAATAATTCTACAGACAAAGAACAAGCACAAGCTATTCGAAAAGCGATCTTAGACTGGAATCTTGAAGACAAAGTGCAAATTCTTTGCTGTGATACTACGGCTTCGAATACAGGTCGTATTAATGGAGTCTGTGTTCTTCTTGAGCAAAAACTTGATAGAGATTTGCTTATTTTTGCTTGCCACCATCATAAGTACGAGTTGGTATATATATAATTTGAGCTTTATCTAGGATATTTTTCATCACACCCTTCGCTCTATCTATATCTAAATTTAAACTATTGTTTCCTCCTTCCCGATTAATCATCTCACTTGACTTCACGCTATATATTTATTTCTATTTTTATTCTCAGATTTTTTATAATCCAATTTCTATAGTTTTGATTTGATATTTGAAAACTTTTGGATTACAACTCTAATTAATATCAAAAGATATTACTCACACTATGATTAAATGTCTAATAAATTGTATTATATTATTACATGCCTTATATTAGCTTCACTTGTATGTATCTCTTTGTGTATTTATCTATGTATCAATGTGACATTTGTTCTGTTAAATTCCGCAAACATTTCTCTATAAAAATAATTGTTTACCTACTCGATTTAAATGTAATTATATAAAAATAATAAAAATAAATACTAAATTGAAAGTTTTTGCCGAGAGTAGCAGAATTTTTATATATTGAAGGCATAATAAAATAGTATAGATCTTCTGCTGGAATTATAAATTTTATTTATTTATAACGAGACTATATGTTCGGAGAGTTTTCTATCAGTCTATTACATATATCTATTATGAATTAATTTATGAATGAAAGTTTTACATTTTTCATGTGAAACATGAAACATGAAAAATGTAAAACTTTCATTCATAAATTAATTCCTGTGAATACATTGTAATAGACTGATGAAGAGGGCAAAGCCCTCGAAACTATAGTCTCGTTATAAATAAATAAAATTTATAATTCCAGCAGAAGACACACTCTTTTATTGTCTCCTTCAAAAATAAATACATTTCATTCTGATTAATTCCGAAAACTTTTCTCTATAAAAATAATTAAGATTATAAATTATATTTTTAGTTTTGTTAATTTATTGTATAAAAGTAGGGATTGCAACGATATATCGATTATTTTTTTATATCGATATATATCCAAAATATATCGATATATAAGTATCGAAATACTCCTTGCGAATATGCCTTGGATACATATCGAAAAATATATCGGAATTTTTTTCACTTGCGATTCGATCTCGAAACACTGGTACATTTTTTGTGTGTTTCTGTGGTCGGTGTATCCAGCTAAATCAATAGATAATAAATCTTTATTGTTCCTCGCAGTCGTAGGTTGCAAATACGTGAATAATCATGAATAAATTTTTATAATTTTTCTAACTGATATAACAAAGAATAATTGACCTATCAATGAGAAGTGTTTTGACCGCGCTTTATTTAAAAAATATATTTTATCACGAGACTATTGCGGATTATGCTATTAAAGTCTGTGGAGTCTTAAATCTGGACCAAGAGAGAAAAAAGATGTGATCCACTTAGCTACAATCCAACGTCATTTTGCGTATAGCCCACTAGACATTCGGATGGATCACCAAGTGAACTTGAGACCTCAGATGTTATATATTCAATCTCCCAGTACAGAGCGCTCGGCCTATTAGCATGTATGTTAGATGCCTGCCATAAACTAACTGAATGTTTTCTACATTTGATTCAACTGGAATCAACTGTAGTGATTTTTGTCAAATATTGAGTGAAAATAATATTTGAACTTATATATTTCTAACTTGAAATAATTTATTTAAGATCATTATTTCAAGTTAGAAATATATAAGTTCAAATATTATTTTCACTAAATATTTGACAAAAATTCACTACTGTTGATTCCTGATTGAATCAAATGTAGAAAACATTCGGTTGAATAATCATGGCTCCAAAATTATTAATTTGGAAGTTTTTTTTACCAAAATATCCAAACAAAATTAATTAATTAACAAATTAATAAAAAGATATCGATATATCGTATATATCGATATATTTGTATGCGATATATTTACGTATCGGTTATAGCTAATATCCAGATGTGGCCACAGCGGGGCTCACGAGCCGCACGCGGCTCTTCAGTCAATCTCGTGCGGCCCTTTGAACCCTTTTGAATAATACTGATTTTAAAAAGTATATTAAACATTTAGTAGCAAAATATTTTCAATATCCACAGGCTATGCAGGTAGTTCTTAAAAATTGCGCACTAAATTCGGAAGAAGGTTCAAGAAGAAAAAATATCCACCAACAAAAGTGTGTGCTAAAAAAGACTCGGTTCCCTAATATTTGGAACTACTTATGTGTACTGTACTCAACGCTTAACTTCATAAAATTCTAAATATAGATTCGAACTAACTGATGAACATTTAAGTGAACTCGCAGTGCGAACTGCGGTTACCAATTATCAGCCAGATTTCAAACAACTAACAGCCCACATGAACACTTGTAAAAAAGCACTTCTCATAAGTGAAATGTTATTTTTTTTTATTGTAATTGAACACTAATGATATAAGTAAGTATAGTAAAAAAATATATTTAATAATTTTATAAAATAAAAAAATGTGTCTTTTTTTGAAGTAAACCGCTAATTAATCTCCAAACAATGTGGCTCGCTTTGAAACAGTTCTCCCAAAGTTAATGTTAGTGGCCACCCCTGGCTAATATCGATACCCGTAAAGCACAGAGACCAAAATAAAACCCAAATGCAATTTTATGATTGGTTGAATTATAGTCTTTACATAGTTTTAATTAGGTTGAATTACGGTTTCTAAACGGCAGTTATGTCTCGTTTTTTTCCGTTTTGCAACTGTTCTATTATCGTTAAATTATAGTCGCAAAGATTAAAATGCAACCGTTTCAAACAGGTTGTCGCCAGATATATATATATAATGTTGATTATTGTTTTTTATTAAAGAATTGTGTAATTATTCATTATATTAATCAAATCAAAGAAATATTTAATTATAAATAAACAGTTGCAAATCGGTGCCAAAAATGTTGGCGACAACCTGTTTGGAACGGTTGCATTATAATCTTTGCGACTATAATTTAACGATAATACAACAGTTGCAAAACGGAAAAAACGAGACATAACTACCGTTTAGAAACCGTAATTCAACCTAATTAAAACTATATAAAGACTATAATTCAACCAATCAAAAAAGTTGCATTTGGGTTTTATTTTGGTCTCTGTGCTATACGGGTATATTAAAATAATTTGCCATCCCTATATAAAAGTGTAATTTGTAACTGGGATAACTCCCGTATATTATCGAATAAAATAAAATATAAATAAAATTAAACATTTTTTCTAGTGACTGCATTATTTTACTTATCCAATCAATTGTGAAGAAAAATGTTTCATTTGCTTTTCAATGAGTTATACAGACAGCCATGAAAAAAAAAACAGAAGGAGAAATTGAAAAGGACCAGCCGCCAGTTGTCATCCCCGAATCCTAAATCCCGAATCCCGCCTACCCAAGTTCATTCGTTTCGAAAAGATCAAGCGATCGGCTGGAAATGGACCGGATGAATCGGCAAGGCAAGTGAGGGAGAGAGAGAGTCTTGCACAAATATAATCAACGGGGGCAAAAGGACCGAATGGTCGCATCCACACTCCACACCCACCTATTGCTTTATTCTCCCACTTCTGAGCAAAAGAAAAATTCATTTTTACCAGACTGAGAATTTCGCTGGGAAATCAAAAACTTATATTATTAATAATATTTTCAACAAACATTTTATTTGCAAACTAACAAATTATATCAGGGGTGTCCAACCTTTTGGCTTCACGGGCCACATTGCAAGAAAAAATAAATGTTTCGGGCTGCGGATAAAATATTATAATTCGATTGATATGTGTTGTTCAAATTATCTGACGTGTTCTGATGTGGCTATCCACTTTACTTTACCTATACAACCTGGCCCCTCACTTATATTTAATATTTAATAAAATTTTTTATAATCATGTAGGGGGGGGGGTTAGTTTTTGATTTTTAGACTTCTTGGGGCCGACTGATTATGTATACAAAATTTGGTTGAGTTTGGTACAAGAGCCTAGATTTTCATTTTTTGACCATACCCCCCCCCCTCATCATTTTGGGCGGTTAGTTTTTGCATTTTTAGACTTCTGGGACTCCACTGATTATGTATACAAAATTTGGTTGACTTTGGTAAATGGTGTCAAGATTTTCATTTTTTTACCCTACACTACCTCCCCCCCCCATTTTGGGCGGTTAGTTTTTGCATTTTTAGACTTCTGGGGGTCCACTGATTATGTATACAAAATTTGGTTGAGATTGCTCAAATAGCCTAGATTTTCAATTTTTAACTCCCCCCCCCACCCCCTCCTCCCCCTTAATTTAGGGTCGATATGCACCAAAATCTAATCAGCTTTTAATCTCAATGGACCAAAACTACGTGTGAAATTTGGTTTCGATATTCACACTACTTTTTGAGCTAGCACGTCCAAAATAATTTGATAACGCACAGACTAACGGACAACCAGACAACCAGACAGACAGACTAACAGACATTTTGACAAAACAATTATTATCTCGAAAAATATAATTTTTTCGATGTTCACTTATTAGAGCTTTTTTGTAGAGCGAAATGCCATGGTTTAGCTCAATTTTTTTAATCAAAATAGTTTCAGCCGGTTTTTAGATATTTCGAAAAAAAAGAAGGAAAAAAAACACTTTTTTCATGCACGATTACAATACTTGACCATACCCTGTATGGTAAAGTAAAAATATAGTTAAATGTATGGAGAAATATTTAGACATAAGAACTTTATTACTTTTTTTAGCTCATAGTGAGCTTCTAATTTTACTTTTCGTAAATTTTATACTTGTAAATAGCTTATCGTATAGGTAAACACATACCTACATAATTAATAGAGATTGTGGTCTTGGTGCAAGGTGAAACATCTTTAATAAAGATAAAAGTAAATAAATATTATATAAAATATTTTAATGTGAAACAAGTGACCTAGAAATCCTAAATCATAGTAAATGAATATTTCATATAATATTTATTTACTTTTATCTTTACATACCTACATATTTACAGAAAGTGAAATTTTATAGTATTTGTTTATATTTTTTCCTTGCTAGATAATTCATTTAAAATTCTAATAAAGAGACAATATTCAATTTTTCTTTCAGATCGGTATCTAATTGTTAGTCTAGATTCTAGATCATTCAATCAGAAAGTTTGTAAGTAGAAAATTTATTTCTAATGAAAATAGAGTCGATAATAGACCAAAATGCTGATTATTTTTTTTGGAAATCTTGAAATCTAGTTCTAGATTCAAAATTTAAAATTAGCACTTTTATTTTTCGAAAACTTCATAGTAGATTTTCAGATTTCTTATTTTAGAGAAAAAAATCAGGCCATTGTTGTGTGTTTTCTAGTAACTACATATAAATCTCAATGTCTTAAGAAATTTTATGACTTTATTTTGGGCCACGGGTTGGACAGCCCTAGTTTAAATCGAATGAAAAAAAATTTCCCGGACAGCGGATAAAATATTATAATTCTATTCATATTTATTATACCAAAAACATTGTTAATAATGTAGAAATAAGAACTTTATTATTTTTTTAGCTCAATCTAATTTTACTTTTCGTAAATTTTATACTTGAAAATAGCTTCATTATTGGATCACGGGTTGGACAGGCCTGGTTTAAATCGAATGGGATTAAAGAAGGAAATGAGGAATGATAATTTATTTTTTAAAAGGGTCTCGGATATAATATTCCCTGACTATCAATTTTCTATTGACATGTAAGAACGTGCAAAGATTCAAAAGACAAGTCCTGACACGTTTTAGTCCCGGAGAGAAATTACAATTAATTGTGATTGTTCTAGAAAAACCCAATTCCTTGTCTCCTTGAACTAGAATGATAACTATAGGCTTGGTTGGGGTCGTAGCATATAAATTGCTGAAAAAATAAATATTTTAGAAAATGAAAATATGAGAAGAAGCATAATATTAAAATACTCGAAACATCATTATTTTTTTTTATCTTATATATTTGAGCTTATAATGGCTTTTAGTGAATTTTATTCTTGAAAAAAGCTACATGTATTGTACAAATGTACATACATACTTCGAAAAAGGGAATAAATATATCTCTACATATAAATCTCAATGTTTTTAGGAAGTTTATGATTTTATGTTGGACCACACTCATTGCAGTGCTGGGCCGCATGAGGTCCAAGGACCATGGGTTGGACAGCCTTGAATTATATTATTGATTATACATATATAATAAGCTAATAAGGTATAGATTTTTCTCAGGTTGTGTATTTTGCCATACGCTAAAAAAATAAATTCAATTGAATTAATTAGCAGGCTGCTGGAGATGGGACTTGAAACTTCCTCAGCATTTTTCCTGCAGCCCTGATCCTTCTTATCATATCATATTCATATTCCAAAGTCTAAATCAATATGTAGAATCAGTGAATAATTACGCATGATAATAATTCCAGAGACAATAAAAAAATGTTGACCTATAATCAGAAATGTAAAATAAATCCGAACTACGTTCATTAGGGAGCTGTCAATTCAATGTTCTCTTGGCACGCATGCTTCAAAAAATTGAAATTCTTATATTTTTTTCATTTTCGCAAATTAGTAACATTCCAACACTCTCCCTCTCCCCATTGTTTCAAAACTCTCTATCTATATCGTTCGAGTTCATTATAGACTTACAATTAGTACCTACGGCCGAACCATAACAATGGAATTATTTCATGTTGGAAGACCAGCCACAAGGTCTACTTATGCAAATACTCCAATGTTGGTCTAATTTTATAAATCCATTTCTAAAATTGGTGGCCGAATGCGTTCCTGAGCTGGAGCTGGAGCTGGAGCCACGTGTCTGAGAGTCGTTCGTTCCAGTTCAACGATGACGATGTGCCCATCTAATCCCAACCCTTGGGGGTACAGAGGTAGAGAGGAAGGCAGGAGTAGCCCAAGGTGGTACGCGTTCGGAGGTGCGTTCCATGCATTTTGTATGAGTAGCTAATACAAATTAGATTCATTTGAAAATGGAATGAAATTTTTGAATGAAATGAAGTTGCTTTGTAATGGCCCGAGACCAGCGAGTTTTAATTTAAAGCAATAATAAACGTATGCTATACAGGCAAAGAAATATTTTTGGCTCCATTATCTTTCTTCCATTATTAAACCATCCCTTGCTGAATGAGGATTTAATCAGAGGAGGATTTGAGCATCCCTTTCATTTAACATTCGTGGGGTTTCATTTCTGGTCGTAAAAGACAACAAGTTACAGCGCAGTGCGATATTATCAATTATTAAGCTATTAATTAATTATCAATTTGATTTTAAGGAGGTTCGGGACAGTAGCTCTATCTGGTTGATCTACAAAAAAATATTTTGTATTTCTGCACTGTGTCAACGTCTGCCTACTAAATTTTTTAGTAAAAAAATGGTTTATAATGAATTTATAATTTTCTCATTAATATATTAAAGAATAATTAGCACATTAATGAGAATTGTTTTGATCGCGCTTTTTGAACAAGATATATTACAATGTTAATATTGAGGTTAATTTCGAATAAAAATCTTTGTTTAGATAATTTTAATAAAAAGAATATTGAGATAATTTTTTTCTCATTATAATAACATTTATTTAACACAAAAACTATTTCAAGAAACAGATTTGGAATGCTACACTAGTGCTTTTGTTATATTCTGTTGGCTTCAAATAACTTTATTTTTACATTTATGAATAACTAATTAACTAGACTGTCAAATCTATTGAAAAATGTATCATTCGATTCATAAAAGTTATATTATTGATCTATATAAATTTGTTTAAAATGGTATAATTTGCATAGAAGTTATATCCCTTTTATGGCAAAAGTTCGGTTCATTTACTTCCATGTTAAATTAACAATTTTGAATAATTTATTTCTCGGTAATGGGACAGACGATCACCTTCAAATTTCGGGAATAAATATTTAATACATCAATGATTCGATGATAAAAATTTCAGAATTTTCTCATAAAAATGATAAACAGTCCCGAAGCCCCTTAAGTTAGCTAATCTTAGATAAAGTATATTGAGCGCAATATTCTTTTTTCAGGTGGCAATTAGAAAATGATATTGCATTAGTCAATTCATCAAAAATCACCAGGCCAAGTTATTTGGCTTAATCGCATTTCTGCAATTATATCAAATAAATGTTTAAAGAAAATAATGGGACCAATTTTATTAGCTAAATATAGTAAGCGGGAAGTAATTGATCATTTTGTTATTGCAGATTACCTGAGCTAAATGGCCTGTAATTTAAATGTCAGATTAAAAAAAAAAAAAAAAAAAAAAAGTAATTGATTTTTATGGCTTTAGTGCTGTTAATGACTTGTCATTGAAAAAAAAGAAACGGTCTAGATAGATCATAAGCCGTGGGGATTCAGATTGAAATTGACAGAATTAATAGCTCATATAAATTATAGTTTAAAAAATTAAAAAACACGCTTTTGTCAGTAATGAACTATAAAGTATAAAACAATGTACCTAAAAACTTTTTTATGTCCAATAAATAAGTCAAAAAGCTGGGACGCTTCTTTGAGAAGCCTGTATAGGTAGTTGTAATTAATTTCGACAAAGTGCCTCACGCTTTTTGACTTCGTTATTGGACATACAAAAGTTATACTTTTTAGTGCGTTACTGACAAAAGCGTGTTTTTTTTTAGTTTTTTTAAACTATAATTTATTTTTTTACTTTTTAGTCTTAAAATTAGTATAATTCCACGCGTAAATCGCTAAACTAAAACTAAATTTGACAAGAGTCTAGTATATTTTCCTAATTTTCTCCCACTTTTATTAATTTTTGTATCTTTACCCTTCTGGGCCCCACATATGATGTATACAAATTTTGGTTGAGTTTGGATCAAAAGAGGTCAAGTCAATAAAAGCGTGATTAAAATCATTTTTTAGTCTATAACTTACTAATACTAATATATAGCAGTATTTTATATAGATGTAACTCCAAAATTGTAATAGCTAAAAATCTGTAAAAATTTTAAAGATAGCTACCGGAATAAAGAATTGATAGTTCGATGCCAAAAACCCCATGTTATTTAGATGGGAAACTTAATCGCTGTAGTTAAAATCGAGATAGATACTTGAAACTTGGGGGATATTTTTTTGTTTATTTATTTAGAACCATATGAGCCCCTGTCCGCGTAAATATTCGAAAATATGCAAAATAAGGAGCACCCTTACATACATACATACATACATACATACATAACGGGTGTTTTTTTTAGAGGTATAGAACTTCGAATTGAAATAAAACACAAGAAAATCGTTTTAATGTCCATCAATTTGGCTTTATTGGAAGGATAATTTTATGCCATTAATGTTTAAATATGATTTCGGGCATGTGATTTTGGTGTATGGGCCGAAAATGAGATTGATCTCGATGCTGATTTTCATCGCAAAATTTTGTTCAGTGATGAGGCTCATTTTTGGTTGAATGGCTACGTCAGCAAGCAAAATTGCCGCATTTGGAGTGAAGAGAATCCACATGAGACCCTTGAGACGCCATTACATCCACAAAAACTGACTGTTTGGTATGCTCTATGGGCTGGTGGAGTCATTGGGCCATACTTCTTCCGAAATAATGCTGGAGAGTCAGTTACCGTTAATGGAGACCGGTATAGAGCCATGATAACCGACTATTTTGTTCCCGAATTGGATGGCATGAATGTGGATGAGTTGTGGTTCCAACAAGACGGCGCTACATGCCACACAGCGCACGTCACAATCGATTTATTGAAGGAAACATTCGATGAGCGCATAATTTCGCGGAATGGACCTGTCAATTGGCCACCAAGATCGTGTGATTTGACACCATTGGATTATTTTCTTTGGGGATATGTGAAGTCGCTCGTCTACGCCAACAAACCAGAAACGTTAGGGGACTTGGAAGCCAACATTCGTGGCGTTATTGCCAACATACGGCCCCATATGCTCGAAAAAGTGGTTGAAAATTGGACCTGTAGAATTGGATTTATTCGAGCCAGCCGCGGCGGCCACATGCCCGAAATCATATTTAAACATTAATGGCATAAAATTATCCTTCCAATAAAGCCAAATTGATGGACATTAAAACGATTTTCTTGTGTTTTATTTCAATTCGAAGTTCTATACCTCTAAAAAAAACACCCTATACATACATACAAGTCAAGATAATAATAGCGTATTAATAAAAACTCTTTGCACCAGACTTCAACCTCAAGTATCATATTTACTTGGATTTTATTTTTCTGAGTGCAGTTCGATATATGGTATATAATATATATATATATTTTTATTTATTTATTTATTGTCACCGGGAACAAAGCCCATTTAGACAGCACATAAGTAAAGTGTTAGTAGGGTTAGTGAGGCAGCCGAGTTTTTAGCCAGTAGAAATTTTTATTTGCCAGCCAGGATCGAACCCCGGCCTTCCGCTCCAAAATCGTCATAATCGATCGATTCCGAAGCAGGGCCAGCGTGTTAGCCGGCTCGGCTAACCCGACTCCGCATATATATTTATGATAGCCTAGAAATGTGTGCAACAACGGAAGAGAAAAATTTGGTAAAAAAATCCTAATAAGGCCTCAGAATCAAACTGAGTATCACATATTCCATCCATAAGCCAGGTGAGAAGACTAGGCTTGTGCCAAAAAAGAGTAACGATTTTTTCAAAATCGGTGAGGATCTAAAAATATCTAACAATAGTAGGTTAAAAGTTATAACTAGAGACCGGATTCCTATGAAATTGCTTTGATCGCCGACACACACATACGATCCAGGAGATTATTCCGAATCATTCATCTAAGATACTGTGGATTAAATTTTATAATGCATATTTTTGCATTTTTGAGTAATATTGCATAAAATTGCATATTTGAAGGATTTTTTTGTCAAATATTTCACATTTCATGGTAAATAAAGATGCAATTGGATGTTGATGAATGCAGTCCACGGTGGTTATAAAAAATAAGACTATAATGGTTTTATTATTTTACATTTATTCGTTAAACCGACGTTTCGGAGATTTATTCTCTCCTTATTCAGGGTAACAAAAAGTCAATGAAAGTAGTTCAAATCATAATTACTTCCTGTCTCCTTTGACAATGCCAAGAAAAGATAAAAAATTTTCATCTCGAATAGAAAAAAGCAATTGATTCAACATCCAATTGCATATTTATACCAGTCCGTCTCCTAAACAAAAACGCTATCAACTAAATACAGATGTTTAAAAGTAACTTTTTGGAGAAAGAATGAAAAAAAAGAAGAAATAAAACAGTAGGATACTTGTTATCATAAATTATTCATAATTACAATCAAATTTTAATTATTTTTGAGTTCATTTGTTAATTATTTCATTCTTTTTGATAGAGATTTTCTTTAGGAGACGGACTGGTATAAATATGTAATTGGATGTTGATGAAAGCAGTCCACGGTGGTTGTAAAAAATAAGACTATAGAGGTTTTATTATTTTACATTTATTTGTTAAACCGACGTTTCGGAGATTTATTCTCTCCTTCTTCAGGTAACAAAAAGTCAATGAAAGTAGTTCAAAAATATTTCATTCTTTATTTATTTTTAATGCCATTCGGGAACTATAGCCCATTTCGGACATTGACTGTTCATGTGTGTGTGTAAATTAGTGTAGGGATCAGATTATTATAGCTGGTCAAATATTTGGATTATTTTATTATAATAGTTTATTATTTGAACATCAATAAGAAAAACTTGTTATTATATCGTAAACAAAAGGCGACTGTGGGTCAGTGGCTAGAGTGTTGGATCGCTGGTTCGAGACCGAGTCTCGGCAGATAGATATTTTCAGTCGCCTCCTCTTGGAAAGTAATGGCAACCTACCAAGAGTAAAATTGCCTAGTAACCTCTCCAAATTGGCCGTTCGGAACCGGCGCCGGCGTTAAAAAGTAGGTCCCATATATCTGTGTAAAACAACTAAACACACTCAGCACAGGTATATGTGGAGAGGAGCCGACACCCGTTTCGGGTATGGCACTCGAAGAAGAAGATATCGTAAACAAATAAAAGCAAAAATAATACAATGGTGTCTGTTAAATAAAACTACCCCCACCCCCGTATTTTTTTCGTTCACATTTTTGAAACATAATTATATTTATTATGTTTATTTTATTCAAATGCACCTATTATTTCTTTGAGTTTAAAGATTTTTTTAATAATATTATATTAAATGTAACGAGAATTTTGTGGAATATTTACGCATTAAAAGTAGATATTTGATACTTGGTGTCTATAGCTTACTTTATAATTTTGTTCCTTTCATAGCACTCCTTTAAATATATAATCATTTTGTCTTCAATTTTAATTTTTTAGTGCATAAAAAAATTATTTGCCATCAATAACTTTTAAGGAGTTAGGTGTTGGTTTTAGGTGGAAACATTTTAATATAATAATGAAACTTGAGCAAGATTCGAGGTAGGTTTCACAAAAAAAGAAATAAAACAAAATTGAGTTTTCAATTCGATATATTTCGGTGGTGAGCCCATCATCAGGAGTCAGAGAAAACTGTTTTCTCTGACTCCTGATGATGATGGGCTCACCCCGAAATATATCGAATTCAAAACTCAATTTTGTTTTATTTCTTTTTTTGTGAAACCTATCTCGAATCTTGCTCAAGTTTTATTATTTATTTGCCATATTTTACTGTATATATTTGCATATTTCAACGTGTTCTGTATATTACTTGCATATTTCAGCATTTTAACTGCATATTTTGGCACTTTTTACTGCATAAAAATTCTGTCTCTAGTTATAACTATAAGTGAGTCATGTAGTGCACACACTAGATAATTTCATTTAATGATTGTGCCTGACACTATGAGCAGAAACGAAGTGAACAAGCCAGAGAGATGTCAGGCAATTTGCTTGTTGGGTAGGCGTTGATCAAAAAGACGGAACTTGAGCCCTCAACGCGACAGACACATAGCATTAAACATATTTTTTTTTATTATTTTGAATGGGAATGAGTTTTTTGAAAGCCAAACTTTTAGGGAACCGAGACGCTGTCTTTTATTCCTGCCTTTGTCCTGCCCGTAACAGCTCGTGATTTATAATATGTAGAATGTAGTATAAAATTAATATTCATTGATTCAAATCCAATTAATTTAGATAAAACTGTAAAAACGGTCTTACCTATAAGTACTTTTAAATATAATAAAATAGAATATATATTTTTTTGCACTATAAAAAGAAGTAAGTACATTGTATAAAAAAATGAATCTTAATGTACAATTACACAATCAAAATTAAAAATTATTACAACACTTCGCATTAAGCAAAGCTTTTGTGGAGGGGTGGTCCGACATCACAGCGTTTGTTAATTTAAATTCCAATATCCATAAATACACCCCGAAACTACAAAATTAAATCAAAACACAAGGCCTAGACCTCCATAAACCTCCTTAACCTCCTCTTTAAACAAACCAGAGATGGTCGCTGGTAGTCTACGATATTATATATACGAGGCTCTTAAAAGCTGGATAACGTGCAAATAGGAGCTTATTTCAGAATTTGACTCTCTATTTTGCTCCAAAATCTTTGAGATATTGAGGTGATCCATCATCCGAAATAAGGTAGTTGCTCAAGAAAGAAAATTATCTTTGAAATTATCAATATTATATAAATGAGTTATACAGGGTGGGGCATAATGATCTACCACATTTTGAAGAGCTATACAAAATGAAAAAATTTAACTAGAAAAAAAACCGAATATATTTTTGAAAAGAACATAAAATATTTTTTTTATAAATGTATTTTAACCATTATATCAAACTAAAAAAGGGAGAGGGGGGAGTAAAAAATGAAAATTTTTGTCCTTTCGACCAAACTCAACCAATACATTTCTCTGGACCCCAGAAGGCTAGAAATGCAAAAAATAACCATCCGAAATGGGGGAGGGTCAAAAATGAAAAATTCTAGCCCTTTTAATCAAACTATGTATACATGATTTGGTTAGTTTTTGCATTTCTAGCCTTCTGGGGGTCCACAAAATATGTATAAAAAATTTGGTTGAGTTTGTTCGAAAGGGCTATAATTTTCATTTTTGACCCCCCCCCCTTTTTTCGTCTAATATAATGTTTAAAAGACATTAAAAAAAAAATGTATGTTCTTTTCAAAAATATATTCCGTTTTTTTCTAGTTGATTTTTTTTATTTTTTATACCTCTTCAAAATGTTTGAGATCTTTATGCTCCACCCTGTATAATAACTAAAAAATTCCATCCGAGACATACTTTTATTTGTACTTGAGAGAAAATGCATTATCTCTTTAGACGATGGGTAAAAAAAAAACATCTCAAATTCGAGTATTTATAAAAATTGGATTGACTCTTCAAATACGAACGAGCTCGTTGTCTATTTCTAACCAATTTGAAGTGTTTGCTCGAGTCAAAGCCGAGCTTATGCCATTTTTCTCCTCCACCCTTGCACATGATATCTTTGACGATTTTCAATTTAATTTGAAATATCACTTTTGAGCGATTGAGCTTTGTGTTTTGACGTTATTTTATTTATTTTATAATAAATTCATAAAATCGATTATCGTCGTTTTTCTCTTTATAATGGCAAGGTTATTTTTTCTTTGAAAGATCCAGCGGCGTGGATTCATTTGCATCGAAGAATTCACTCTAACCCCCTCAATATGCCGTTTAGAAACATTGTCAGCACAACAACGTCAAGGCTGGCAATTAATCCACTCTCTGCCAACTTTTTCCTAAGTATTCTCCAAAGTTATCAAGTTACATTTTCCAAACAAAATAATTTTTCGCATTGGGAGAAACGTGATTTATTTTTATATCTTTTATTTGCAATTAGAGTGGCACTGTTAGAAGTTTGCGTGGTTTTTGGTTAAATGAAAAATATTATAAAAAACTGTTCAACTCTTAATTCGTTTATATTTGAAAAACTTCTATAATAAAATTGGGTTTTCCAAAAACACAATTTAATTAAATTTTATTAAATTTATTATCTAGACTTAGGTTTTTTCAGAATCATGAGGTTAAATTAAATGAGAGTTTATAATGGGAATTAAGAACAAGTTTTTGTGTGATTTTTGGAAGTGAAAACTTCTTTAGGCACGTTGGGCACTTTTGGGATGGGGAAAAAAGCATCGAACCCGCGGATCTTCACGCTTTAAGACAGCAGGACGACGGCCATGGAAGTCGGAGTCTGCTAGAGTGTGTAACAACTCACCTGCCGACATTTTTTTTTTATTTAGTGGTGTTAATACTTATTATTAGAGAAATTTGTTTTGAACATATACAGTTAGGAGTCACTTAAGTGTTTTGACATTAAAATTTAATAAAATTCAGAAAGTGGAGTTAATCGATTTGGCAAGTGAAGCATTCATATAATGCAAACCTAGATATCTACCAAGATCTAAAATTTAAAATGGCCTTCTTTCTTTTAGTTTTTAAATTTAAATAATGAGGCAGTAAGACAGCCTCATTGATTTATTCATAAGAATCAACAACTTTGATACTATCCGCATGATAGAACTCATTCAAAATCAAAATCCAGAGTGAGAAAAAGAAATAGTTTCAATCAAAAAATTAAAAAGGCAGTCATGGGGACTGCTAACAGAGAGAAAACTTAAAACTATGAAATAACAGTGTTTTTTTTGAATTTTCAATTTAATTGTAGTATCAAAAATTAAAATTTCATAATTTGTAAATTAAAAAAAAAAACACTGTTATTTCATAGTTTTTAGTCCCCATGACTGCCCCTTTTTATTTAATTTTTTTATTTGAATTTGATATTTCTTGAAAATATAAGTAAAATGATTCCGTTACATTCACTTTCGAGAGATTCAATTTTTGAAGTCTTCTATCTCCAAAACTGTAAATGTTAATTTCAATCACTCAATTCTAAGTGATAGTCTTTGAGGCCCTTAAGATTTGGAGTGTAAGTTTAGAAAAATAAAAAGGGTTTTGTAGGCGTGAGAGCCAAAATACTAATCAGAAAACTTAATGTTCGATAAATCATAAAACAACGAAATTTAAAACTTAAGCTAGGTATTTGCCAGTAATTTAATGTTAAGCTTTTGGTCATCTCTTTATGTAAATATTGGGGGGGGGGGGTTATTTTTTCTAAAAATAAAATCACTAAGAATTTTTCTAAAAATCGCTGTGTTTAAAAGGCATCACTATTTCTTTAATTTGTATTTTTTTAATCCGATTTAAGCATTGTGAGGGGATTAATTTGAAAGGGAAATATATGTCGATATATTCAGTAATATATCTGCTCTATCTTAGCATCAATAAATCACAGATCAACGAAATTTGAAACTAGAATTTAGCTAGCGACATAAGGTAAGCAGCTTTGTTGAAAATAGATATACCCCTAGTCAGAGCCGGAGTTACAAATTTACCCCCTATAGGCTTAACAAAATTGCTGTCTATGCTATATTTCTTACAAAATTACATAGGTAATAAAATAAGGAATACAAATTTTATGCAAATGTTTATTAGAATCACATAAAATGCAACAAAAACTTCATTCTAACAGAATATAAAAATTCAAATATTATAATATATTTAGATATTCAACTAAATCAAAATCATCTTTCCTTTTGCTCCCATTACACTTTTTATTTTCTCAATGAAAATTTTAAACACATTGTCAAATGAAATCGAATTCGCACTGTCAGATTCAATCGATAAAACTGCTAAAAAAAAGAGAAACATTATTGTATATATATATATATATATATATATATATATATATTGGGTGAGTTTTTTATCTTGAGACAGCCTTATAACTCAAAAACGGTACATTATATGGAACAGAGTTTCAAATAAGAGTTTATTTATATAGAGGGGGAAACTAAACTACGCTATTGTTTGTCGCCGTAGAACAGTGATTCTCAACCTTTTTTGATTGCGGCACACTTTTAACAATTTCAAAATTTGGCGGAACACTAACAATCAGATTTTCTAATAAAAATAATTTTGTCAAAAATATTATTAGCTTTGTTCGTTTTGAGTGCTTTGGGCGCCCTTATGTTAGCCTCAAGTCACTAAACCATATTCGTTTAGGAATACCAACCGACTTGCTGTGCCCCAGCCCTATTCGTTTTGAGATAGTTGTGGCACCACTGGGCCTTCTTGTGGCGTGCCTCAAGTGAACATGCTCACTGAGCATGGTCACTTTGGGCGACCTTAGTTAAGCTTCGCACCATTTTGAATTTCAAAACACCGATTTTTTATATACTCTGTTTTAAACTTGAATATATTATTGTTATTTAATTTAGAATAATGAATGACCAGGTAAGTTATTATTTTATTAAATTATTTATATAAATTATTCTTTTAAGTCGTTTATTTGTTATTATTACATTGATAATAAAAAAAAATTAAATTGAAAGCTTATATTTGCCGAAAGAAGCAGAATTTTTATAAATTAAAGGAGACAATATTAGTTTCTTCTGCTGGAAAAATAAATTTTTAATAAGAAGGTTATAATGAAAGAAAATAAATAAAATTAAATACATTTTTAACTTATTTATAAAGAGACTACAGTTTTAAGGGCAAAATTTATTTTTCTAGAAGAAGACACATTTTTTATGGCTTTTCGACCTTTCTAGCCATTAGCCAATTTACGATACTAATTATTTTTTATTAAATAAGTTTCTATCCCCCCCCCCCCGGGGTGACAACATTTTTTATTGTCTCCTTTAATAATAATAAAAAAACATATTCTATTATAATTATATTATAATGTTTTGATATATAAATAAATGCAAATCTTTAATAAAAAACAATATTCATACGTCTTATAAAAATGTGTTTGGAGATTGATTTTTCATAAAAGATTTGTATTTATTTATATAATAATAACAATAATAATAAAGGGAATAATTAAACAGTGTCTTCTACTTGAATTAATTTTGGACGGACATAGAAGGGCCGAAAAGCCATAAAAAAAACAATAAGTTATATTTCCAAGCATCGTAGAGGCACAACTGAATTTATTCTTTATAAATAAAATACACCTCAAATTAATAAAAAATTGGTGATAGGTTTTCAGTTTAGGATACTCTGCTGAAGGCGATGTTGGGGACAATGAATTTCAGGATGAGGGGAAAAAATTACTTGTTGAGAAGCGATTTGCCAAACTATCCATCAGGTTTTTCGACACACGAAAATGCCTTTTGAATTCTTCATCGCTGTAATGAATGACAGTAAACTCACTATAGTGATTTATACCATTTTTTCCTTTTCTTGCTATAGTTAATACCATTTTTCCAATAATTTCAGGATCATCATCTGAGCTTGATGAAGATTCACAATCAGAATCACTTTCGAGAAGTAATTTTAGAATGGATAATAAAAGTATCTATTATTTATTTGTAAATATATTATTTATTTAAAATAATTATTAAATAAATAAATTATATAAATAAATAACTTATTATATATGTATACCTACCACTCTTAATTATTCCACTATAATAAAAATAATATTTTTTTTAAATTTCGTTATTCGAATATAGCCATGTGCTCTAAATGCATTCTTTTTAGAGTGGTCCAACCTGGGGCACACCTGAAGTGCTCCAGCTGAAAAAAGTGACACCAGATGGAGCACTTGACTCAACTTAAGGCACACACGCCAATTCCAAAACGAATAAAGCTATTATTAAAAAAGACGAATCATACCTTTGAATATATTTTATTTAAGTTTGAGAACACAATACTGCATAGCAAATATATAAATTTATAAATTCAACCATACAACAAGCAAGTAAATATCAAACTGAACTACATTCGCGTGCAGCTAAATCGACCCAACCTCTAAACGCGCATACAAAGTCCTTTTTTTAAAAAAATGGCTAAGCCGATATATAATTATATAAAATGTATATATTTTTAAAGCTTAATTATTTAGGAAAGAGACAAACAAGAGGTTGTCCTCTGCTTGATGCAAATAAACATACACACATATATATATCGAGATGATATATCTCGATATATATGTGTGTATGTTTATTTGCATCAGAAGACAACCTCTTTGTTTCTCTTTGAATCAACAACTCTGCTACTCTCGGCAAAACAAAAATTTTTCAATTAATTATTTAGCCTTAAATTAAATTATGTGAATTAAATGACTGAACTGGAAAAAATAATAACTCATTAGATAAAAGTACATACACAATAATTTTTATTGTTTGAATTTCTAAAGTTTGGCGGCACTCTTCGAGAATTTCGCGGCACAGTGGTTGAGAATCACTGGCGTAGAACAAGCTTTCAAGGAGTATTTCAAGGTCGAATTCTGTTTTTTAAATGGAAATCTATATTTTTCTTTACATTGCCTAAATCTAGAAAAAAAAAATCTGAACAATTTTCATAAGAACTATTTTTTATACGACATCAAATAAACAAAATATTAAATCAATTAGATCTCACAAAAAAATAATATTTTTAACAATTATTCAACTTAATTATCAAATAATAATGATTAAATAATTAATTATTAAATAAATATTTATTAAATCGAAAAGTCACAACAATGAAAATAAGCGTTTATAATGATATTAAAACTTCGTTATACTCAGATTTAAGAGATTATTTTCTACTTAATGGAACTATTTAAAATTCTTGAGTTTAAAAAAGTTTATTTCTCGAGCCAATCAATTAGATAGTTATATTGTATTTCCATGATAAAAATGCAGCATTTTTTGTTGAAAACAGAATTGAAATGGTCATAATTTATGCGGTGAATGTGGAAGTAGTGTTATGGAGATGCCATTGAAAAGGATGCCGAGCGTTTTCCTGATAGGAATAGACCATCCCAAGCTTCATTTTATCGTGTTGTAAATCTGTTAAAAAAACAGGAAATGTAAAGGCTACGAAGAAACTGAAACAGGCCAAAATAACAAAATATAAACTGGAATTCATCCAGAAAACTTGCGATACACTCAGGAATGTCACAGAACTGTGGCGCAAAATTATTAAATTATTTATTTAATAATTAATTATTTAATCATTATTATTTGATAATTAAGTTGAATAATTGTTAAAAATATTTTTTTTTGTGAGATCTAATTGATTTAATATTTTTTTTATTTGAATTCGTATAAAAAAATAGTTCTTATGAAAATTGTTCAGTTTTTTTTCTAGATTTAGGAAATGTAAAGAAAAATATTGATTTATATTTAAAAAACAGAACTTGACCTTGAAATACCCTTGAAAGCTTGTTCTACGGCGACAAACAATAGTATAGATTAGTTTCCCCCTGATATAAATAAACTTTTATTTGAAACTTTTTTCCATATAATCTAGTGTTTTTGAGTTATAAGAATGTCTCAAGATAAAAACTCACCCGGTATAATCTGTATGTTCTTTATATATTCTTTATTATGTATTAGCCACTTGAATTTATATTAAAAAAAAAAATATTGTATATACATATATAATGTAAAAGGAATTTAGTCGGTCTAATAATAATAAATAAATAAATCGTTCAATATACTTTCGGACTTCGTTGAGCGTAAGTAGGTATGTTTTAATTCGTTCCAAGCATGAGAACGAACGTTCCTGAGAGCAATTGCTATTGTGCGATTGATTTGTAGATTCTTAAAACTTCTTTCTTCTTTTCTAAACATAAATATTATATAGTAAAAAAATGATGAATTTAAAATGTAGAGGATGTAAGTGAAGTCGTGTGAAACTCATACCCGTTTATTGGATTGAGGTCAAGGGTTTTTCCGAGGGTTGAACCGAGACCTAATATTGTGTACACCTACTTCCACTTCCATGCTTGGAAATGAAAGTGCACTTTCATTTCAAGTAGAACAAAATAGATGAAGGGGCATCCCAGGTAACCACAATATCCTAAGAATATTCTAAGGATATTCTAAGGACATTTAAATCTTCTTAGAATATTCTGAGGATATTGTGTGTTACCTGGGATTAACTAATGAATTCCAAAATAATTCCACAAAATTTCAAAGACGTGTACACCTAATTCCAATCGGGATTCACCCCTCGGTTTTTTCATATGGTCAGGGAAAAACTCATTAAAGGTGAGCTCAAGTAGAAGATAATAGATGAAGGCGCATTATCTAATGAATTCCAAAATAATTCCACAAAATTCCAAAGACGTGTACACCTAATTCCAATCGGGATTCACCCCTCGGTTTTTTCATATGGTCAGGGAAAAACTCATTAAGGGTGAGCTCAAGTAGAAGATAATAGATGAAGGCGCATTATCTAATGAATTCCAAAATAATTCCACAAGAATTTCAAAAGACGTGTACACCTAATTCCAATCAGGATTCACCCCTCGGTTTTTTCATATGGTCAGGGAAAAACTCATTAAGGAGTGAGCTCGGAAGTAGAAGATAATAGATGAAGGCGCATTATCTAATGAATTCCAAAATAATTCCACAAAATTCCAAAGACGTGTACACCTAATTCCAATCGGGATTCACCCCTCGGTTTTTTCATATGGTCAGGAAAAACTCATTAAGGAGTGAGCTCAAGTAGAAGATAATAGATGAAGGCGCATTATCTAATGAATTCCACAAAATTCCAAAGACGTGTACACCTAATTCCAATCGGGATTCAACCCCTCGGTTTTTTCATATGGTCAGGGAAAAACTCATTAAGGGTGAGCTCAAGTAGAAGATAATAGACGAAGGCGCATTATCTAATGAATTCAAAATAATTCCACAAAATTCCAAAGACGTGTACACCTAATTCCAATCGGGATTCACCCCTCGGTTTTTTCATATGGTCAGGGAAAAACTCATTAAGGGTGAGCTGATATAAATAAGCCGCCAAAACATCAATGTAATTTTTATTTGGCCTGAAACAATAAAACATCAATAGTAGGTATTAACTTGAGCACAAAGTTTCTCCCCTTATTACCCCCCCCCCCCGCAATCTGACTTGTTTCTCAACTCTCTGTCATTAATGTCTAAATCTTCTAATCTTATCCTTAATTACCCATCCCTATTTTAGGACCATATTATTTTTCTCATTTCTTCTAATTTCTATCTGGCTATCTCTATCAATCTTCTTAAATTATCTGAAATCCTTTACCAAGTTAGAATATACTTTAATAGGCATTAATCTAGAGCAGATATTTATTTAATTATAATGGAAGCGTCTCTTAAATACAGTTGAATATTTTAAGCTCTCTTGAGTCTGCATTCCAAATGATGATGTTGGCGGAGAAAAGGTTCATTATAGCCGGAGCGTTTCAACATAGAACCTGACCATATATAATGAAATAAAAAATTGAAATTTAATCTTAAATTTGTGTAAAATGTGATTTGTAGGCAGATAATTTATAGAGTTAATATCTTTACTTTCGAATGAGAGATTATAAAATTAGATTTTCTTTTTCTTTCTTTCTCTGAGTCAAAAATTAATATTTAATAATTTTGTTTTGTTTAGGCAGCCATCTTTAAATCCGCCTGATTTGTTCAAATTGCTAAAAGCTCGGCGAGAGCGGTTGCTACATTTGGGACCAATTAGACATGAGTGCCAGACCTAGAACGAACATTCAGGACGATTTCCCTTTATCTTATAAATATCCGTAGTGTTTGTTGAAGACACCTATTTGATATTCCCTCGGGTGGAAACGAAAAAAGTTTACCCGTGCGCCGTGATTAATTGCGATCTGCGGATCAGGGGTTGTTAGGCCCTTTTGAGCCTTAAGAGGTGGAGATAATGCACAAGGGACAAAACAGAAGCACTTAGCTTTTTCGGATGACAAGTAGTCCATTGATCACGAGGAAAGAAGCCGCGCTAGCAGCTCTTTTGGACAATCTACTGAGATCCATGTCTTAGTAATAATAACAGACCTTTTTGCCCTGGGCGTTGGCTTTCGAGTGCCAAACGGGTCCATGATTTCCAGCACATATTCCTCTGTTGTTTTAAGGAAACACTTAAGTCATTGTGCTCGTCTAAATTGCACTTATTAAGCGATTTTGAAATAACATCGAAAGACAGTATCTAAATAAACGGCAAGCAGATTAGGAACTTGATGAAATAATGTTTTTCGAGATAACAGATTCTATTCCTATGTTATATATCAATAGAAACGGGAAACTATTCGGTCGATTCGAGAAACTTTTCCTTTCCAATCTGTAACTGTTTAATCGAGGATAGAGAGATTATTCACGATTTATCTTGATAATAAGAATAAAATAAATAAATAAATAGGTATTGGATGAACATCAGAAAATGTTTCCACATACTAGAATGTAAAAATATTATTAATAAAGTTAATTTCTTGTTTATATGAGCAATTTTTATAATTACCTATTATTCGCTTTTTTAACCTATTCATATTAATTACATCAATACATTTTTATAGCACTTTTAAAAAAATTGGTAAAAAAATTTGATTTTTTTGAAATGGAACTTCTTTAACGACTTAAGTATATGTTTGAATTTTTTCTTACAATAAAGGGGAAATGAC
This sequence comes from Forficula auricularia, assembly GCA_024734495.1. Taxonomy (NCBI): domain Eukaryota; kingdom Metazoa; phylum Arthropoda; class Insecta; order Dermaptera; family Forficulidae; genus Forficula; species Forficula auricularia. Next base: position 1,193,214 of record JALMQS010000861.1, on the reverse strand, counting down.
TCAATAGAGGAAAAATAGAGACTAGCCTTGAGTCCAGAAGGAAAGAAAGCATGTGTTGGGTATCTAGTTGTGTGTCACCGCATGCGTGATATTTGACCGCTCCAGCTGTATTAAATATATATATATATATATATATCATATATCATATATAATTACCAGTGGCATGCGGTCCATGGATGTTGTGGATGCTGCGCATCCCTAAAATTCCAAAAAGTCAAAAGTATTTTAATACGAGTGTTATAAAAAATCGAATGTTAAATTCTCCGTTTATCGATTAATTTTACAAAAAGGAGCAAAAAATAAAACAACATTTTTAAGGGTTATATTTTTTGAACAACATTACTGGTTCAAATATCACCACCCGCCACTGATAATTACTCTAAGATTCCCAAAAGAATTATTTTCGTATTCATGAGCCTGTGGGGTAGGCAATTGTTCGCCAGTTCTGACAATATTAGTTGCATCTAATTCAGGCGGCGTTGGACTCATTCGTTGTCATCAATAGACTGGTGGGTTTTATGCCGAAACGAAAAAAAAATACTTATGTCTAAAATCCTGAATAAAAAATAACTAAAAAAAAAACACCTAAAAATTAAATATAATAATAATATATTTAAGAATAACTTAAAATAAATATGTCTAACACCTCCAAAAAAATAATTAAAAGTCCTCATAAATTTTTTTTAAACTTAATAGATATCTCTCTGGAGTGTGATTTTTGAAGGAGGATAAACTTTTTGGGCGTACATCTACATTTAAAGAATTTTCACTTCCCCGTGAGCTTATATGGGTGAGACTCACACATTTTTATTGAATCAGAGATCTTAAGCAGCTTCGGGGGGGCTAGATTTAGGTTAAATCTGAAAATAACCTGACATACTATACTATAAGGCAGGGGTGTCCAACTTACTCCCCAGCACAGCAATTAATGCGGCCCGACATAAAATGATAAATTTCCTTAAAACATTGAGATTTTTATGTTACTGGAAAAGATAGATATCTGATACAATTTGATCTGATATTTTTTTTCTTAAATAAGAAGAAATTAGACAAATCCCCCAAAAGATTTCCAAGAATAAAAGACAGATTTTGAATTTTGAATGCGAACAAATATATCGAGATTTCCGAAAAAATAATCACAATTTTGGCATATTTTGAACCATTTTTATTAGATTTAAATATTTTAACTGCAAACTTTTGATTGACACTGCAATCAGACAACTGAAAGAAATATTTAATAATGTCTCTTTATTAAAAGTTCACAAATATTATCTATCCAGAAACAAATATTCCTCCTGGGTTCACAATAATTATTCACTTTTTAGAAATATGAATTTACATATACCTACCTAAAGCTATTTTTGAGAATAAAATTCACTAAAAGCAAAATTATAAGCTCAACTATCAGGTGACAAAAATAACCAAGATTAGAATAATTAAAAATTATTTTTCATCTGATATTTCCATTTTTTTAAATATTTATTATTTCAGTAATTAAAAATAATTTATCTAGAAAAATGACTAAAAAGTGCGTTGATAGAATGATCTCTCTTTCTTTATAGCATCTAAGCCAAGGATTCAAATACAAGTTTAGACCTGCAACGAAGGCATGGATTCCAAATACAAGCCCAGACCTGTTTTAGATTAGTAGAAGTTAATTTCTTAATTTCTATTATTCTAGGAATGGCCTTTTGACTATTGCACTTGGAGTAATTGGATATACTTATTATATATAGAGAGAACATTCAATTAATTCAATAATTTGGAAATGTTAAGAAATAATTAAACTCGATATATTTCTAAAAAACTTCAAATTTACTAGAAAATCATAAGTTGGTGTCATCTATTAAATCCGATGGATATTATATATGACACCGTCTTATGATTTTCTAGTAAATTTGATTCTATTAACATCGGCAAATTAATATCTTTCAGACTTCAAATTGCTAATAGAAACAGAAATAATTAAATTCGACATATTTTTAAAAGACTTCAAATTGCTAATAGAAATATATAGAGTAAACTTAAAAAAATCTTTGTATTTTAATTTTTTTCTCCTTGTGAAACACCACCAAATCCAACCTAATTTAAATTTAATAGAAGTAGATAAATGATTTAAAAACAAAATCCTGAAGGAAAAGAACTCAAAGATTATACCTAATGGTATGATATTTTTGGTTTTTTGTCTTGGTGGATATCATTATTCTACATTATTAGATATATTTTTTCATTAACAAATATCAATGGAATTAGTAAATTTTTTATGCGGCCTGAGGCATTTGTTATTCTTTCAAATGAGGCCCGTGTAACCCAAAAGTTTGGACACCGCTGCTATAACAAGAAGGGAGTTTAAAGTGATGTAATGTCTTCTCGTATAATTGTATAATCTTTGGTATGTTGAAAGCATCCAATTCCAAATATTTTGCAATTTAAGTAACGATCGAGAAGCGAGTTATATTTGTTTTACTTAAAAGATTTTCCTCTCATTTCCTACAAAGAAAAAAATATTAAATTCTTTTCATTTGCCTTTAATTATAAATCTAATGGTATATATAACTACCATCTTGCCTGTATTTATATATACATATATAGTATATCAGTGGCACCCCTAATTAACCTGGATGCGGGCGGGTGCGGTTACCCGTTAGATAACTTCAAAGTTCTCCAGATTGTCTGGTGAGGGGTGGAATTTTTAGCTAATGATGTTGGAATAAAATTCCCTTTTAATGAATATAACACTGTGCCATTTGAATATACAAATGTTCAGATTCTTGTACATTAATGATTAAAGAATAAAAAAAATGAAAAACTAATTTAAAAGTTGAAATTGTTTATTTATTTATCCAAGCTATCCTTTGACTTGTACAGTTGAAACTAATTTGAACATTCTTTCTTAGAATTTTTGAAGATTATTGAGTTTCTTTAATGTCTTAAACTAAAATGTCGAACGACCAACATTAAATTAATATCCTTATTAAAATTTCTTAGGTATTCTGAGCGAGCCACGATTTCTTTATTGGATTTCCTGGTTGTGTTTTTTTTTTCTTAACCTTCGGGATGATTGTTTTGGGACTTTCCCTCTCTCGATACCACAATCAGCTAGGTGGATCATCTAATTTGGAATTGGCAAGAATTTTGGGAGTTGAAATCCTAAAAACATCAAATATCACCTGATTGGTCGATTCCAGCGCTCTAGGATTAATAGTTAGCCATATACACTGGCGAATGTGGACAGAATTCCAGATGAATGAAATAAAAACTAATACTTATCTCCAGTGCTACCACGAGCTAATATTCGAAGGTATTATTCATTTTAGTAAAATGTACTGTAATGGGTTAAAAAATCGAGCCACTTTACCATTTTTGTATATTAACGCATAAAAAATATAAATAAATTGACACGTTCTGATGTGGCCATGCACTTGACTTTACAATACACTTTGGTTGAGTTTGCTCTAAGAGCCTAGATTTTCATTTTTTGACCCCGCCTCACATTTTGGGCGGTTTGTTTTTTCATTTTTAGTGTTCTGGGGGCCCACTGATTATATATACAAAATTTGGATGAGTTTGCTCAAATGGCCTAGATTTTTATTTTTTGACCCCCCCCCCCCCTAATTTTGGCACCAGAAAAAAATATGTTCGTTATTATAGGTTCATTTTATAGTATATTTCATTTTTCTAGTTTTTTTAGTTTGAAAATATTATAATTTTAAATTTTAACCCCCCCTTTCCCCATTGGGCACCAAAATCTAATCAGCTCTTAATCTCAATGCATCAAAACTACGTGTTAGATCTTGTTTTGATATTCACACTAGCTTTTGAGCTAGCTTGTACACAAAAATTTAGCAACACACAGACTAACTAACTAACTGACTAACAGACATTTTGACAAAACAGTTATTATCTCGAAAAATATAATTTTTTCGATATTAACTTATTAGAGTTTTTTTGTAGACCGAAATGCCATGGTTTCGCCCAATTTTTTTAGTCAAAATAGTTTAAGCCGTTTTTGAGATATTTTGAAAAAAATAAGCAAAAAAAAACACTTTTTTCATGCACGATTACAATACTTGACAATACCCTGTATGGTAAAGTAAAATGAAAACAGGAAATACATTTAATGGTTACTCAAAATAATTTTAATCTGCAGCGAATCCAGCTAGACTTTCTAAATTAACTCCCACAGAAACTAAATAGCCTCTTAAAACATCATAAATACGCGCTGGAGAACGATATTATCTAATTCTCCAATCCTAAAAATGAATCACATACTTTTTTGATTTGAATAATATCTTAACAATATAGCTAAACATTTATTAGTAGACACGTTCGTAGTTTCACCTATGATTATTGAGAAAAATGTTGTGTTGACAAGAGATAAAAACTTTTTCGTAACATATGGTCCTATTTTTTCATTTATTATTTTTGGAGTTATTTAATTTTGAATTTTTGAAGTTATCAAATTTGAAACGCTGTAATCTGTTATAGGGGGCAATACTTTGAATAAGAATAAGACAAAATTTAGAACTAAGTTTATGTATCCTCATCTATCCGTACTCTATGGTATATTGATATTTTGAAGCTTATATTTTTTAGGACTGTAATGTATAATTTTGTTTAGGGCCTCCAGATCTCCCCTATAAAAGAAATTATAAATGTACTACCTTTGAGATATATTATGTAATGTACTAGAAACTAAATTATTTGTATAGAAATGTACTATTGTACATTTCGAGCAAAAACGTACTGTAAATAATACATTTGTACTATAACGGCAGCACTGCTTATCTCTTAAGCATTCCAAAATGGAACATAAATGAGGGGCATCAGCTCGTCCACATTTAGATATTTTTTAAATTTAATGAAATGAAATAACGTTGGAAAAAATCAATTATTTACTAATTCGAAAAGTTTTCCCACAAACATTCCAACAAGGAAAATTAGAGAAAAAAGTATCCCCTCTAGGCGAAATAATAAAAATATGATACAAAGTTTCAGGGGTTGCAAATAATGTTTGTATTTGCATCTATTTGTTTTTGCTATCTGTTCTTGTTAGTATAAAGTGTAATGCAATCTAACTTTTTCTATAAGAATTCAAAATGGGAGATTTCGTATAGTTTCTCATCTAGCTATTATCGATCATTGTGTTTTCTTTGTAAAGAAGAGCCATTTGCTACGATAATTCATTCGACTATCTGCTTCCAATTTCCAAAAGATTTACTCTGTTTGAGGAGAAATATCTCTGCATATTCGAAATATTCCCTTTCATCTAAGAAAGCCATTCGGATTGATGTTGGCATCTTTTCTGATGTCATTCATGATTCTCCAACTGATTGTCATTAATCACTTATCCTTGACGGAAATCTACCCATTACGCTAAATTATTTTTTGAATTAATTAATGATGAATTCATAAATTTTTTTGAGTAAATTTAGTTGTTTTTTTTCACATTTATTTTAAAAGGTCGGGTCATATATTTATCAATAAAAAAAATTTTACACTAAAAAATAAATCAAACAAATATTACTCATTTTTTTGTAAGTAACAAATCAATGACTTTATCGTCTTTTAAAAATTAAAGAAAACTACAAACTAGCAGTGATATCGCCGTTGTACTCAGTGCTAGGTCGATACTGTTATTACGACTTTAATTAATTATAAAACTAAAGATTTGAGCATCTATTTTTTTGAAAATAGTTGGAATGTTTCCAAAAAATCAGCTCTGGTTAAAAACCAATGTATATTAAAAGAGAAAAAAATTTAATTTTTAGATCAAATTTTAAGGTTTTAGTAGAAATATTATTAAACGAGCTTTTCGTGCGTGCCTTCGGCACGCCCTCGAAGCTCGGCCCTCCGGGCTGGTGTCCTGGCGGGCGGCGTCTCGGTCAAAAAATACATAGTATTTTAAAATTTTTCGCCTTATTTTCGTCCTGACACAGGTACAGAAATGAGGTTCTAGATATGAATCTGGAAGTATTTTTTTTCTATAATCTACAGCATTGTGATATTTTTTGTGTGGAAACAGATTTATTTAAATAAGTGGAATCGTGTGAGGAGGAGAATTATATTATGTCATTTTTTTAAAATTTGGGATCGATAATCGATATAAGGCTCCAAATATTTAAAAGAGATCAGGTGTTGTTTATATGACAGGCTGCTCCAGTATTGCCATGAGAAACTCGGGCATGCGTGTCTTAAGTCGTTCAATTTTGTAAAAATCCAAAAAATAAGAATAACAAAATTTAGATTTTTAAAAAATTATAAAAAAAATTGGCAAATTATTAAAAAATAAACAAATAATATATAAAATATAAATCAAATAAGATGTGATTAATTTCTTCTTCTGTGCGCAAAGAAAAGCGAATTGAATATTTAATTTTCGAGTGGTGAAGGGGGGGGAATAATTATCAATATATTTAATATTTCTATTAATATCTTAGAATCTGTCCTAAAAATAAAATTCTTTCTCTTTTTAATATATTTAATGTTTCTTAATTTAAAATCAATTGGAGTCTTTCATTTCAAAATTCGAGTTAAAATTACAATTATATTTCAAATTTGCCTCGACTTATCTCGACTCAAAACACAGCGCCCCCTGTCGGCAGCATTACGTCAGCGTTGCTGCAAATTAATCTTATTATATATATTATAGATTGCGATATCAGAGGGGATTCATTCCTTAAGGTTCGACTCCTGAGGGGATGAATCCCTTCTGATATCGCAATTTAATAATATTTCTACTAAAAACCTTAGAATTTGTTCTAAAAATTAGATTCTTTCTCTTTAATTAATTAGTCCATAACCATAATATAAAATGATTAACAGATTCACACCACCGGCGGCTTTTCTTTCTTTTCTTATTCAATGGAATTGATGGCGAAAAAATGTAATTACCAAAGCGAAGTTAAACTATCATTTGATGATATTTTCCAATTCCAAAACAAACCTTAAATATGTCCAAATGAGCTCAACTATATAAACTCAAATAGGATTATGTATCAAATATTTGGATGAGATAAATTTCTCATTATTTATTAATTATTATTTCAGAAACTGTGTTGTAATTATGAATTATAATTTTCTTAAAAAATGTATTAGTTATTGTTTAATGTTGGTTTAGTTTTTTTTAAGAATGATAAGAAGAGTTTCTTAATTATAATTAAATATGTATGTAAACTTTCCGGTATCCCATATAGTACAATGTATAAGAGTCTGAAAAACACTATCTTTGGAATTTAATATCTCCGGAACTATATGGTTCATAAATTTAGTTTTGCCACCAATCAATGCAGAATTATTTAAATAATAATCTCTCTAAATTTCAAAAAAATCCTAAAAAAATGCATTTGGTGATACATCTACCTTAAAAAGACAACAAATTTTGTAAAGAAAAAAAATTATTATACTAATAAAATGGCTAAAAAAATTATTAGTACAATATTAAATTGAAATAATTTTTGTGAACATAAGGTCAATTATAAATATATATGATCTATGCAATCCTTGATATGTTAGCCTGACTCGCACTTGCTCCGGCTTATTTCTGATTTTCTGATCTTTTAAACTTAAGGTAGTTCTTTCACAAATTCAAAAATTCAAGAAGTCTTCTAAACTTAGAATATAAGTCATTAAAAGCATAATAAAAACATTTTTAAAATTTGAAGACGATTTACCACACGAAACATGAAATAATTGCAATTAAAAATGATTTTTTTACATATGCTAGATTGGGAAAGGGTGGGAAAATGATCATTATTTTATTTTTTTTCATTGAAAGACTTTCACCATCTTGATTAAAAACTAATATTTGTTAGAATAATATATTCGGAGTAACTTAAAAAAAAATTCAAATTATTTACCTCGCAGTTTTGATAAAAAAAAAAAAAAAAAAACAAACATATTCGGGCGATTATTTTTAGTGGAGGGGATATAATAATCAATGGTTTGGAAACGATCCATTCTAAAAGCGGATAAAGTACTGTGAAAAGTACAGTCACGTTAAAAAAACATAACCTAAAATTTTAGCTCCGTTCATATAAATATATAGAGTGGTTACGAGGCTAAAGCTTTTTGTGTGGATTGTGGCGAGAGAACTACCTTAAGTCCTGAAGCTAGAAAGCTTGAAATTTAATCAGCTCTTTATTTTGAAAAATTAAAAACATTTTAGAATGAGGGTGTCCTTTTAATTATAAATTATTGTGGCTATCCAAATTCAGACAGACAGACACTAAGAAAAAAACAATGACTTTTCTCTTCACTTAAAGCATTTCTAAATAATATAATACAAATAAATTTTTAATTTAATTTAATTTTGATTTTTGCCTGTCTGGTTACAAATAATAAGTCCCGAACTGCATCCGAGATCTTTGGGTCTTCTTGATTGTTTGAGGTGGCTGGCATTCCAATGATAAGGCCTCTTTTGTGTTTAGAAACAGTCCAAGTTGACCAAATTCTGACCCGATGGAGCTACACGGACGGCTAGCTTGGCAACTCAGCTGCCCTGTCCAAGAAAATCCTATCCAAATTCGCAACGGAACCCCATTAGCATTCAATAAGCAAACGGTTGTACTCCAATAGGATCGCTCTGCTTTTTCAGCTCACGCTTCGTGAAGTTTCCTCTGCTTAAATTAATAAACAATTGAAAGGGAAGCGATAGATTAGACAAGGACAATCTAATTGTTCATTTAGTAAGCTAGCTAAATGCTTTCCGTTAAAAACATTATGCAACAATTAAAACATTACTTAAAAACGACAAAAACAATGAGGATTATTTATTTTACTCGGTATGCCCGGCGATCGAAGTATAGAATTCATTCAAAATACTAATTTTTAGGGTTCCGTTTAAAAAGTTAAACGGAAAAACGCTCTTATGTCGAAATGAGCATTACCTGTTTTTAAAAACCACAAAGTGAAAAATATTGATATATTAATAACAAATAATAATTATTCAGGATAAGTACTTATTTGATTCTTATAATATTTTATATAATCAGGAACGAGGCTTTGTGAATCACAGTAGGAAGATGGAGTCCTTAGAGAATGATGGTTATTTTTTTTTTTTTTTTTTTTTTTATTAAAATATAACCTTGTTACAGAGAACATTAGGTCATTAGGCCAAACAAAATACATAAAATTACATAAATATATATACATTACATTATGAAGAAAGTATTACAATGTTTTTTTTACAGTTCAATAAATCAAAGGATATGTAACAAACTAGATGGTAGAACATTAGTCATATATAATATAAAAATTTTATGAGATAGCTTTTTTAACAAATTATAATACATATATTTATAGTAATTACTAATAAATAATAGACAAAATCAGAGTCTGAACTCTTAGGTTAACCAATAATAAATAAATATAAAAAAGAAAAATCACAAGTTTTTACATTCTCGTCTTATTGAGATAATGAATTTATAAAACAACTTTAAATTATTCGGGTTTTCAAAGAAATATTTTAGAATAAGAAGCATATTGGTTGGATGCACCAATAATTTACCATTTGATTGAAAAAAATTTTCGACTTTATTTTTTATTCTTGCGCAACCAAGAAAGAAATGATTAAGATCACCAACCTCACCGGAATCGCACACACATAGTGGGTTCTCTCTCAAACCCATCCTATGTAAATACTGGGGGTGATCGTGTGACCCAACCTTAAACGGATTATTTCCACAATCAGACCTCTAAACAAAGGGCAGGAATCATACCAGGGTCTACGTGGTATTTTCGGCATTATACAAAAAAGATGTCTGCCTTTGGATTGTGCAGACGACTCCCAATAGCTCTGCCAATCAACGTAAGCTCTTTTCTTAATACGATTTCTCATATCAGACTGATTATCATTAAGGTGATGAAATATCCCATTGGAGACTGCGTCCTTGGCGAGGCGATCTACAATGGAGTTATCCGAGATTCCACAGTGTCCCGGTATCCAAAGGAAATTCACTAAAATTTTTGAGCGAGATAGGATTTCGAGGTTGGAAATGATCTCCGGAATTAATGAAGGTGTATAATTACCTTTATTAAAACATTCTATTGCTTTTAGAGTGGACTTAGAGTCTGAACATATGATGTAATTTTTATCTCCAAGGGATTTGATTATATCAAGACTTTGTAGAATGGCATATTCTTCAGCTTTGTAAATAGATGTATTAATTGAGAGTCTGATCATTTTACTAAATTTATTTTTAGGGAACCAAATCGCACAACCAGTCCCTGAGTCCATCTTAGAACCATCGCAAAATATTCTAGTCATATTTGGAAAGTTTTTAGCTGTATATTCACAAAATATATCATTTATATTTGAAGAATCCTTTTTGAAGGGCAAATAGAATACATTTGGTGAATAGGTCTGAATTGAGTAGTCATAATCAAATAAAAAATATTTGGAGTATTTGGTAATGCTAAACTGTTGGATAAAATTGTAACTTTTTATAAATGATGTTGCGGGTTTGTTATAAAATCTAGTGTCTAAAAGACTTTTATGATTAATAATTGGGCTCAAAGTTGTATGATCATTATGATGGTTATTTCTTTCAATAAAAATTTTTCATCAGGGTTGTAATTTAATTCGAACAAGAGACGTTTCGGCATCAACTCAATGCCATCCTCAGTCTGCAAAAATATTTATCAATACATCAAATTACATTTCACAATAACTCACTGTTTGAAATGCGTGTTGGCCTCGTTAATTTGATTTCTTTTCATTACCTTGCCTCTGGGAAGGATATATAATGGTACCTTATTGTTTGACATAGGTAAGAAAAGTTATCCATGTGTTAAATATTTTCTTCAGTGTCATGACATTATATATATATATATATATATATATATATATATATAGTATATATATACGAGCTTTTCTTGCGTGCCTTCGGCACGCCCTGAAAGCCAACCCTCCGGGCTGGTGCCCTGGCGGGCAGCGTCTCGGTCCAAAAATTTTATTCCTCTTAAAAAACCACACTCCAAATGTATACCTGTAAACTCCCGAAAATACATAGTCCCTTAAAAGTTTCGCCTCATTTTCGTCCTGACACAACTACAGAAATGAGGCTCTAGATATGAATCTGGAAGTATTTTTTTTTCTATAATCTACAGCATTGTGATATTTTTTGTGTGGAAATAGATTTATTTAAATAAGTTGGATCGTGTGAGGAATAGAATTATATTATATCATTTTTTTAAATTTGGGATCGATAATCGATATAAGGCGCCAAATATTGAAAAGAGATCAGGTGTTGTTTGTATGAGTGAGAGGCTGTTTCAGTATTGCCATGAGAAACTCATATGGGCATGCGTGTCTTAAGTCGTTCAATTTTGTAAAAATCAAAAAATAAGAATAACAAAATTTAGATTTTTAAAAAATTATAAAAAAGTAGCAAATTATTAAAAAATAAACAAATAATAATATATAAAATATAGAAGAAGAAAAGCGAATTGAATATTTAATTTTTGAGTGGTGAGGTGAGGGGGGGGAGGAATAATTATGAATATATTTAATGTTTCTTAATTTAAAATCAATTGGAGTCTTTCATTTCAAAATTCGAGTTCAAATTTGCCCCAAAGACGGCATCGGCGCTCCCTGTCGGCACCATTACGTGAGCGTTGCTGCAAATTAACCTGGACTATTATTATAAATATATATGATAAAAATAACCGCACTTCCTAAAATATGTATTTATATTGAAATTTGTCAACATTCATGTCATTGATACTGATGATTTTTGTGAATTATAATGTATTGATTGTGAAATGTAATGTGATGTATTGTTAAATATTTTTGCAGACTGAGGATGGCATTTAGTTGATGCCGAAACGTCTCTTGTTCGAATTAAATTACAAACCATGATGAATTTTTTTTATTTTTTTTATTGAAAGAAATAACCTTCATTCTATAAGGACTCCATCTTCCTACTGTGATTCACAAAGCCTCGTTCCTGATTATATAAAATAATAATTAATTTATGATGCATTAAATTATTAACAATTAATTCTCATATCAAGAATATTCTAGGTTACATGGTTTTTATAATACAAGGTACACCGCCTCCGTGAACTGTATGAAGTTATAAACAAGATATTACCAAAATACTTTTACAATTATACGTTACATTATCTTTACATTAAATTATTGAATTATTTTTATAAGATCAGGTTCCCCATCTCATTTAGATTGGAACCATCATCTCTGTTTATTATTAATTAATCAAATTAATCAGACAAATCTAAGCGTTAACACCTACATTTATATCTGTTTATTGTTTGTTTATTTTTAAGAATATCAATTGGGTGACCTGTGAATGATACAAATAAGCATACATCTTTATTTAAGTTTAATATACCAATGATAACACATATAACTTTTCTTAAGAATCACTAGGATTGTCTTCTACTAAAACTTTAGTAGATAATTTTTTATTAAATCTCAGAGGGTTTGTATTTATCCCTTTCGGGACATGAACCCAAGTGCCAAAAATACCAGCTCAGATTTAGTAGAAGACAATCTCTTGTGATTTTATATATTTATTAAAAAAATTATATTTACATATATTAGGTTGGAAAGAAAGTTCTTGCGGTTTTTGACTATTTACTTCAAATGCACATATCTCAGCACAAACAAAACTTCATTAATCAAAATAAAGATCATTACAATCAATACACTTTTGCCAACGATAAACATCTTTTGTTATTCAGTTTGAATAAAATTGTGGAGTGCTGGAGGCGACAAACTCGTTGAATGCAGTTTCAGCATCTCTCTGGGATTTGAAGCATTTCTCACGCGAGAAGTTTTCGAAGTGCTTGAAAATGTGTAATCGGTGGGCGAGAGAAAAACTTCAACGTTTGTGTTCAGCACTGGTCAACAGAAATGATCCTATCCTTCTCCACACATTACTCTACCGACCCTTCAAAAGTTGAAAGAATTGGGCTACGAAACTCTACGTCACCGACTATACTAGCCAGATCTCTCGATTACGACTTTTTAAAGCACCTCGACAGCTTCTTGCGTGAGAAATGCTTCAAATCTCAGATAGATGCTGAAACGGCATTCAACGAGTTTGTCGCCTCCAGGACTCCAGAATTTTATTCAACCGGAATAACAAAACTTATTTATCGATGGCAAAAGTGCTCGTCGCCCGACCGACCCTTCAATACAATGATGTTTATTTTGATTAATAAAGTTTTTTTGAACTGAGATATGTGCATTTGAAGTTAATTATTAAATACCCAGAAAATTTACTTTTCAGCCTAATATATAGGTATATATATATATGTAATTATACTCGTAGCGTAGTTATATATTTATATGGGGGGATATCTTATTTTTAATCCCCCTCACCCCGGAATAGGTAAAACAAAATTGAAATGCTTTTCACAAACAGCTACTATGTAGTAATAGGATGTAGTTCGAAAAGAAAATCAAAAGAAAAATGTAATATCACATGTATGGGGGGGGGGGATTTGAACCCCTTGAACCCCTTACCTACATCCCTATAATGTATATATATATATTATATATATGTAAATTTGAAAGTCCATAGTACAACCAGCACTTTCGATGGACAATTGGAGTTGAAGACGGGCGCTTATGGATATGTTATATAAATCTCGTTCATTTATAATACCTATATAATAAAAGTGTGTTAAAATTTCATTAATAAAAAACTCATTATTATAAAACATCCATTCAAAATAAATAAGGACATTAAATTTTTATTTTGCATTTTTAGGTAACTAAATCATTACTCATTATGTATTTGTAAATAATATATTTTAATAATAAAACTCCATTGGATAAAAAATACTTGGTAGGTTTCACATTAAGATATAAAAATAAATTCGTTTTAACCTACCAAGTATTTTTTATCCAATAATTTTAAAAAATGTTTCGCCAAGTACCAACACCAAATTCCTTAAAAACTAATAAAACTCCAGCTTTAGCTGAATCAATCTTAATTTACCTTTCGGGACCCAAAGGGGAAATTATTACAAATCAAAATTTACTCCTTCGAAATGACGACAAAGGTTGTAATACACGCCTGGACAATGAGGTGGTAAATACTTTCTACTCAATAAGATCAATTGAGAAGCAAATAACATATAAATTTCCAAAAGAATACAGAAACTAAAAATTTCATATGGAAATATTAACCTTGAGTGCTTGTAAATCGGCAATAAAAGGTATGTTAGATATTGGTAATTTTAGAAATATAAAGTTAACATTGACACCTAATATTAGACCATTATATATGGATGAAGATGATAATTTCATATTAAAAGATTATTTGTTAGAAGAAATAGACGATGAAACCACCCCAAAGTCCATAGCACAAGCAGCACTCTCGATGGACGCTTATGCATATATTATATAAATCTCGTTCATTTAAAATAAATAATAAAAAGTGTGTTAAAATTTCATTAATAAAAAAATCATTATTATTAAATATCCATTCAAAATAAGTAAGGACATTAAATTTTGATTTTGCATTTTTAGGTAACTAAATCATTATTCATTATTTATATTTAAATAATATATTTTAATAATAAAACTTCATTTTTAGCTGAATCAATCTTTAATTACCTTTCGAGATCTAATGGGAAAAATTATTACATATATAATAATATATATATAAATTTACTACAATGCCCATCTGTCTGATTCTTTGGGGATTCGAAACAGATAATTTTGTTCAGATATTCAATAATAAATTTTATTTAGAATTAAAATTAAATTAGGGAACGAAGAAAAGATTTTTATATTATAGACACAAGGATCAGTGGGATGTGTTTGGATATAGTTTATTTAGAATGTTTATATGTTAACGTTAGATGAACGCAAAAGTTAAAACTTTTATCAGGTCACTGCCCTATTTTGGTGCAATTGGGACCTGATTCGTTTTGATACTGAACCAAGGGCTGAAAAAGATAAGGGGGTCTACGTGGTCTTAGCTTGTTGTCAGGACTCGTTTTGGGGAGTATCTTCAGAGTGAATTTCTTCATTCGGAAGACTGGGTGGATTGGGAGGTTTAGGCAGGTCTTGGGTGGCGAGGTTGAGGGTGGATTACTTACGATGTGGCGGCTGACGTCTCGGTTGTCACTGCTTCGAGAACACTGGGCACTCTCAACACGAAGCAGTGACAACCGAGACGTCAGCCGACACACCGTAAGTATATTAACCCTCAACCACAAAACACCAAAAACCTCCCAAACCTCCCAATCCACCCAGTCTTCCGAATGAAGAAATTCACTCTGAAGATACTCCCCAAAACGAACCCTGGACAACGAGGCTAAGACCACGTAGACCCCCCCCCCCGCTCCTCTTTGAAAATGGCTCTCCAAAAGGAGAGCCGAACGTCGAGAAAAACTCTCAAACCCACGCGGAGAAACCCGAAAAACTCTAGTGACATAGAACCCATCCGCGGAAACCTCTAATTACACATATATATATATATATTTATTTATTTATATATCGAAAGTGCTTAGCATAGGACACCTTGATTAATTTCCTCTTAGGCCGGTTAGAGCCGCAAAGTAAATGCTTTTTTACAAAGGGTAGATGGTAAATGGAGGGACTGGGATGGCCAATCAGATGACAGGCACTTCCAGTCCCTCCATTTACCATCTACCCTTTGTTAGTTGTAAAAAGTATTTACTTTGCGACATACAACTGACCCTTAGAGACTCAATTTCCTATCGTAAATGGATCGCAAGCTCTCGCATTTCGTGTTTTAGCTAATTTAGTTTTTTTTTCTATTTCAAAATTTAGTATTATCTATCTTTGAGGCCATCTTTTAGTGAAATAATTATCCTTTAAGTTGAAAAAAACACTGATTTATAAACTTTTTTCCATAATAAATATTTCAATTTATTGAATAAGAGAAAGAAAGATTTATTTATTTTTAAATCATTAATAAAATAAGGCTAAATCTGAAAATGTTTGCATTAATTAATTTGTTGTAATATACTTATACTAATTCTCTGGATCGCTTAACTCTCATCTCCGATAATGCTTTGACTCTCCGAACAATTGAGATGTGAATATTCATGAACTTCAAACGATTTTCTATAGCAAGGAAATAAACATATTGTCAATGATGTTTAGGGAATGAGTGATGTTGGTTTAAGGTGAAACATAATAACAGTTTCCTTTATATCCAAATATATTGTCGTCTAACTTTAGTGTCAAAGTTTATCAATTAATTATAAATAAACGATTGATCTGTAAACAATAATATAGGTCAGGGGTGTCCGATCTTTTGGTTTACACGGTCCAAGAAAAAAAATTGTCTCGGACAGCGGATAAAATATTATAATTCTATTCATATTTGTTATTCCAAAAAAGATTGTTATTAGTGTAGAAATAAGAACTTTATTATATTTTTAGCTCATTCTAATTTTACTTTTCATAAATTTTATACTTGAAAATAGCTTCATTATTGGACCACGGGTTGGACAGGCCGGTTTAAATCGAATGGGATTAAAGAAGGATATAAGGAATGATAATTTATTTTTTAAAAGGGTCACCGATATAATAATCCCTGACTGTCCATTATCTATTGACATGTAAGAACGTGCATAGATCTAAAAGACAAGTCCTGACAAATTTTAGCCCAGGAAAGAAATTATCAATTAATTGTGATTGTTCTAGAAAACCCCAATTCCTTGTCTCCTTGTACTAGAATGATATATAACTATAGACTTGGTTAGTGTCGTAGCATATAAATTTTTGAAATAATAAATATTTTAGAAAATGAAAATATGAAATAAAATTCGAAACTTCATTATTTTTTTATCTTATATAGTTGGGTTTATAATTTTGCTTTTAGTGAATTTTATTCTTGAAAAAACTTAACATATTGTACAAATTTAAATTCATATTTCGAAAAATGGAATAAATATATCTCTACATATAAATCTCAATGTTTTAAGGAAGTATATGTTTTTATGCTGGACCACACTCATTGCGGTGCTGGGCCGCATGAGGCCATCGGGCCACGGGTTGGACAGCCCTGATATAAGTATATGTTATGTTGAAAGAATCTCTGAAATAACTGTAAATTTTTGACATCATAGGATATTTACAAACATAATTTTTTTTTGTGTCTGTGTCCGGCAATACACACAATAATTTAAGAGCAAAAAGTTGTAGAAAGCTCGTACTTGTGCTAAAATGTCTGTATTTCCAGTGCAGAGAACTTATTATATGTACTTTGGGCTTTCTAGTTCCTAATCTTCCGGTTAAAAATGGAAAATTATACAAAAAATATTATTTTTTGAATAATATTTAAAGATTTTAATAATTTTATAGAGTAAAAAATAAAAAACATGTGTGTTTTGAATTACTATTTAATAAATTAATTAATTCACCGGAGCCGCAAACAGCATAGTGAGTTTTGAAAAAGTTTCACTTTTTCCTTTAATTTAGAATTAAATAAACTGACACTTTCTGATGGGGCCATCCACTTTGAATTTACTATACAACCTGACCCCTCACTTATATTTAATATTTAATAAAATTATTTATAATCATGTAGGGGGAGGGGGTTAGTTTTTTCATTTTTAGATTTTGGTTTTGATATTCACACTAGTTTTTGAGCTAGCTCGTCCAGAAAAATTTCGCAACGCACAGACTAACAACCCGACTAACAGATTACAGACATTTTGACAAAATAGTTATTATCTCGAAAAATATAATTTTTTAGATGTTCACTTATTAGAGCTTTTTTGTAGACCGAAATGCCATGGTTTCGGTCAATTTTTTTAATCAAAATAATTTTAGCCGTATTTTAGATATTTCGAAAAAGAAGCAAAAAAAACACTTTTTCTGACCATATGGTAAAGTAAAAAACAATGACAACAATATGGCATTTCAAAGGTAATGAATGGTAAGTGCAAACTAGCAGTGACATCTTCATTGTACGCGTACGGCCGGTCGATTTTTATGGTCAAGTATTGTAATCGTGCATGAAAAAAGTGTTTTTTTCCGTCTTTTTTTCGAAATATCTCAAAAACGGCTGAAACTATTTTGATTAAAAAATTGAGCGACACCATTGCATTTCGCTCTACAAAAAAGCCCTAATAAGTGAACATCGAAAAAATTATATTTTTCGAGATAATAATTGTTTTGTCAAAATGTCTGTTAGTTAGTTAGTCTGTGCGTTACCAAATTTTTTTGGACGAGCTAGCTCAAAAACTAGTGTGAATATCGATACCAAATTTCACACGTAGTTTTGGTCCATTGAGATTAAGAGCTGATTAGATTATGGTGCATATCGACCCAAAATTAAGGGGGGTGGAGGGGGGGGGGGTTAAAAATTAAAAATCTAGGCCGATTAGCAAAAACTAACCGCTTAAAATGGGGGGGGGGCTAGGTCAAAAATGAAAATGTTGCCCATTCACCAAACTCAACCAAATTTTGTATACATAATCAGTGGGACCCCACAAGTATAAAAATGCAAAAACTAACCCCCCCTACATGATTATAAATAATTTTAGGGCACAGGTTGTATGATAAAGGCAAGTGTAAGGCCACAGAACACGTTAGCTAATTTTAGTCGAACTCGAATTAAAGAGTTCAACTAATTAAATAAATGAAAAAATAAAATCAGATAACAGATATGAAATAAATATTTCGCTATCACAAGTATTTTTATTAGAGTTTTTCGTTATTTATTTATTTGTATTTCAAAAGCAATTATGTGCAAGTAGTATTTCTGTAAAATTACTATTCTATACCAATTTCTAAATTCATGACATCATTATTAAGTATAATAAAGGCCTTTTAAATCTGAAGAAAAAAGTGTGTCTTCGATAATTGGCTAATAAATATGAAGTACTTTCTACTAATTTCACTTAAAAAAGAAACAATATTCAACCACACCATGTACATTATTTCCATGCGTATAATCAAGCATTCTCGTTCCTCTAGCGATAAGTATGGAGTTTCGTGTCGCATGATTTTATTTGAATTTTAATATGACTTGAAAAACTCTATAAATAAATAATGATTTTTTTTTAACATTATGTTTATAGAATAACAGAGTCTAAATCAGGAATGTCCAACCCTTTAGCTTACACGGGCACCATTTGAAGTAAAAACAAATGCCTCGGGCCGCAGATAAAATATCCTAATTCTATTGATATTTTTAATAAAAAAAGAGTTAATAATGTAGAATAATGATATCCACCATGACAAATAAGCAAAAATATCTTAAAAATCTATAATAGGAATAGTAGGGAATTGAATAAAATTAAACGGGCAGTCGTTTTTTTATTTTCATTTCTTCAGTGGTTACAAAATGGCCGAAACGTCTGCCACATTAAAAAAAAACTATGTTTTTAATTTTATCCAATTCCCTACTATTCCTGTTATAAATTTACTATGGATACGAATGATGTAACATTATCTTAACAATATTTATATCTAATAAAAAAACGGAGTCAAAATATGGTAAAATTGTGATTATTTTTTCGGAAATCTTGGTATATATAATATTTTTTCACAATCAAAATCTAAAATGGGGAGTCGGGTTAGCCGAGCCGGCTAATGCGCTGGCTCCGCTTCGGCATCGATCGATTATGACGATGTTGGAGCGGGAAGCCCGGGGTTCGATCCTGGCTGGCAAATAAAAATTTCTAGCGCCTAAAAACTCGGCTCCCTCACTAACCCTACTAACACTTTACTTATGTGCTGTCTAAATGGGATTTGTTCCCGGTGACAATAAATAAATAAAAAAAAATCTAAAATCTGCCCTTTTATTTTTCGAAAATTTTTGGGGAGATTTTCCAATTTCTTCTTATTAAAAAAAAAATATCTGAAATTCTATCAGATGTTTTCCAGAATCTAAGTATATAAAAATCTTAATGTTTTAAAGATATTAATTATTTCATATCGCCAGCATTCATTGCAGTGCTGGACCGCGTGCTGGACAGCCCTGGTCTAGATTTATGAATTGAAAAAGTTATTATATGATTATATTGTCTAATAAAATTTTGAGTATGCACCACGTTCAGAATGATTTAATTGAAGTTATTAATAAATATATTTCAAATTCACATTTGAATAGAAATTCACTCAATTGAAATTGAAATAAAAAATGTGCGTTCTTTCAATTTATCTTGAAACAATGAATTAAAAGGCTAGAGATTCAATGAGGATTTCAAATGGGATAATGAAATTTCATTTAAGAGTAGAAATATCAATCGCTGTTTGAAGCAATCAATGTTTGCTATTTGCTTCTTACGATTTGCTATGCTGCCTCGGGTTCGATTTCGGTGTCCCTCAGGAATGAGATTTGATCAGCTTCTCAGTTTGATGGGGAATACATTCAAGATATGCGAATGCCGCCAACCTTCCCCAAAACGATGGATCGTTCCCAAGTGTCATTTCGAAAAATGAGCTCCCATCGAGCTCTGGAAAAGACTATCAATAAAACAACAGACTATTTCAGGGGGACAAGTTGTTTTAACTCGTGACAGCCACGAGAGCCCCAACAGTACCTACAGCCGAATGGCTCTTTAATCATTTAAAAATTATACAACTATTTAAAAAAAACGTATTTGATATTTGAAAAAAAGGGAGTAGTCAGAAAGAGATTGTGGGAAGAATAATTAAATGGAAGGAAGTTAATACAATCACTGAACTCAGTACTAGTGGGATAAAAAAATGAAAACAACAAAAAAAAACAATATATAGAAGCATAGTACAGAGTGTACTCATATGTGGAGCAGAGGTATGGCATGTGAGTGTTAAAAATAATCAACTCGTGTGTTCATCACACTATTCACATTTTCGAAATTCGAAACTTAAGCTAGATATAGGTTAGAAGGGTAGTATAGTTTAGTTGAAATCGGAAAACTGGAAATCGACATTTATATGAAAGATTTTTCGTTTTTTTATTTTCCAAAACGGCTCTAAAGTTGTTTTTAAAAATTAGTAGAGCCCTTTTTGAGAAAATCAAAAAAAAACGAAAATATTTCATGTAAATGTCCACTTCCGTTTTTCCGATTTCAACCTAAAAGCTTGCTGTAGTCTTTCTAGTCTATATCGAGCTTAAATTTTCGGAATTTCTGAGAATTATGGTTTGCGAAACTGCCGGGGTACATACACATATACATACGTACATAGGCACGCACTCGACCAATGGATTTTTGGGCTCTGGGGACCACAATTTCCGGTTTATATGTCCTAAACCCGATTTCCAACTAGAAACGGGCACACTGACTCCTTCCTACTTGAGAAGTTACAAAAATGAAATTAACTTTTTCATCTCTTGAGATACAAGTTCTCAGAGTCAGGACCCAGACTGTGCCATCCTGCAAATATCCTCCATTGTATTCTATGAATATAAATGTGAAAAGTAAAAATAAGTTGGTTTCGGACCGAAAATGGACTATCTTCGTAGAAGTTGCCTGTCAAGAAGAGTGGATCTAGTGAGAAACAGGACAATTAGGAATATGATGGGGATGGAAAGAGATATTGTGGACGAGGTGCAAAGGAAACAACTGGTTTGGTATGGGCACACGTGTAGAATGGATGAGGAAAGAATCCCAAATAGGGTTCTTCAATGGGCACCACTGAAGAAACGGAGGAAGGGTCACCCCAGACGATGTTGGATGGACGACGTGAACGAGGCTATGCGTTCCAGAAACCTAAAGGAAGTAAATCGTCAGAATAGAGAAAGGTGGAGACTGGGTGCGGAGAAGCGTCGAGAGACGTAGCGAGTCCGCGATAAGTAAGTAAGTAAAAAAACCGTGTATGTACTTATGTACGTAAGATGTTATACTTCTTTGGCGTAACAAAACAATAACAACTTTAAAAATTTTATCCCTCGTGTCTATAATTTAAGTAAGTAGAAAAAGGTAAAATAATTGAAGACAGATATTAAATGAAATAAGCTGACGTATCTCTGATGTGGCCATCCACTTGACTTTACCATACACCCTGGCCCCTCACTTATATTTAATATTTAATAATAAAATTATTTATAATCATGTAGTGTAGGGGTAGTTTTTGTATTTTTAGACTTCAGGGGTCACACTGATTATGTATACAAAATTTGGTTGAGTTTGGTAAATGGCCAAGATTTTTATTTTGTACCCCCCCCCCCCCCATTTTGGAGCGGTCAGTTTTTTTGCATTTTTAGACTTATCGAGTCCCACTGATTTATGAAAACAAAATTTGGTTGAGTTTGGTACAAGAGCCTATATTTTTAATTTTTAACCTCCCCCTCTCACCCCCCTTAATTTTTGGTCTCGAT
>JALMQS010000861.1:1083036-1170846 GCA_024734495.1 Forficula auricularia | reverse complement strand
GAAATCTGCAGCAAGGAAGATTGGCTACTTTTCAGGTCCAAGCGATTTTTCACGCCCCCACGTCTTCTCACCATCTACAAAGTCCAAATCCGCCCCTGTCTCGAATACGGCTCTCATCTATGGAGAGGAGCCTCTAAATATTTTCTTGCTACCCTGGATGCAATTCAGAAACAAGCCGTCAGGGTAATTGACGATTCTACCCTCACGGACTCCCGCGACTCGCTAGCTCATCGAAGAAATGTCTCTGCCCTTTCCCTTTTCTATAGATACTATTACGGCAGGTGCTCTGATGAGATAAAATCAATAATTCCCCCCAAAGCATGCTTTGCGCGTAGCACGCGTTTTGCCGACTCCCAACACTCTTTCGCGGTCAAATTAGAAAAGTGCCGGACCACTTCATTCGCCAATACGTATATCCGCATGACTCTCTCCCAAGCTCCATCTTTCCCAGCACTTATAATCTTCAAACCTTCAAAACCCGAGTGCATAAACACCTACGTCTCCACCCTCTCACTTAATCAACTTTTCCTTCTCTTCGATAATGCAAGGGTCCATAATGCGAGATCCATAGGGACTGCTTCTTTACTTTCTTGCATTCCATTGCAATAAAAAAAAAAAAAAAGTATAAATGTGAGAAAAACAATACTACAAACAGATATGAAAAGAAAACATGCATTGAATGACCCAACATCAAAATGTACGTATTTGTATGGTAATAGCCATAATTAAAAATTGTTTTAACTATCAAAATTATTAGTTAATTTTTTTTACTTTAGTTATATTCGAAAACATAAGGTTTAAATATTTAACGCCTAATGATGCAACCCGCAATTCAGAGCGTACGAAATGCATAACCTAGAACACACAGGCTAAGCTCTAAATTTTTCTAATCTTACCCTCCCCCCTTTTTGGTCACTATCAATTTCACATAGTGAGTCATTTTCATGAGGTAAATAGTTTTACTATTTAGTCAAGTAGAATACACCGAACAATATTTCGCGTCTTATTTTTTAAAATAACAAACAAATATCAATGGCATTTCTCCTGAGATCAATACGTGCGGCTTAATTAGCATAAACCTTTAAAATGCATCTGATTTTACTTCTTTTAAGATACTGATATCTACTCCGAAAAACAAATCGAGTTCGATTACTCACCTGCTACCGTAAAGCGATTTTGGTGGTGCATTTTCAAACTCAACTCTCCTCCACTATTAAATCCCATTTCTAATCTTAGTGTATACGATTAGGATGAACATATGTGTGGGATGTTTTTCTTGGCTCAGGGTCTCTTCTCTGGCACGTATGCTAATGCTGAGAAATCGACACGCAATGAACAGCCGAAAGCAGAAGCCATTTTGAAACAAAGAAATTATGCAGCACCTTGCGAAAATAAAATTGCTTTACTTTATGAGAATGTTACTTTCCAGTCATTAATGTATAAACACCAGGCCATGATTTAAAATTTAAATAGATACCTACAGATATCTTTATACTATAAAATGATGATCTAATCTTGAAAACTTATTCCAATCCGTTTAAAAGATAAGAAAAAATATAGCTGAACCCATCGCATTTTTCTAATCCTTCGTTATAATTCAACTACGACATGTAATATTACAGTACCTGGAACATCGAACGATGCTCGGTAATTTGTTGATTCAGTTAAAAGCGATATATTAATATTATTTTTAATTTTAAATTCAGGTAAAAAGGTCGATTTTTATTCGCAGCCAAAATAAAATAAAATTGAAATAAAACTTAATTTATATTTTTAGCAACGCTTACACCCGATATGGCCACCATCAAGACGTATCACTGGCCAGAAAGTTTTGAATGTAATTGCAATTAAAAATAATATTAATTTACACGGAGGTTGACCCTTTTAAATCCTTCGAATTGTGGGATTTTTTAAGAGAATAAAATTGATATTCTAATAAATTATTTTATAGAAAGACCTTATAGACCTTTAAATAATTGAATTGGCAAATTCTACTATATAATAATATTTGTAATGATCTATTAGTGGAATTTAAAATAAAAAAAACAATTAATTATTAAAGGGAAATTGAATAAAAATCTAATTATACATTTTTATCGAGACAACCACCTATGAATAATTATTTCAATTAACAAAAAAATCCTTCAAAAACAACTTATCCGAAGATGAGACCGTGACAGATCGAATTGTGAAACCAAAAACCCCCTAACCTGTGAATTTCATCCAAATCATTAGACCAGTTTTCGAGAAACCGATTCTATATATACAAGAATTAGTCGTTTAATATAATAGTGCGTAGAGCACCGAGCGCTGCTCGGTAACTTTTTGCCTCTAAATAGCTTAAGTTTCAAATTTCAAGGGTCTGCGACTTTCCGAAGACGAGATATGAACGATTAAAATATTTATTTTCCGACATGACTAATTTACACCCCTTCCCTTATTTTGACCCTTTTAAATTATGAAGAAGGATGTATGATCCTTCGAATTGTCCGATTTTTTAAGAGAATAAAATTGATATTCTATTAAATTATTTTATAGAAAAAAATACGTTTATTTAATCAAATTGGCAAATTCTAATATATAATAACATTTGTAATGATCTATTAATGCAATTTAAAATAAAACAACCAATTAATTTTATTAAAAATAAATTGAAAGAAAAATTTCAAGGCTCTGCGATTTACGGAAGACGAGATTTGAACGATTAAATTAATTATTTTTGCGACATGACTAATTTACACCCCCTTTCTTTATTTCAATTGAATTAAAATTTATACATGGCTAATAACTCAGGAGACATGATAAGTTCACCAATTTTCGTTTAATATAATAGTGCGTAGATCACCGAGCGATGCTCGGTAACTTTTTGCCTCTAAATAGCTTAAGTTTCAAATTTCAAGGCTGCAATTTACCGAAGACGAGATTTGAACGATTAAAATATTTATTTTGAGACATGACTAATTTACACCCCTTCCTTTATTTCAATTGAATTAAAATTTATACATGGCTAATAACTCAGGTGACTTGATAATTTCACCAATTTTTATCGAAATCGTTAGAGCCGTTTTCGAGAAACCGGTTCTATATACAAGAATTGCTCGTAATATATAATAAGATAAGATAAGATATACAAGAATTGCTCGATTAATAATATAAGATTACATACCTAGAGATTAATCATTGGAAATGTTCGCTAAATATTATAATAAATGTTTTTTGATTGAAAATATTTTGTTTTTGCTGAGAATAGCAGAGTTGTTGATTCATATAGAGGAATTAATGAGATTGTCCTCTGGTTGGTGCATATACTTGAATATTTATACATATTTATATATATATATATATATGTTTATTTGAATCAAGCAGACGACAACCTCGTTGATTTCTCTTTATGAAATGATATTTGGTTTTAAATTTGGCAGTGAATATTAGAAAATAAATTAAATATAAATTTAATTATGTATTTTTTGAATCTATTTGCAGGACTAGGCTCAAATTAAATATGCAAGGCTTTTCCGAATAGTCGATGCAGATTGGTTGGAATCAGCCGCAGGCAAGAGGGAGAATTAGACAATTATTATCGACTATTCTCAGTGTGAATGTAAATAGAAAATTTTATTTTAAAACCTTTTTTAATTTTCCAGGAAAAAAACATGTTCCAATGTAAATTAAAATAAACAATGTTCATTTATAAAATCAGATTCCTAAAAGTTGAAAGTTAATCTCAATTGCAACTGGGGAAATTTGTTGGAAAAATATCAAACCACTCTCTTTTGTACAATATTGAATTCCACTAAAAATTAATGCTCATTCAATATTATTCTGTTCATGTGTTTGAATCTCTTTTTAATTTATTTATATGCTAGCTGAATTCCAGTGAAAAATTACTGAGTAACTCTCATGAATATTGTTGGGCATTTGATTTGACTCTCAATTTATAGCAATAAAAATGGATATTATTTCACGGAAGAAACATGACATAATAAATTTTAAAAAAAGCTTCAGGGTTATTTTGGGCTTTTGTCGGTCTCGCCCAGGGGCGGATCTATATATGGGCTTTTTAGGCTGTAGCACAGGGCCCCGTGGATATAAAGGGCCCCCATTGAAGACAATGGACAATATTGCGAATTAAAAAAAAAAATCAATAATTTAAAATTACAGTTGCTGTTTGTGTATCTAAGTCATATTAAGGTAGTGTTGTTCCGCCAAATGGGTTTTCTTAGGATATTTTTGAAATTTAGACAGATTATTATTTAAATACTTCTGCATCGATTGGTGGCAAAACGAAATTTATGAACAATATAGTTCTGGAGATATTAAATTTCAAAAATAGAGTTTTTCAGTCTTTTATACATTGCACTATACGGGATATCGGAAAATTTACATACATATTGAATTATAATTAAGAAACCCTTCTTACCATTTTTATAAAAAACTAAACCAACATTAAACAATAACCAATACATATTTTAAGACAATTTTGATTCATAGTTACAACACAGTTTCTGAGATAATAATGAATAAATAATGAAAAATGTATAAAAAAAATTTACACTAAAAACAATTTGGCAACAGCGCATTTATTTAACCAGCGAAAGAAGTATAAAGCGCGTATGCGCTAGATTTTTTCAAAATTATAATTTTCATAAGGTGTAACGTAGGGGTTTTTAAATTTGTTAACAAATAACAAAACGATTTTTATAGAAATGTTTTAACTTTTAAAATGTATTTTATCTGTCATTTTAATATAAAAATATTCAATCTCTTACAATGGCGCCAGATTTGTCAAACGAGCACAGGATTGGCTAGAAGCGGTATATAAACAGCAAAAAGTTTTGGGCTTATGAATTATGAATCCTTATTGTCTGTTCTATATAACTAATTAACTTTTTTGCTAGTATTGTCGCGAAACAACTACCTTAAATAAAAAAATATTATATTTTCCTAATTTTTCTTAAACCGTATACATACATCATTATATAAAACAATTTTTTGACAAAATGTCAAATTTTTTTTTCATTTTATAAAAGAATTGCATCTAAATATGTAAAAATGGCAAAATTCAATTTTCACAAAAAAAAAGTAAAATTTAGGGGGTCAAATTTTTTTTTGAAATCGGCACTAGGAATGAAAACATCGTAAAAAACATGTATGTATCGATGCATCTATATATAAAAAAAACATCGACATATCTAAACATCGCCGAGAAAACATCGATGTATCGTATCATCGATAGTTTTTTTTTATATAAAATAAAATATGATTTAATTTGTTAATTTTTTATTAGAAGGTTGTACAATAATCATGTGACTCTCCTAATAGACTTTTTCCCAAAACCAGAGCAATTTATTTAGTAACTGAATTTAAAAATAATAGTTTTGAAAGCCGTTTGAAAAAAACCTTGGAACCTTGGAACTTCGATGTAAAAAACATCTTATAGAAAATCATAGATGTATCGATGGTTTGTAATAGTGAACATTGATGGTAAACGTCGGTGTTTTACTACTGAAACATCGATGTTTCTGAAACATCCCTAATCGGCACAGGACATTTTTGATCCCATATACTTTTTTACCGCACAGTCAGCGAAAAAATAGAGGGAACATGGCCCCCCAAATAGTGTTAGCCCAGGTCCCCACAAATTCACGGAACGCCCCTGGTCTCGGCGAATGATTCCCCATCTAGTTTAAGAGGGTTCGGGACTGTTTATGATTTTATTAAGAAAATTCTAAAATTTTTAACATAGAATCATTGATGTATTAAATATTTATTCCGGAAATTTGAAGTTGATCGTCTGTCTCATTACCGAGAAATAAATTAGTTGAAAATTGTCCATTTAACATGGAAGTAAATGGAGCGAGTTATTAAAATGGCTATAACTTCTATACAAATTGTACTATTTTCAACAAATTTATATATATCAATAATTCAACTTTTATGAATCGAATGATACATTTTTCAATAGATTGGACAATCTAGTTAATTAGTTATTCACAAAAATAAAAAGATATTTGCAGCCAATAGAATATAACAAAAGCACTAGTGTAGAATTCCAACTCTATTTCTTGAAATCGTTTTTGTGTTAAATAAATGTTTTTAAAATGAGAAAAAATTATCTCAATATTCTTTTTATTAATATTATCAAAACAAAGATTTTTATTCGAAATTATTAACAATTTTTTTATTAAAAAATTTTCTACTCAGACGTTGTCACTCTGCAGAAATACAAAATATTTTTTTCGAAGATCAACCAGATAGATAAGCTGTCCCGAACTTCCTTAAGCCCGATACCTGCCGTAAGAAGTTACACTTCACAAAAGTTGAAGGACAAATGATAAATAAAAGTATTGGGAGTAATCAAAAACTTGATATAAAATCCCTCGAAGTTAGGCCGGAATACTTTTTCGCCATTCGAAAAGAAAATGGCTGTACGAAAAGAGTGGCATTTGAATGAGTGACATTGCGAAAGAAAACAGCAAGCAGCAGCTCTGGCCGAAATTAGCCTGGCAAAGGGAACTTGGAAAGGCCCTGTTGGTATGTTCCAGCCCCTTCTTCCTTTCTTTTGTGCCTTTTCGATATGATCTCCACCCCCGCACCCCCTTCATCACTTGCCTCCCTTCTCTGGCTGCTCTTTTCTTTCTCAATATCACAAATCTTCTTCAACTTCACAAAAAGTTAGACAATCAAAAATGATTTTTAAGTGATTGTTAACACAGCATTCACTCACCAGCCTGTCTTCACTAGATCGTTAAAGTGTAAAAAATAAACTATTGATAAAACAAATATTTATTAGTGAACAAAATAAAAGATAACACCGGACGAAAGAAACTTGTTTTCTCGAGAGGTAAACAGACATTTTAAATGTAGTAAAAAAATAAGCGAGAAATAAATTGGAAAAGTGAAGAAATAAATAAACTTCTTCATCAATTGGAGCCCGAGAATAACAGGAACAAAAAGAACCCTTAGCCAAGATTCCTCTGGATTTTTTTCTGCTAAGAGTGTTCAATTTATAACTTACTTTAATTTTTAAACTTTCTCATGCTATGTATTGTACTCTAAAAGTAAATAATAATTAAAAGTAAGAATTTTATTTTTTAGTCGATTTTCAAATATTTGAGAAAATTTTCATTTTTGAATCAGTTCTTTCCCATAATTTCTATCTCGAAGAGCATTTTAGGATGTGCCGGTAAAAAACTTATTCTTTTACAATAGATGAACAAATTTTTTTCCCTTATTTAAGAACATCTCGTATAAAAACATATTATCTTTATGTAGAAGTGCAGACCGGCGTTGAGTTTATACTAGGCCACAAGAGAAGAAGTGTTGTTTTCTCATATAAATTAAAATTACTCCTTCAATATGAGTTGAAATAGAAATTTTATTTTATTTTGATATATGTTAAATAATTAAACTATTTCGGTAACGACTCCTCAGTATAAAGCACATACTACTGTTTTGAGTTGGATCAGGGGTGTCCAACCTTTTGGCTTACACGTGCCACATTTGATGGAAAAAATTGTCCCGGGTCGCAGATAAAATATATTAATTCTACCAATTTTGTTGATCAAAAAAAATAGTTGATAATATTAAAAAAAAAAAAAAAAAAAAAAATTATTTATTGTTAAAATAAATACAAATATTTTATAAAACAATCTTTAAATGTTTAATCAAACCCAAAAATTTCGAAAGAATTTCTCCCTTTCTCAACTAAGACTAGCTAATAAATATATGTTTATTAATTGAAATTTTATTATTTAATGGGTCTATTTTATAATTATATATTTTTACTGTTGAATCAAATATAAAAAAAATAATCATTATAGTCATGCAAAAAATATATATATAATCAGGAAACGTTTTCAGATAATAATAATAAAGCGGTTTGTTCTACAGCATGCGCCGTTTTCCGCATCCAACACGCCACTTCTCTCTATCCAGAATGTCTTGCTCTTGTAGTTGCCTACTGGTCATTGCCTCATCTACTCCCTGCTTCCACGTTCGTCTCGGTCTTCCTCTTCTCCTCCGTCTTTCCGTGGGCATCCAGGTCCATATTTTATGAGGCCACCTATCTTCCGGCATTCTTTTGAGGTGTCCATACCATATTAATATCTTCCTTTCTATTCTGTCTATTATGTCGTTTTCCATTTTCACTTTGTCCCTTATAGTTGTATTTGGGATATGCTCCAATCTCGACACTCTGCAACTCCTTCTCATCGCATCCATTTCGAGCGCTTGTAATTTTTTTCGTCTTTCTTATTCATGTCCCATGTTTCTGAATTGTATAGGGCTATGCCTTCCACTATGGACCGATATATATATTTTTTTGTGTCCTGTTTGATCCCTTTGCTCCACCAGACCCCATTCAGTTGCCCAATAACTCTTCGACCTTAACAGATTTTATTTTTAATATCCCTCTCACAGTTTGGTTCCTCGCTAAAGACAGATCCCAAATATCTAAATTCCTTACAGTTTTTTATCACTTTTCCATTGATATCCAGATTTTCCCCCTCTGTCCCGACCGTCAGGTATTCTGTTTTTTTAAAGTTTATTTCCAGTCCCCATCTATTATATTCCTCTTCCAGTTTACGGGTCATGTAGCTTATGTCATCTATATCTGCTGCAATAACAACTTGGTCATCCGCAAATAATAGTGTGTAGAGGTACGACTCGTCAATTTGTAGTCCCATTGATCCACATTTTTTGTCCATTCTTGCAGGGCATATGAGACATATATTCGAAATAGAGTAGGAGACAGACAACATCCTTGCAGTAGACCTTTATTTGTTTGAAACTCATCTGATATCTCATTCTTTATTTTAACTGCTGATCTATTTTTTATATATAGATGTTTAAGCGCGTCGATATAGCGCCTATTGATTGTTGTTGTCTCCAGTACTTTTACGTTTTCAGATAAAAAGATAAAATTTGGTGTATTGAAATGCAAATAGATAGATGCGTACCATTTTCAGCTCATTAACTAAAACCTTTCAAGATTGACATTTTGTAGTTTCAGAAAACGTTTTCAGGTAAAAGGCTAAAATTTGGTGCATTGTAAGATATTTGCGTACCAATTTTTACCTTATTAACTAAAACCTTTCAAGATTGGCATTTTGTACTTTCATAAAACGTTTCGAAAACAGCATTTTTCTCGCAAATATGGCTTTAGGGGGGATAATTGATTTCAGCTCGACTGAACAGACACCATGATAGTATCTGTATTACAGGGAAAGGGCAGAAACAGTTCTTCGGTGAGCCAGGGAGTCGAGTGAGTTAGTTAGGGCCGTGTTTCATATTAGTTTAATTGCTCGCTTATCAATTTCATCCAGTGTGGCAAGAGAATGCTGGAGGCCCCTTCTCCATAGATTTTTTTTTTTTTTTTTTTTTTTAATGCAATCGAATGCAAGAAGGGGTGCACCAGTAAAGATGCAGCTCCTATGGATCTCGAAAGACCCTTGCATTACCGAAGAGAAGGGAAAGTTGATTAAGTGAGAGGGTGTAGACGTAGATGTCTATGCACCCCGGTTTTGAAGGTTTGAAGATTATAGGTGCTGGGAAAAATGGAGGCTGGGAGAGAGTTCCAGTTCCTTGAAGTCATGGGGATATATATATTGGCGAATGAAGTGGACCGGCACTTTTCTAATTTTTTTTTTTTTTTTTTTTAATGCAATCGAATGCAAGAAGGGGTGCACCAGTAAAGATGTAGCCCCTATGGATCTCGAAAGACCCTTGCATTACCGAAGAGAAGGGAAAGTTGTTTAAGTGAGAGGGTGTAGACGTAGGTGTCTATGCACCCTGGTTTTGAAGGTTTGAAGATCATAGGTGCTGGGAAAGATAGAGGCTGGGAGAGAGTTCCAGTTCCTTGAAGTCATGGGGATATATGAATTCGCGAATGAAGTGGTCCGGCACTTTTCTAATTTGACCGCGAAAGAGTGTTGGGAGTCGGCAAAACGTGTGCTGCGTGCAAAGCATGAGAGATGAGAGCCATATTCGAGACAGGGTCGAATTTGAGCCTTATACAGTGTAAGAAGCTGACTGGGAGTATAATAGTGTCTAGACCAGAGGTCGGAGAACTTTTTTAGCTATTACCCCAAAATATTTTTCCATAGGTCGCTATTACCCCTAAATGAAAAGCAAAAAAAAGCAAGGTAAATGTATCTTATCTTTTTATATTAAACGAGCAATTCTTGTATATATATTTAGAATCGATTTGTCGAAAAAGAGCTCTAACGATTTGGAAGAAATTCACGGGTTAGGCGGGTTTTTGTGTTGACAATTCGATCTATCAAGGTCTCATCTTCGGATAAGTTGTTTTTGATGGGTTTTTTTGTTAATTGAAATAATTATTTACAGGTGGTTGTTGGAATAAAAATTTATAATTACATTTCTTTCAATTTATTTTTAATAAAATTAATTGGTTTTTTTTATTTTTAAATTGCACTAATAGATCATTACAAATGTTATTATATATTAAAATTTGGCAATTTGATTAAATAAACGTATTTTTCTATAAAATAATTTAATAGAATATCAATTTTATTCTCTTAAAAAATCGGACAATTCGAATGATCATACCTCCTTCTTCATGATTTAAAAGGGTCAAAATAAGGGAAGGGGTGTAAATTAGTCATGTCGGAAAATAAATATTTTAATCGTTCATATCTCGTCTTCGGAAAGTCGCAGAGCCTTGAAATTTGAAACTTAAGCTATTTAGAAGCAAAAAGTTACCGAGCATCGCTCGGTGCTCCTATCACTTATTTATTATTTATTGAATTAATTGGAATTTACATGAAAACTCTCTGTAAGTAAATAAAAATTGTAAACATTAACATAATTCAAACGCTTTTACGTTTTAGAAAAATGATGTTTCATTTTCGCTAAAATAACTTCAAAATTTGAACTTTTTGACATAAGGGCAATTTAAATACAATCCTCGGCATTCAGCCAATTTCTTGCCGGGTTTAACTGACTGCTTTTAAAAAAGAAAAAATACACCAACACTCATCATGACAAAAAATGCATAACTTTTATTAATGTTTTTATATTTTTTTTTAACTTTTATTAATTTTAAGATTTTGAATTCCTGGAAAAGCTATCAAACTAACAATACTATAATCTATATAATAAAAATGAATTTCTTTTTCTTTGTAAGCGCAGATCTCTCAAATGCCTGGACCGATTTGGCTAATGTTTTTTTTAAAATGTTTGTAATAGTCCAATTCAGGTTAATACGTAAAAAAAAAATTGGAAAAGTTGCCCGGAAAATTGGAAAATTCAGGAAAAACTAAAAAGAGTTCAGGTTAGCCAACTTAGCTTGCCAAACAATAAAAGAACTAAACTAGCAAAAAAAAAACTGCAACAAAGATTTAAAAAAACTATCTATTTTTTAACCGACTTCAAAAAAGGAGGAGGTTCTCTATTCGACTGAAATTTTTTTTTTATTTTTTTTGTGCCTATGTTACCTCATATCTCAGCCAATTGTCAACCGATTTTGAAAAATTTTCTTGCATTGGGTCCAGTCTAGCTTCCGATTGGTCATATTTTTTTCATAGGTATTAGATCTTTTTTGTTAGGTTTGTTCAGGCCTAACTTCTTTGTTTATGAACCGATTTCGATGATTCTTTTTTTATTGGAAAGGGTGTATTTTAGGGATGGTGCCATATTAATTTGGTCAAGTTCTGATGATAGGATCACTATTAATAACATCACTAAATAGAGAAAAATAAAAATAATTTTTAAGAAAAAAATAAAACCGACTTCAAAAAATTAAATGCAACAAATAAAATACACTAAAAGGTATAAAATAATTATTATCTTATTTAGTTACAACTAAACGACGAAATATTAACATGAAATTACTTTTTGAAGTACCAAACAAACTGTACCTATAAGCAAGCATATCCTCCAAACGTACGTCGAGTGCGATTCATGAAAGGTATATGTTTGGCACCGACTTCAAAAAGTAATTTCATGTTAATATTTCGTCGTTTAGTTGTAACTAAATAAGATAATAATTATTTTATACCTTTTAGTGTATTTTTATTTGTTGCATTTAATTTTTTGAAGTTGGTTTTATTTTTTTCTTAAAAATTATTTTTATTTTCCTCTTTTTAGTGATGTTATTAATAGTGATCATATCTTTAGAACTTTCCCAAATTTATATGACACCATCCCTAAGATACCCCTTTTCAATAAAAAATGGAACATCGAAATCGGTTCATAAACAAAGAAGTTAGGCCTAAACAAACCTAACAAAAAGGTCTAATACCTATGAAAAAACGGGACCAATCGGAGGCTAGACTGAATCCAATGCAATTTTTTTCAAAATCGGTTCACATTTGACGGAGATATGAGGTAACAGAGACACAAAAAAAATCAGTTGAATAGAGAACCCCTCCTTTTTTGAAGTCGGTTAAAAAGGACTCATCTTAACGTTTTTTCCTTGCCGAAACATGCAAAAAGATATTTTTTTTTTAGTAATATTTTACCGAAATTATATTTTTCAATCTATTTGGTAAACACTTACTTACTATTCCTAAAGGCCAATTCTTTTTCATGGGGTGCTCGCACATTTTGCTCGCTTCTTAAAAAAGTTGACAACATCTGCTCCAGACATTTGATAGATCTTCTGACTAGCCACCGGGAACTTCCTTGAATGTATGTATATTTATTTAGATCTATTGGAAATAGAAATCTGAGGAATGACTCTCTATTTTTTTATTATTTATTTATTTATTTTCATATTCCCTTTTATATCAATAACCCGATATTTGAAAACAAAAACATGTTTTGGAAAATTTAATATATTTTCATTGCCTTAAAGTGATTATTTGGTAATTTTAAGAAAACTCCAATAATGAAGGCAACCTCATGTTTTTAATAAATTTCTCTCATTTCATTTTATTTCCTCCACTCGGAACGCCCATCAGCAGACGAAATTCTTCCCAGCAGGAAGCCAAACCTAAAAAGTATTGAATTCATGAAAAATTTTCAATTTTTTTTTTTTTGCTCAGTGTATTTAAAAAGGTCTGGAAAGTGGAAAAAATGATTTTTCATATGTGTGTTTGGAATAAGATTTCTACGATAACTTAAAGAACGAAAAGCCAGTAGAAAGTTCGCTCTTATGCTTAAATATTTGTATTTTCAATGAGACGAGGCGATTAGATTTTAGAAAAATTTTCTTTCATTGGGTCCAGTCTAGCTTCCGATTGGTCATATTTTTTTCATAGGTATTAGATCTTTTTTGTTAGGTTTGTTCAGGCCTAACTTCTTTGTTTATGAACCGATTTCGATGATTCTTTTTTTATTGGAAAGGGTGTATTTTAGGGATGGTGCCATATTAATTTGGTCAAGTTCTGATGATAGGATCACTATTAATAACATCACTAAATAGAGAAAAATAAAAATAATTTTTAAGAAAAAATAAAACCGACTTCAAAAAATTAAATGCAACAAATAAAATACACTAAAAGGTATAAAATAATTATTATCTTATTTAGTTACAACTAAACGACGAAATATTAACATGAAATTACTTTTTGAAGTACCAAACAAACTGTACCTATAAGCAAGCATATCCTCCAATACGTACGTCGAGTGCGATTCATGAAAGGTATATGTTTGGCACCGACTTCAAAAAGTAATTTCATGTTAATATTTCGTCGTTTAGTTGTAACTAAATAAGATAATAATTATTTTATACCTTTTAGTGTATTTTTATTTGTTGCATTTAATTTTTGAAGTTGGTTTTTATTTTTTCTTAAAAATTATTTTTATTTTCTCTCTTTTTAGTGATGTTATTAATAGTGATCATATCTTCAGAACTTTACCAAATTAATATGACACCATCCCTAAGATACCCCTTTTCAATAAAAAATGGAACATCGAAATCGGTTCATAAACAAAGAAGTTAGGCCTAAACAAACCTAACAAAAAAGGTCTAATACCTATGAAAAAAAATGGGACCAATCGAAAGGTAGACTGAACCCAATGCGAATTTTTTTTCAAAATCGGATCACAATTGGTGGAGATATGAGGTAACATAGACACAAAAAAAAAATTTCAGTCGAATAGAGAACCTCTTCCTTTTTGAAGTCGGTTAAAAATAAAAAGTTCGAGCCAAGCTTTTGATTATATATATTGATGAAAAATATTTAATTTAAAATAAAATATGTTATTTAAAAATAATTTTTCTTAAAAATACCCTTGGGAATCTCACCTCATCCTTTTTCTATTGTATTTAAGACCCTCAGCCATTTCAAAAGAACTAAGCCTTTTGGCTTTTGTATTCGAGCTCATTCATTCATTTCAATATTATTTATTTATTTCAAAGTTAATTATAAAGGATTATTGAAACTATACTAACTAAACTAACTGAAAGGAATTCATTAGCTTTTGGAATTTCTATAAAAATATATTTTAAAGATTAAAACCAAAAATTCAATTAGCCCGTAGAATTCTTTAAAGAAAACAAAAATCATTTGAAAACCCATTTTTATATTGTTTTGAAATCTAGCAAATTTCAGCCTATTGAAATTATTAAAAACCTATTTTGAGCCTAATTAAACCTGAATTTTCTATAATCTAATAATAAACTTTAAAAGTTTATTATTTTTAATTTTTTAATAGGAAAATTCTCCCCAAATGACGATTTTTACTTTATTTATTGAATTTTTACACGACAAAAACTTTATTTTAATTTAAGTTGAAAGGTTCTTTTTGTCGAATAATTGAGTAGCAGAAGGGGACAATAAAATATTGTCTTCTGCTGGAAAAGATAAATTTTTTAAATTCATTCATAAAAAGATATACTTTGTCCTCTTCATCAATCTATTACAATTAATTCACAAGAGTTGATATATGAAAGTGCTCTTTACACGTGTATAAAACATTAATAAAGCGAAGCCCCTGGCTAGCAAAAGGCCCGCCTTTGGCGGGCATCGAAACTAATAGTTTATAAAATAAAAAATTTAAAAAATGTCCTTTTTACCCCCGATAGTTTTCATTTTACCCCATTTGGGGTAATTTACTCCAGTTCCCCAACCTCTGGTCTAGACCTTAATAGGAGACCAAGCCTTCTTTTGTAACCTCTGTGCTCGCCCGAAAAGTGTCTTCCTACATGTCCTCCTTTTCGATACTTGAAGACTAATCATGTAAATCATGTCGTATTCGATCGAGATTATACAGATATTATAGATAAATTCAATATGAAGACATTTTCTTGTTCAGATATTTCCAATATATTGTTAAGAGATGATGAAATTGACAAATAATATTCATCGAATGGAAAAGTACACATTTAAATAAAAATTAATAGCCATGTCTTAACATAATTCCAGTATAAAATGCTACAAATGCTTTAGCAATGAGTGATTCTTTCATTACGAGGAATCAGATCGAGGAAATTGACCAAAATTGGCGCAGACGAATGATCTCTGTTCCTTTATAGCTAAAGGCATTGCAAAGATTCCAAATGCAAGACCAGAACCTGTTTCAGACCAGGAGATTAATTTCTTAGTTTCAATTATTCTAGGAACGATATTTTGACACTAGGTAAGAAAATAGTAGTTCGAAATGAATATCAGATTTAGATATTTTTCATTTAAGAATTATATCTGGCTTTGTGATTTAACACGAATACTTTTAAAGCATCGGACCTCCATTTATCATTTAAAATTAATAAATTCACCAACACTCAAACCCCCCAAGAGGCGGGGCTTATGGGATGAGTAACGGCAACGACAAACCATTTCTTATGGCAAACTAACCGTAATTAAATATATTTCATATGTTTAATCAATAATTATGTTTTTTTTTTAATTTCTTGAAGTACCTTTTTACTCCAGTTAAATTGTTCTCTAAAGTAGTTTTTGAGTAGTTTTGATTTCTCGATCTTATATGTTTTTTGGTGTGCTGAATCCGAATCTGAGTTTTGCTAACAAAATTTCGTGACGGAACATTGTCAAAAATGCAAAAAAAGGTAAAAAATCTCATTTTTTGTCGTTTTTTGCTTATAACTCGAAAACTATCAACTTTTCGTTTACCTGAACCACTTTTTGATAAAGCTTTTAGATATATATTATATAGGTGTTTTAGGGCGCATCAACGACATGTAAACGACAAATAAATTAATATCATTATACTATAATGTCAAAGACTTTCGGGCGTTTCCGATAGTGTTCAGGTCCCGACAACCACCACTAAGTAATATTAATATTATAGAGAGATTTAGAATTAAGATGATTTCGTCTTTTTGAGTTGGAGTCTAAAACATTTTTCTATAATCATTTCTAAACTAGTATGAAGGATGCTCCTAAAAAAGTAAAACGAAAATTAAGTTTTTTCAGCTTCTGAAGATGGAGGAGTAGTAGAAAATATAGTTAACTTTTGTTATGTTTTGTGAAACAACTGGCATCATCCATACAAAATGTTTATATTGTTTTATCTAGGGTGGGACATAAAGATCTACAATATTTTAAAGAGGTATAAAAAAATGAAAAAATTCAACTAGAAAAAACTGAATATATTTTTGAAAAAACAAAATATATTTTTGAAAAAAACAAAATATATTTTTTTTTAATATGTTTCAAATTTCAAGCTCTGCGACTTACCGAAGACGATATGTGAATGATTAAAATATTTATTTTGCGACATGACTAATTTACACCACCTTCGTTTATTCCAATCGGATTAAAATCTATACACGACTAATAAATAACTCATGGTTTTTGATAAGTAAACCAATTTAAAAAAAAAACGTTAGTGCCGTTTTTAAAAATAAAAAATAAAAAAAAAAAAAACGAAAAATCTTTCATGTAAATGTCCACTTACGATGTTCAGATTTCAACCAAATCTAACGATTTCGCTAAAAATTGGCGTACTTATGAGTTATTGGTCGTGTATAAATTTTAATCATATTGAAATAAAGGAAGGAGGTGTAAATTAGTCATGTCGCAAAATAAATATTTTAATCGTTCATATCTCTTCTTCGGTAATTCGCACAACTTTGAAATTTGAAACTTAAAATATCTAGAGGCAACAAGAAGTACCACAAGATTTTGGCTTAATTAGAAATACCGGAAGTGGATATTTACGTACGTAAGAATGTACCCCCCTGTGTTTCGGAACCATAAATCTCAGAGCTAAGAAATTCGAAACTTAAGCTCGATATAGGCTACAAGGGGTACAGCAAGTTTTTTCTTGGAATCGGAACACCGGAAGTTGACATTTACATAGAAGATTATTTATTTATTTTTTTGATTTTCTCAAAAACCGAAATAACGATATACTTATCAAGTGTCATGAGTTATTAAGCTATTTAGAGGTAAAAAGTTACCGAGCATCGCTCGGTGCTCCAGGCACATTTTATAATAATAAATAATAAATATAGCCAAATATATATGTATAGGTACATATAGTATATTAGGGGCGGTTGGTGACTTTTCAACCAGCAGATGCTGTCCAAATTAGTACACTTCATTTTTTGAAATTTTATTTTAAACTTCGCTATTTTTCGCAAACTTCATCAAATACGGCATCATTTTCGTTATTTTTCAAATTTAACATTAGATTTTTTTGAAATATATTTTGGGACCTTCGCCCCAAACGGATATTGATTTGTGTTAGTGAAGGTAGAAGTCAGAAATTAAATCTTGTGACTTAACTCCGCAGTCTCTGAGATGGAAATATACCATCTTCAACAATGAATCAGCCTGTCCTATAAGAAAATCTTAAATTTCTCCTAATTCTATTGCTAAAAGCGAGCTATGTCTTGTCTATAACACTCTTAGTTAATTCCGATCTTATATACTGAGAGTTCCTAGAAATGGATCATTTAAAAGATACTCGAATCATCTTTATTTATTTATTTTTTGTATTATTACTATTTTAATAATTCTTCAGTTTTTATTCGACTAAAATTCGTCTGGACTTCTCTTTGACCTGCTTGAACTGGAAGATATAGGTACCAGGCAGGGACTTTAAACCTTATACTCCGCACTCTTTTCGGAAAAATCCTTCATTTTAATTACCCCTTGGAACTATGCAACATTTTATTTCATTTCGAGAACCAATATACTTTTCAAAAGAAAAAATCTTTTTTATAGAAATATTTGATATAACGGATAAAAATTTGAAAAAAATTTTGAAGTCGACCTTATATATTTATGAAAATACTCTAAATGTTTGAAATTTCAGAGATGCGCCGCATCCACAGCATCCATGGACCGCATGCCACTGATATATATGTGATTTCTAATTTGCTGGACTTGGAAGGAGATAAATTTTTTTATAACTTTTCAAATTGATATATAGGTAATTAGAACTAGTCCCACATATGACTACTTCTGTTAAAATAGCGGAATAACAAATATCCCCTTCCCCCCCCCAAAAAAAATATATATATAAATTGTATGAGTTGCCAAAATGTTCTTAGTGAGAATTTTTTTATACATTTTTCATTATTTATTCCTTATTATATCAGAAACTGTGTTGTAACTATGAATCAAAATTGTCTTAAAATTTGTATTGGTTATTGTTTAATGTTGGTTTAGTATTTT
Source organism: Forficula auricularia (assembly GCA_024734495.1). Lineage (NCBI taxonomy): Eukaryota > Metazoa > Arthropoda > Insecta > Dermaptera > Forficulidae > Forficula > Forficula auricularia. The sequence continues at coordinate 1,152,292 of JALMQS010000861.1, read as the reverse complement.
ATAAAAACGGTAAGAAGGGTTTCTTAATTATAATTAAATATGTATGTAAATTTTCCTTTTTTTACATTTTTCATTATTTATTCCTTATTATCTCAGAAACTGTGTTGTAACTATGAATCAAAATTGTCTTAAAATTTGTATTGGTTATTGTTTAATGTTGGTTTAGTTTTTTATAAAAATAGTAAGAAGGGTTTCTTAATTATAATTAAATATGTATGTAAATTTTCTTTTTTTTATATATTTTTCATTATTTATTCCTTATTATCTCAGAAACTGTGTTGTAACTATGAATCAAAATTGTCTTAAAATATGTATTGGTTAGTGTTTAATGTGGCTTTAGTATTTTATAAAAATGGTAAGAAGGGTTTCTTAATTATAATTAAATATGTATGTAAATTTTCCTTTTTTTATACATTTTTCATTATTTATTCCTTATTATCTCAGAAACTGTGTTGTAACTATGAATCAAAATTGTCTTCAAATATGTATTGGTTATTGTTTAATGTTGGTTTAGTTTTTTATAAAAATTGTATGAAGAGTTTCTTAATTATAATTAAATATGTATATAAATTTTCCGATATCACCTATTGTGCAATGTTAAAGAGCCCGAAAAACTAGATTTTTGAAATTTAATATCTCCGAACTGTATTGTTTCATAAATATCAGCACTAACAGAAAAGTGTTCTGAGTTTTGAAGATATTGTCACTTTTTCATTCAATTTTTTAGTTAATTTTTAAAGTAATTAGATCAGTAACATAAAGTCAACAATATTTAATAGAAGGTTAAAAGCATTTACTTACTCTATTTCAGACTAGATATAGTGGAAAACATCGAATATTCTTCTATAATGCACAAGAAAGAATTAAACTTGACATGAGAAAGGCTCGTTTTATACTAAAATATATTTTAATAAATTGATCGACTTTTTGCCTTTATCGAATTCCGGGAAAATGATAATTTCAATATTTGTTTTTGCAAAGAAATATAATAAATAAAGTGAAAATAAAAATGAGTGGAGGGTAAGACACGTACCAGATCATCCTTAATTATCCAGTTAACACAACAGGGTGTCTAAAAAGTGTCTTATAGGGTGGTTAAAAATTTTTAACTCATTTTTGAGAAAATTTTAATTTTTTTATGATTAATATACATATATATGTGTACTAATTTGGACAGCATCTGCTGGTTGAAAAGTCACCAACCGCCCCTAATATACTATATATATATATTTTTAACATTAACAGACAAAAAAAGGGGTGGGGGTCAAAAATGAAAATTCTAGCCCTTTCGAACAAACTCAACCAAATTTTGTATACATATTCTGTGGGCCCTAAAAAGGCTAAAAATGCAAAAACTAACCACCCAAGTGGGTCAACATGAAAATTCTAGCCATTTAGACCAAACTCAGCCAAATTTTCGTATACATATTCTGAGGACCCCCAGAACGCTAGAAATGCAAAAACTAAAGAAATTTTGAATACATAGTTTGGTCGAAAGGGCTAGGATTTTCATTTTTCACCCTCCCTCCCCATTTTGGGTGGCTTGTTTTTGCATTTTTAGACTTCTGGGGGTCCACAGAATATGTATACAAAATCTAGTTGAGTTTGGTCGAAAGGGCTAGAAGTTTCATTTTTGACTCCCCCCGCCCTTTTTTTCGGATATAATGTTTAAAACATATTTAAAAAACATTATTTTATGTTCTTTTCAAAAATATATTCAGTTTTTCTAGTTAAATTTTTTCATTTTTTATACCTCTTTAAAATGTATCCCTGTAGAAACAAAAACTGTATCTCCATAAATATCATTTCTAACGAATTTTATTCACTGAGTGTATCGCCAGGGGGTTAAGATAGAGAGGGTGATATATATGATACTATACTACATTAGAAAAAATAATGAGATTGTCCTTTACCAAAAGGGGAGGGGGGGGGGGGGGTTGAATAGTAGAATCCTTCTGACATCTAAATAAAATCCATAACAACTCGAATTCAGTATATCTCGTGATTTTTTCCATAAGTAATCAACTACTTTCGGCAAATTAAATTTACACACTGGCGATTAAAAATCAATCCACCTACTTACTCTTTGCCTTCAACTACACATTTTTCAGATTCTAGAGATGAATTATAACAAAAAATGATTTTATTTGCTTAGAAATTTATTAATGTTTAAAATTATGCCTGGCATTGGGTGTACAAAATATCAGAAATATGAAAAAACAATGCATAAATAACACAACCTTGCTACTTTAATTAGTGAATTATACTTTTAACTTTTAAGGAGTTAGGTGTTGGTTCTAGGTGAAACATTTTAATATAATAATAAAACTTGAGCAAAGATGAGGTAGGATTTCATAAAAAAAGAAATAAAAATATATCGAATTTAAAATTCAATTTTGTTTTATTTCTTTTTTGTGAAACCTACCTGCATCTTGCTCAAGTTTTATTAATTAAATTATACTTTTGTTTATCCTTATATTTTTTATATTTCCTTTTTCTAATTATATTTTGAAAAACTACCATTTTGCAGCTTTGTAGCTTTGTTGCGAAATAGGTTTCTCAGCTAGAATAAAGCCTTGCTTACTCACACTATGTAAGTTCAGTCGTCTTGAATCCAAATAAACAAGCTCAGCTAAAATTGTCAAACAAGTTTTGAAATTGTCTGTGCTAGTCAACTTGTGTGAAAACTTGCATGCAACTTCTATTTTATAATACACGGTTAAAGCAACAAAATTCAAGTGTAATAGCATTGTAGCTATTGAAATAATAATTGTGATATGTTTAAATTGGATTTTATACACACCTATTTATTATTCTGTCTCTCCACGACACTCGAAACTCTATTAAGCCTGACTTCCATTCTACCTCCAAATTCCTTCTTTACCTTAAAGTTTGATTTACCACGCTGTAAAAACAGTTACGTGAGATCATTACGTAGATATAGAATTTTTATGGTGGGGGGAGTAAGTACTTTGTTCGGATTTCTTATTATATTACTAGCTGCGATGGTTCACTTTGTGAATGTGTTATTGTGGCCTAAGTGGGCTTCTCTTTACGGACCTCCTAAATAGAAATTTAAATATCAATATATTTCCTCTAAATAATTGATTATGATGAAATGAATGAATGATCCGGTTCCGAATTATAGAGAATCTACCATCAAAACCACATCAAAATTCGTTGTGTAGTTTTTATGTGAACCTTTTGCAACGAAAATTCCGGCTACATTTTATTATATATGAGTAATATAGGGAGTACAAATTTGTTCACTAAGTTTCAAAAGATGGCTCTGGCTGCTATGAATGGTTTCATAGTGAGCTGATTTCGGGGGTTAGCCCCTTAAACCTCCCCCTTGCGAGAGATATTTCTGACCCTGCACTAGGAGGGAAGAGCAGTATACACTGAAGTTAAACAAATTATTGGCTTCTGAAATGATTTATTGACAACTGATAATCATTCCCTAATATAGCTCAGAAGCAGTTCGCTCTTTCCACTACTTTCACATGCACAGAAAGGTAAAATATTTTTACTGCGTCATTTCTCGGATCTGGCAACATTGAATTCTTACGAACGCTAAAAGACAAAGAATAAAAAAAAACATTCATGAAACAGCTCAATGCAAAATTCCAGATGAGAACATTATAGTTAGGTTGAGAGAATTAGCTAAATATCTCAAATGCACTAGCTGCATAAGTTTTTTAGATATGGAAAAATGAATGATTTTAGTTCGACGTTGCCAAGTCGCCATCTTTCACTTGCCATGACATGAGAGAAAAAATGAAAACCATCAAAAGTACGTAACTTTTAACATTTTTCAGACAAAACGAATACCGCTTAATACAATTATTTTAACTGGAAAATATTTGTTATATCTTCAGTTGATGATTCTCAGTTTTTCAAAATAATATCAAGAAAATTACGATTGTTATTTAATGAAACAGTCACTTTAACATCAATCGGGGTACGAGGTTCGCGTGTTAAATATGCAAATTTCAATGGTCAATATTTACAAATTTAGTGCCGCAAAGACTATTGAAAAAAATTTCTACGTATAAAGGACACTTATAAATATGTGTTTTCAAAATTTTAAAAGGATTTATAGAAAATCGATTTATTAGGGAACGTCCACTAATGTCGTCTGTATATTATACATAGTAATTGTTTCTTAATTTTGTATGATCTTCACCTCAGTCTTCTTTTTATATGCTCTATCAGATGCAGAGTTTAAATGTTTTTGTTAAAGTTCAAGAAGCTTAACTATAAGTTGAGACTTACTAATTAATGTTCGAGAAACTAGGTGAGGTTAATCCCCTTGGAAAATATTCATTTAATCTCTCTCTTTACAATTGATTATTATTTATTCACGATACTATCCGCCAGACAAAGTCTTGCCTCTCTAGTGGATTTTCAGAAAGTTTTTGTAGGATTTGTATATCTAAAATAAATTATTATAATCAGTTTGAATTAATTTGATTAATTTACTAAAATGCACAATGTCTGGTAGATAAAACTCTATTTCTAAAAGGAAAAATGAAATTTAGCATCTGGCAGGATTCGAACCTGCGTCTTCCTCTTTAGCCTCCTGGTTAGCGCGGCCTCGGCTAAAGAGGAAGGCGCAGGTTCGAATCCTGCCAAATGCTGTTTCATTTTTCCTTTTTCCAAAACAAAAATAATGAAATGATTTATGAACTGCAAAAAATTCGCATGAGCTGAATCATGGAAATTATTCAAATTTACGCGGTTCAATTAATTTAATCTATTTCTAAAATTAAATATGTTTATTTTGAAGAAAAATTCGTATAAGATTACCTAAAAACATAAAAACCCAAAATTGTAGTTTCTAAAAAAAAAAAAAAATTGACACGTTTCGATGTGGGCATCCACTTGACTTAACCATACATTTCTGGTTGAGTTTGATACAAAGGCCTAGATTTTCATTTTTTGCCCCCCCCCCCCTATTTTGGGCGGTTAGTTTTTGAAATTTTTAGTCTTCTGGTAGCCCACTAATTATGTATAGAATAGGTTGAGTTTGGTCCAAGGGCCTAGATTTTCATTTTTTGCCCCCCCCCCCAATTTTGCAGCCAGAAAAAATATTTTCGTTATTATAGGTTCATTTTATAGTATATTTCATTTTTCTTGTTTTTTTAGTTTGAAAATATTATAATTTTAAATTTTAACCCCCCCCTCCCTCCCTTAGTTTTGGGTCGATATGCACCAAAATCTAATCAGCTCTTAATCCCAATGCACCAAAACTATGTGTTAAATTTGGTTTTGATATTCACACTAGTTTTTGAGCTAGCTCGTCTATAAAATTAGGTAACGCACAGACTAACAGACTAACAAACATTTTGATAAAACAGTTATTATCTCAAAAAATATAATTTTTTCGATGTTCACTTATTAGAGCTTTTTTGTAGACCGGAATGTCATGGTTTCGCCCAATTTTTTTTATCAAAATAGTTTTAGCCGTTTTTGAGATATTTCGAAAAAAAGAATCAAAAAAACACTTTTTTCATGCACGATTACAATACTTGACCATACCCTGTATGGTAAAGTTATACAACAATATTCATTGAAGAAATTAATTTTCAATAAAGAAGTAAATTATTTATTGGAAGATTTTTATTATTATTATTAATTGTCAGCAGAAAGATCGTATTTCCAATATACCTCCAATTAATTCCTGCGGAAAGTAAATATAATAATACGAAGGAGATAGTTCGGCTGTAAATTTCTCATCAGAACACTTTTCTAGACGTTAATCTATCTAAGTGTTACAATTTAATGGGTCCTGATAAAACACCAAATGTTTCCTAGTTTAACAAGTGCAAAGAACGTTGACTGGATGAGTATAAACAATTAAAGAATGGTGGATGTAAAATTAAGACGAAACTTGAATCAAAATTTAATTTCTTTTTTAGATCAATATCATTTAATATTATATTAGCTTCCGCCTTCGTTTCAGTTGTGGGGAATTCCAAACATTCAATATCCAGTTGGATTGTCTCTTTGTGAGTTGAAAACAATCGTTTAGTTCACTGTCTTTATTCCGTCCATAATTATGTAATCTCGATTCGGAAAGTTTGGCAAAATGTGGAATATAGAATATTAAGGGGTGAATTTACATGAAATTAAATAATTAGATCTTTTCTGTTGTCATTTCAAAGAGAATTTATTATTTTCCAAAAAAAAATTCATTCGAGGGAGGGGTGCATTCTTCATGGATTACGAGGGGAAGAATACCAATTTTCAACTAAAAAATGTAATAAAATATTAGATCTATTGTTTTAATATAGAAATTTATTTTTGTTCCGAGGGTTGGAATTCGTTTAATTAGTATCTTTTAGGGGTTTGTCATTAAAAGGCCCTGCCTGGACAGGGATGAGGCTGGGTCTGCAAACGACTCCGCAGACCGATTATCGATCTCACCATCTTTACTATACTTTTTAACCGACTTCAAAAAAAGAGGAGGTTCTCTATTCGAGTGATTTTTTTTTTTTTTTTTTGTGTCTATGTTACCTCATATCTCCGCAAATTGTGAACCGATTTTGATAATTTTTTTTGCATTGGGCTTAGTCTAGCTTCCGATTGGTCCCGTTTTTTTTCATTGGTATTAGACCTTTTTTGTTAGGTTTGTTCAGGCCTAACTTCTTTGTTTATTAACCGATTTCGATGATTCTTTTTTTATTGGAAAGGGAGTATCTTAGGGATGGAGCCATATTAATTTGGTAAAGTTCTGATGATATGATCAATGAGGAAATAACGTAAATCTCCCATTCTTATGAGCAAATAATCGAAATTATGATAAATAAAATCTTTTATAAAAAAAATCTTATGACATTCATTTAAATCCCGCAAACGTTTCGAGAGAATTTCTATATTTATGAATTGAATTTTATTATCATTTTCTGATTCATTCGCCTGACGCTTTCTCTTACGAGATGCATGCAAGGTATTATATTAAGTCACTATTAACAACATCACTAAAAAGAGAAAAATAAAAATAATTTTTATAAAAAAAATAAAACCGACTTCAAAAAACTTAAATGCAACAAACAAAATAATAATAACTTAAAAATCAAATAAAGGTATAAAATAATTATCTTATTTAGTTACAACTGAACGACGAAATATTAACATGAAATTACTTTTTGAAGTCGGTGCCAAACATATACATTTTATGAATCGCACTTGTCGGATCTTACTTAGTACGTTTGGCGGGTACGCTGGCTTATAGGTATAGTTTGTTTGGACCGACTTCAAAAGTAATTTCATGTTAATATTTCGTCGTTTAGTTGTAACTAAATAAGATAATTATTTTATACCTTTTAGTGGATTTTATTTTATTTTTAAGTTATTATTATTTTATTTGTTGCATTTAAGTTTTTTGAAGTCGGTTTTATTTTTTTTTTATAAAAAATTATTTTTTAGATTTTATTTTATTTTCAAATTTTCAATAAATATCTCCTGAAAAACAAAATTTATTCTCATTTAGGAAGACTAAAAAGAATAATATATAAGAAATAATTATTTGAAACTATTAATTGAAAGTAATGGAAGGCAGCCCAGGGGTAGTGAGGAAAGAAAAAATTAACACATATCAAATAAGGTATAATTTATATGGATTCCTTCCTCCTTTCCTTTCAAACCGGCGTTTCGGAGGTTTCAAGGGGATCAATGATTTGTTTCCTCTCATCGACCCCTTGAAACCCTGAAGAAGGAGGGAAGAATCCTCTCAAAATAATGTGTAATTTATTGGATTTTAATTCCCTTATTTCTTTCCTCCTTTCCTTTCAAACCGATGTTTCGGAAGATTCTTCCCTCCTTCTCCAGGGTTTCAAAAGGGTCAATGAAGAAAACAAACAACCTGTTTCCTTCCTCTCTCCACAGCAGTGTTTAAAATGTTCTTCTTCCTTATCAGAAGAATTTAAATAGAAAAACAATTTTTTTTTCTTAATAACTTACTTAAGTACTTAAATTAAGAAAAAAAAATTGTTCTTATATTTTAATGCTTCTGATAAGGAAGAAGAAAATTTTAAACACTGCTGTGGAGAAAGGAAGGGAACATTTTGCTTGTTTCCTTCATTGACCCTCTGAAACCCTGAAGAAGGAGGGAAGAATCTTCCGAAACGTCGGTTTGAAAGGAAAGGACGAAAGAAAGAAGGGAATGAAAATCCAATAAATTACTTATGTGATAATTTTTTCTTTGTTCACTACCCTTGGGCTGCCTTCCATTACTTTCAGTTAAAATTTTTACCGGTTCGTCTCTCTCCAGAGAAAATTTCGTGCAAATATATTTAGAAAGTTTGATTTTCCAACCGGCATAATATTATAAAATTTCAATATTATGTGGTGGGTGATACGTTGAACGAACTGTTTGCAGGACTTAATCTATTAAAAAGACATCTTTAAAAAATGAAATAAATTAACCTAAAATAATAAAATGTTTGTGGTTTAAAATAGGACTTCATTAATATTAGAAATAACAGGTAGATATATAGTATTTGGAGTTAAAGTGTTTAAAATAAAGCAACCTAGCGAGTGATCTTTGCTGCGGTGTACCCAAAGAGCTTTATTTATTAGAGTAAATCAAAGAGAGTGTCCTTTGCTCGATTTAAATAAACATATAGTTAAATATATAATTAATAGAGAATGTGGTGTTGGTGCAAAGTGAAACATCTTTTAATTGAAAAGTTTTTGTTTTGCCGAGAGTAGCAGAGTTGTTGATTCACAAAGAGAAACAAAGAGGTTGTCCTCTGCTTGATGCAAATAAACATATACACATATATATCAAGATGATATATCTGTATATATATTATTTATTTGTTTGAGACTATAGTTTCGAAGACTTGGTCTTCATCATCAGTCTTTCTTCAATTATAAATGTTTTTCATGGAGTCAATATCATATGGATATTGAAAAACTTGGTGTTCCTTCGTCACTGGAATGCTAGTCTCAAACAATGATAGTCTCAAACAAATAAATAAATATATATATACAGATATATCATCTTGATATATATGTGTATATGTTTATTTGCATCAAGCAGAAGGACAACCTCTTTGTTTCTCTTTTGTAAAGTATCTTTAATAAAGATAAAAGTAAATAAATATTTTATGAAAAATTCATTTACTATGAGATAGGTCTTCTAAGTCACTTGTTTCACGTTAAAAATTAAAAAAATAAAAGAGGTAAATTTTTTCAATATATATATATATATATATTTCGGGCTATCAACCAATCTTCAGGGAAATACAGAAAATAACTAGGTATATAGCTTGATAGCCCGAAATATATATATATGGAAAAATTTACCTCTTTTATTTTTTAATTTTTATCGTGAAACAAGTGATCTGAAAAACCTAACTCATAGTAAATGAATATTTCTCAAAATATTTATTTACTTTTTATCTTTAGTTAAATATATATTTAAATATAATTTTATTTTTAGAGACTATAGTTTCGAAAGTTTGACCTTTATCTTCAGTCTTGTTTTATATAAAATATTTTATTTGCTTTTTGTTTTTCTCCTGAATATGAAGGGCTTTATGGCTGAGATATACATCACAGTTATTTAGGTAATTGGCCAGACTCTGCTCTAATCTTCAAGAGCGTTGGCTCTTTCCCCTGAGTCAATTTTGCTAATTACTATAAAGGTCTTGGAATCAAAACTAGGTCTCCATTCAAAGTACTCTTGACTTTAGACAACAATATAGTCCGCACCAAATTAATCTCTTCTTTCATCAATTTTTTTTAGCCAGTAATCCCCAATCGCTGAATGATCTCAATATTAAGTTCTCTTGCAATTTTTTATTATTTTAATTTCTATTTCAGAAATGACTGTAATTTGAAGAAAAAATAACTTTCAAACATAATTAATTTTCTGACTGTCTGGATTTTTGAACCCAATATTGGTAACTGGAAATTGTAGATAAGTTAACTGGTCGTGAAAGCTTGAACTAGCTTTTTGGGGAGTTCTGACAGCCAATTTATTATTGTTTTTTTTAAATGACATATAAACAAAAACGAATATAAAAATAACTACATATAATATCTAATAAGGTTTAAATAATAATCGAATAAAAGTTTAATATTCTTTGATTATCCATATGACATTTTTCACAGCGACCCGATTGCGTTAGTTTCAATTTCTACCACATCGCGGCAACACCGTATTTACCATTTACCAATATTCTGGTGGCAACCTTTTTGTAGTTCTCTTGCTTTTCGTGCTGATCAGATTAACTAGTTATAGAACTTTTGTGGATGAAAATCAGACAAAAATCGAACTATTATATGTGGAGCACAACAACGGTTGTAGCTACTCGTATAATGTATAATGGGAAATCTGAACCTTAATTTTTTAATTAATTTTTTTTTCCCAAAATAAGTCTCTCCTCATTAAGGACAGTGGCGGATTCAGGGTTTCTTCTGGGGCACCTTCTAGTGAAATAATTATTTCAATAATTTAAAAATGAATTTTTGCTCTAAACAGTATTCTGTGAAGAAAATATTATAAATTATACATAGCGTACCAAGCATTCAAAAAATTTAATTTACTATTTACTTTTAGTTTCAATTCATAAATATCATACTTAATAATATCAAAATAGCCTTGACACCAAATGTTGAAAAGTAGCATTTGTTAACTGGGTCAATATTAGAAAACTTGAATACTAAATTTCTCAAGTTTACTTTAAATATTAGATATCCTAATAAGAATACTTCCTATTGTACTAATATTTATACATAGGCATATAAGCAATCTTATACAAGGTAAAATAAACAATGCTAAGTCATTTAATATAGAATAAATCTTAGTAATAAATATTGTAAATACCTAATTTAGTTGAAATAGAATATAATTTACGGGATGAACTGAACAATTAGTGTACAAATTAAAATTCTAATTTGTCATGCTTAACTCAATTCTTTTATGTCTAAACAAATTAAATGGCACAACGCGTTATTTTAAGTCATTAAAGTCTTCTTTGAAAAATTAATCGCGCTTGGGAATTGTCTCCAATCCAAATTCAAGTCATAGTCTAGTAAAATAATTCGTTTGAAAATAATCAAATGAGAATCAATTCTCTTAGAAAAAGAAACGACTTGGATTAAAGAAATTAAAAATAAAAGTTTCGTTTGGTGGTTCTTAACTGTAAAACTTTCGCGCCTTCGTTTTAACAATAAATGATGGGCAAGAATCGATAACAAGTAGGAAAGTGGAAACGGATCCGAGCGCGACCCAACAAGTTAAGAACCAACCACCTTTGGGAATTTTGCATGTGCTCTGCAGGTTTATTTATATTTAAAAAGAGAACGCCAGTGATAGTTGTTGTTTTGTTGAATAGGAAAAAACGAATAAAAGGTCCGGTCACTTACTCGAGATGGGATTTGTGGACATCGAAATCCTTGAAAGTAATTTCGACGATCTGCTCGCTCTCTCGAGGCGCAAACGTGAATAACATACAGTTGATGTTGTTCGTGTATGGTCGAGGATAGTCAGGACTGGTAAAGATCCCGTGTGGTTTTCCAAAAGTCGTGGTGTACATAATACATTCGCAACCTAGAAAACAAGATACAACATATTAACACACACATACAAACACATATATTGATAGATTTTTTTAGCTTAAAATTGACAAGTGATTGTTCCCTAAGTAAATCATAATAATTAACCAAAAAAATAATTTTTATAAAAAAAAATAAAACCGACTTCAAAAAAATTAAATGCAACAAATAAAATAATAAAACTTAAAAATAAAATAAAATACACTAAAAGGTATAAAATAATTATCTTATTTAGTTAGAAATAAACGACGAAATATTAACATGAAATTACTTTTTGATGTCGGTGCCAAACAAACTATACCTATAAGCGAGCGTACCCGCCAAACGTACTAAGTAAGATCCGTCGAGTGCGATTCATAAAATGTATATGTTTGGTACCGACTTCAAAAAGTAATTTCATGTTAATATTTCGTCGTTTAGTTGTAACTCAATTAGATAATTATTTTATACCTTTTAGTGTATTTTATTTTATTTTTGAGCTCTTATTATTTTATTTGTTGCTTTTAATTTTTTGAAGTCAGTTTTATTTTTTTACAAAAATTATTTTTATTTTTCTCTTTTTAGTGATGTTATTAATAGTGACTTAATATAATACCTTGCATCTCTAGCAGAGAAAGCGTCAGGCGAATGAATCAGAAAATGATAATAAAATTCAATTCAACGTTTGCGGGTTTTAAATGAATGTTTTAAGATTTTTATAAAAGATTTTATTTATTATAATTTCGTTTATTTGGTCATAAACAAAAACAAAAACAAAAACAAAAAAATCAGCTCGAATAGAGAACCTCCTCCTTTTTTGAAGTCGGTTAAAAAAACATTCACATCAACATGATTTGAATATTATTTTAATGATACTACCATGACATTTGTTCAAACGAGAGGAAGTCAATAATTGCGACTATAGTCATTAATTTTGAAATATGAAATTTTCAATCATTCGTGCTCAATTTAGAAACAAATCAAACAAACCCAATTTGTCGATTCGATTAACCCCTCTCTGTTTCATTCTTCTCGAGTCCTACAATCTTCAATCCTGTAAAACAGAACTTCGTTTGTAATTTTCAATCTGAGTCGATACCTCTTCTTTTTCGGTTAATCGTATGTTTCCTATATTTGATTCAATCGTGAATCGAATGCAGGCTGATTTTTATCAAATATTAAGTGAAAATAATATCTGAACTAATATATTTCTAACTTGAAATAATGAAGTTAAATAAATTTATAATTTTCTCATTAATATATTAAAGAATAATCAACATATTAACGAGAATTGTTTTGATCGCGATTTTTAAACAAGATATATATCGCGAGACTACTGCTGGTTGAAGTTATTGGAGTTTGCTGAGTCTTAGTCTGTACCAAGAGAGAATGAAAATGATATGATCCATTTAGCTATAATCCAACGTCATTTTGCGTTTAGCCCGCATGACACTTGGATGGATCACCAAATGAATATGTATATCTAGTTTAAAAAGCGCGATCAAAACAATTCTCGTTAATATGTTGATTATTCTTTAATATATTAATGAGAAATTTATAAATTTATTTATCTTCTTTTTGGGATACAAGAATCAGATGTTGCACTTCTTGAACCTCCAAATCAATTAAAAAAAAAAAAAAAAAAAGTCAGCCAACTGAAACTAAGATACAGACAAGCTAAGATTAAGTAGTTTTTCATTTGTCATCCCAAGTGATTATTTTATAGCGAATAAAATAAGTTACTTTGAAAGTTTAAAGTATTCACACTAGACCGGTATTTCTCAACCATTTGTAGAGCGAGGAACTCTAGAGCACTTATGATATTTCTGAGCAACCCCTAGCACTAAAATATGAGATATTTAATTTTTCGTCAAAATATCAACATAATGCTACTTTAATAGCTTCCAAATATAACATACCGCCGCCGATGACAGTGTTGCCACATTTTAAAAATTTGCTAGATTTTGGGGAAATTAGGTACAAAAAACGTGCATTTTAAATTACAATACCTAAAATTTTTATTTTCATGAATAATATTATTATTAAATTTTTTGGTAATGTCATTAGGACACTCATATGCCCCTTTCGAATCGGACAGGTTTTTTTACATATTCAATCTATACTCATAAATAATATTCTCATCTATTTGAAAAGCAATATTATTTCAAACGTCATTAATAATAAAATGATAATAAAACAATTTAAATGATGTTTTCATTTTGTTACTAATGTAACGTAATCGTTGTAGGTTTTATAAGAAAGTTAAGGAACTTTAGAGCAACAAAAATGGTATTACTTGAGACAATAATAGTGATGTTCACCGCATTCTTAAGTATCAATGTTTTTATTTGACTATAAGGTAATACTTAGACTCGAAATTAAGTATTTTTTTCTTTGCATGACAAATCTTTTGAGGGTTGATACTACTAACTACTATTTTGTTTTTCTATTTTTTCTTTTATTGACCTCTAGACGCGGGGAACCCCAAGCCTCCCTTTGTGGAACCCTGGGGTTCCGCGGAACCCAGATTGAGAAACACTTCACTAGACTATATTCATGAATGCCTAAATATTTTTAAATCAAATACCTGAAAAATTAGACTACTAATGCGATCCGAATTACTAGAATCATAGCTCATAGCCTACGATTGGACCATCAAAGTAAAATTACATTTTATTACATTAATAATAGGATATTAAAAGATCAATCGGACGTTCTTATCAATGGGATGAGTATATTTTTTCCCATCAGCACATAATAATATAATGTTCAAAGGGTATAACCTATTTTTCTACTTTTACGATTGAACATTCTGTAGATCATTAAACTCTAACTGCATGCGAAATTCTAAGTTGTTATCTTTTATATTACAGATATAGAAACATGTTTCGGACATCGAAGAGGAATAGAAAATGATGTCTCAGCGTAAGAGCTCCATTTTTCATCTTTTTAGTTACAGACTACTAGAAATAATAATAAGCATTATAGTATTCATGTTCATTTTCAATTAGAATTTATTGTTGTTATTCTTATTCTAGTACTAGTAATTTTTAAATTCGATTATTTTCTGTCCAGGCCCAAGCACACAGAAGGTTAAAGCAGGCAAAATATTCCCACACTAGTTTCGTCATTGCTCGAACATTTTACTCTCTAGATCAGTGGTTCCCAACCGGTGGTCCGTGAGACTATCGCGAGTGGTCCGCAAAAAATTTTATTAAATAATTTGTACTGTGTCATAGTAGTCATAATAAATAATGTGTTGTAAAAAACTGTTTTAGGGGGGGGGGCGTACTGATTCAATTTCAGAATGAGTGGCCCGCAGACTTCTACGGGTTGGGAACCACTGCTCTAGATCAGGGGTCCACATTCTGGCTTACACGGGCCGCATTTGAAGGAAAAACAAATGCCTCATATAACATAAAATTTACTAATTGCATTGATACTTTTTAATCAAAAAATATAGTTAATAATGTAGAATAATGAAATCCACCATGACAAAGAGGCAAAATGTCATATAATAAAAATCTATGAGTTTTTTCCTTCAGGATTCAGTTTTGGAATTATTTACAAAAAGTTTTACCATAATTACTGAAAAAATAAGAAATGGAAATATGAGATGAAGAATAGATAATTTTTAATTATTCGAAACTTCGTTATTTTTGTTACTTGATAGTTGGGCTTATAATTTTGCTTTTAGTGAATTTTATTCTCGAAAATAACTTCAGGTCAGATATATTATGTAAATTGAAGGAGACAATAAAAGAGTGTGTCTTTTGTTGGATTATAAATTTGTAATAATAATTCCAGCAGAAGACACACTCTTTTATTGTCTCCTTCAATTTGTAAGAATTCTGCTACTCTCGGCAAAAAGAAACTTTCAATTTAATTATATTATGTAAATTTATATTTCTAAAAAGTGAATAAATATTGAGAAGCCAGGAGGAATATTTGTTTATGGGTAGATAATTTTTATAAAATTTTAATAAATAGACATTATTAAATATTTGTTTTAGTTCAATGTCATACATTCAATCAGAAAGTTTACAGTTAAAATATTTAAAGCTATAGTAGTTTTTAAGGAATTTGGTCTTGGTACTTGGTGAAACATTTTTTAAATTATTGGATAAAAATACTTGGTAGGTTTCACATTAAGATATAAAAATAAAACGAATTTATTTTTGGAGAGACTTTAATTTCGATATATATATATTTCAGGTGGCTAACCCATCTTCAGGAGCATGAGAATGTAACTGACCTGGATAAGTTGAATTTGAATACAAGTCAATGGTAAAATTTATTTTTAAATAACAAAAGGGTAAATATTTAAAATTAGTGGAGGGAGAAAGGTAGGAAGTCTATTTAGTTTAATTTTGAATGGCCTTCTGAGAAATGAAGATCTATATTCAGGTAGGTGTATGGGGGGAGGAAGAATTAATGAAAACAAGATTGCAAATATTTAAAGAATGTAATCGATGATTGTACTTTTCTTAACTTCTAATTGATTATATAGTATATTCGTTTTATTTGAGAGAGCTAATTTTAGTTAGCCACCCGAAATATATATTGATATATCAAGATTAAAAGTCACTCCAAAAATAAATTCGTTTTATTTTTATATCTTAATGTGAAACCTACCAAGTATTTTTATCCAATAATTTAAATCTATAGTAAAAATGATTGAAAATATGTCAAAATTTTGATTATTTTTTCTAAAATCTTGATATATTTTTCACATTGAAAATTGAAAATCTGCCTTTCATTCTTCGAAAATTTTTGGGGAGTGGTTGGACCCTTGCTCTAGATCATTCACCATGGTGCTCGCGGAATAGCATCGGATGGTCTGGTCAAGCCAGGAAGAAGAGCTCGCGAGGACAACCACTTTTTTTCATGCAAGATTACAATACTTGACCATACCCTCTATGGTAAAGTAAAAACGTTACAAAGGTTCTTTTTCTCTATTAATTAAAGAGGAATTTTTTTTCAAACAATATATATATTTTCATCCCTATATAAAATACTGATTTAAATATATTTATATAAATTTTATCCAAAAAAATAAATGATTTTCCTATCAAAATCAAAAAAAAATGTTCAAAAATATTATTTCGAAATATTAACATGAAATTACTTTTTGAAGTCGGTGCCAAACAAACTATACCTATAAGCGAGCGTACCCGCCAAACGTACTAAGTAAGATCCGTCGAGTGCGCTTTATAAAATGTATATGTTTGGCACCGACTTCAAAAAGTAATTTCATGTTAATATTTCATCATTTAGTTGTAACTAAATAAGATAATTATTTTATACCTTTTAGTGGATTTTATTTGATTTTTGAGTTATTATTATTTTATTTGTTGCATTTAAGTTTTTTTGAAGTCGGTTTTATTTATTTTTTTTATAAAAATTATTTTTCTTTTTTCTTTTTAGTGATTTTATTAATAGTGGTTATAAGATTTTTTTTATAAAGGATTTTATTTATCATAATTTCGATTATTTGCTCATAAGAATTGGAGATTTACGTTATTTCGTCGTTGATTATATCATCAGAACTTGACCAAATTAATATGGCACCATCCCTAAGATACCCCCTTTCCAATAAAAAAAGAATCATCGAAATCGGTTCATAAACAAAGAAGTTAGGCCTGATCAAACCTAACAAAAAAGGTCTAATACCAATGAAAAAACGGGACCAATCGGAAGCTAGACTGAACCCAATGCAATTTTTTTTCAAAATCGGTTCACATTTGACGGAGATATGAGGTAACATAGACACAAAAAAAATCAGTTGAATAGAGAACCCCTCCTTTTTTGAAGTCGGTTAAAAAGGACTCATCTTAACGTTTTT
This sequence comes from Forficula auricularia, assembly GCA_024734495.1. NCBI lineage: Eukaryota > Metazoa > Arthropoda > Insecta > Dermaptera > Forficulidae > Forficula > Forficula auricularia. The sequence goes on along the minus strand of JALMQS010000861.1, from coordinate 1,134,897 downwards.
TCCTTGCCGAAACATGTAAAAAGATATTTTTTTTTTAGTAATATTTTACCGAAATTATATTTTTCAATCTATTTGGTAAACACTTACTTACTATTCCTAAAGGCCAATTCTTTTTCATGGGGTGCTCGCACATTTTTGCTCGCTTCTTAAAAAAGTTGACAACATCTGCTCCAGACATTTGATAGATCTTCTGACTAGCCACCGGGAACTTCCTTGAATGTATGTATATTTATTTAGATCTATTGGAAATAGAAATCTGAGGAATGTCTCTCTATTTTTTTATTATTTATTTATTTATTTTCATATTCCCTTTTATATCAATATATCAATAACCCGATATTTGAAAACAAAAACATGTTTTGGAAAATTTAATATATTTTCATTGCCTTAAAGTGATTATTTGGTAATTTTAAGAAAACTCCAATAATGAAGGCAACCTCATGTTTTTAATAAATTTCTCTCATTTCATTTTATTTCCTCCACTCGGCACGCCCATCAGCAGACGAAATTCTTCCCAGCAGGAAGCCAAACCTAAAGAGTATTGAATTCATGAAAAATTTTCAATTTTTTTTTTTGCTCAGTGTATTTAAAAAGGTCTGGAAAGTGGAAAAAATGATTTTTCATATGTGTGTTTGGAATAAGATTTCTACGATAACTTAAAGAACGAAAAGCCGTAGAAAGTTCGCTCTTATGCTTAAATATTTGTATTTTCAATGAGACGAGGCGATTAGATTTTAGGATTTGTAGCTTTATAACTTCTTGTTCAAAAATTCAAAAAGCTTCATTTTTTGAATGATTTTATTGAGATTTTAAAGCGATGTATTTATAATATATGCATAAATGAAAGTGTATTATTAATTGAATGAGACAATAAAAGAGTGTGTCTTCTGCTGGAATTATAAATTTTATTTATAACGAAACTATAGTTTCGAGGGCTTTGCCCTCTTCATCAGTCTATTACAATTGATTCACAGGAATTAATGTATTATGTGAATCAATTGTAATAGACTGATGAAGAGGGCAAAGGCCTCGAAACTATGTCTCGTTATAAAGAAAATTTATAATTCCAGCAGAAGACACACTCTTTTATTGTTTCCTTCAATATATAAAAATTTCTCTAACATAAATAAGTTTTCATTTTTTTATTATTCAATAAATCTGGAAGTGAGCGATCTTTCATTAGAAATCGCGAGAAAAATGACTAAAAAGGGCGTGGATAGAATGATCTCTCTTTCTTTAGAGATAAAACATTGCAAAGATGCCAAATACAAGTCCGGACCTGTTTCAAACTAAAATAGATTAATTTCTTAATTTCAATTATTCTCGGAACGGTCTTTTGACGCTAAGAAAATATTAAATGAAAATGAATACCAGATTTAGATATTTATCATTTAAAATTATTATTAATTATTCACCGAAAGTAGGAACAGCGTACCGAGCTTGAAAAATTTTCACTTTTCCTCCAATTACAATTCGATTAAATGAAATTGGGTTTCGATATTATCACCCTTATATCAAAATCACGACTATGTATATATTTTCGGGTATTGCTGTTTGAAAATTTTCTTTATAATAATATTTACTACATTCGTGAATTAAGATTTAAGTTCATTTAATTTATTTATTCAATTATCATATTTGTGATCCAGTCATGAAAGTTTGTAAAAAATTGCATTGTAATGTGACAATATTGAAAAATCAGAAATTTAACATTTTCGTGGTTTTTGCATATGGGTGACGATATATAATAATGAAAATCTCGTTTTCGTCAGAATTAAATAGAGATTTTTAAAAATTGTTTTGATTTCAAAGATCCACATGAGTACAAAATGTGATCTTTAGAAAATATCCGTGTGTGTACTATGTATTTACGTATGCTATCTATGTGGGTTACCGAACATTCTGCTTAAGGAGGTCCTTTCGCCGCCAATGTTAAATAAAAAATATTAGATTATAACTATAATTTAATTTTTTATAATAGTTTAACTCTCTATCTATGCTTTGGTGAAGTTTCAATCACACATTAGCGAGCAAATTTTTTGAAATATAATCTTTTAAAATGTAAATATTTTCTCAGAGTCTTATGGAAAATTAAGATCTTGACACTTTCTCTTGAATTATACTATTATTAGTTGAATTGATAAAAAAGTTGAGTTAAAGTAAAAAAATAAATCCGACTTCAAAAAAATTAAATGCAACAAATAAAATAATAATAACTCAAAAATCAAATAAAATCCACTAAAAGGTATAAAATAATTTTCTTATTTAGTTACAACTAAACGAAGAAATATTAAGATGAAATTACTTTTTGAAGTCGGTGCCAAACAAACTATACCTATAAGCGAGCGTGCCCGCCAAACGTACTAAGATTCGTCAAGTGCGATTCATAAAATGTATATGTTTGGCACCGACTTCAAAAAGTAATTTCATGTTAATATTTCGTCGTTTAGTTGTAACTCAATTAGATAATTATTTTATACCTTTTAATGTATTTTATTTTATTTTTGAGCTCTTATTATTTTATTTGTTGCATTTAATTTTTTTGAAGTCGGTTTTATTTTTTTTTTACAAAAATTATTTTTATTTTTCTCTTTTTAGTGATGTTATTAATAGTGACTTAATATAATACCTTGCATGCATCTCGTAAGAGAAAGCGTCAGGCGAATGAATCAGAAAATGATAATAAAATTCAATTCATAAATATAGAAATTCTCTCAAAACGTTTGCGGGTTTTAAATGAATGTTATAAGATTTTTTTATAAAAGATTTTATTTATCATAATTTCGATTATTTGCTCATACGAATTGGAGATTTGCGTTATTTCGTCGTTGATCATATCATCAGAACTTGACCAAATTAATAGGGCATCATCCCTAAGATATCCCCTTTCCAATAAAAAAAGAATCATCGAAATCAGTTCATAAACAAAGAAGTTAGGCTTGAATAAACCTAACAAAAAAGGTCTAATACCAATGAAAAAATAGGACCAATCGGAAGCTAGACTGAACCCAATGATAAAAAATCTTCAAAATCGGTTCACAATTATCGAGGATATGAGGTAACATAGAAACAAAAAAAAAAATCAGTCGAATAGAGAACCTCCTCCTTTTTTGAAGTCGGTTAAAAAAAACTAAAAATTAGCTTTTTGAAACATGAAGGTTTCTTTTTTTGCAATAAAATATATCATTGATCGAGGAATTTACTGAGATATTTACTTTAAAAAATCACATAAATGCTATGTTTGGATGTAAACATAAACCGTATTAATACAACGCATTGTCAAATCATACAAGAGATATTATCAGCTGATTTGATTAAATCAAACTATCTTTTGTATTTAAATATTTTTTTATAATTGTTTTTATTTCAAACATTTACGGCTTTCATACTATTTATTTTTTAATTCTATTATTTTTCATTTGTATTTTAACTTAATTTATTAAATATTAGATACTACACTTCTTTTGACTCAACTGGAGCGAAAGGACCTTCTTAAAATGTTGAATTTTAATAATTTATAGTGTTAGGTTTATTAATGAGATAATAAAGACACCACATTTTTGTTTTATTTTATTATTTATTCTAATTTTCTAAAATTTTTCAAAATAGAAATGATGAGCCTTTTTTATTCAATTTCTTAGGAAAATTTTCCTTATTTGTTTTATTATGTTGAAAGGCGGATAAATCCATTCTAGTTTCGATAAAATTAGACAAATATCATCTTCAGGGCAAGAGGGTTCAACATATCCCCATATATGACGGAAATTCCTTTGATTACAATAAATATAATGGTTGGATATTCAAACATACATTATATTTGTTATATTTGTGCCAAATAAATTGATTGTTGACAATAGCTTTATTCGAATGTACTATTCATTATAATAGATTGTACTTTAATAGATTAAAAATCGAGCCACTTTATTACTTATTGATAAAAAAGTATGCAATGATGCAATGAGCAAATCAAATTAAATTTATCTGCTTAATTACTTAAACTCTTAATAAGATCATCGGGAGGTTCTATTTATGACAAGTAAATTAATAAAGTAAAGGGTGTGTAGATTTCACAGTGAATGAAATAAAACTCAAAGAGGTTTATTTTATTCACTGTGAAACTACACACCCTTTACTTGATTAATTAATATCATGTTTCACCTAAAACCTACACCACTTTCTCTAAGAAAAATTATGACTAGTAGTATTTTTAAGCATTTCTTTGGTTAATAATAAATTATTGCAGGTTTCTGTCCTTAAACAATTTCTATTTTTTCGTTTGATTAAATTTAATGAAGAAAATAAATATACGTTCTACTGAAGTGCTTCCGTGTGCTAGACATGATATGTTTTTCAAGAATTTATATAGGGTCGGAAACAGTAATTGATTTAAAACATTTTTTGAAGAATTTATTTCATCAATTAATGCCTCAAAACTCTTCTTGTATTTAAATGTTTTTTTTTATGATAATGATGAGAGAAGGAGTTACACCAAAAAGGTGCAACCCCTAAAGAGCCTGGGTTGGCCCCTCCATCGTGAAAAGAAGAAGAAAGAATTTTATGGGTTGGGCGTGGGTCGAAGGTATCTGTGTATACGGGTCTTAAATAGCTGAAGGTTATAAGTCGCGGGAAAGATGGTGGCAGGGAGCGAATCTATCATTTTTAGTATTTAATATTAACTTCCACTCAATAATATAATATAATATTTTCGAAATCAGAGTCATTAACCATATTAGAAAATTCTTTGACGAAACATTGATAATTTGAAGCTTATTTTTTTTAGCACTGTAATAAATCATAAATGAACTTACCTTTGAGATATTTTATAGAAGTACCTGGAACACCGAGCGATACTCGGTATTTTTATTTTTAAATTTAAATTCAGGTAAAAGGGTCGAATTTTATTTGAAGCCAGAATAAAATAAAATTGAAATAAAACCTAATTTATATTTTTACCAACGTTTACGCCGGCTATGGCCATCATCAAGACGTATCACTGGCCACAAAGTTTTGAATGTAATTGCAATTAAAAATAATATTAATATACACCGAGGTTCTTTCGTTGACCCTTTTAAATCCTGAAGAAGGAGGTACGATCCTTCGAATTGTCGGATTTTTTAAGAGAATGAAATTGATATTCTAATAAATTATTTTATAGAAAAATACCTTTAATTAATTGAATTGGCAAACTCTAATATATAATAATATTTGTACTGATCTATTAGTGGAATTTAAAATAAAAAACAACAATTTTATTAATAGACAATTGAAAAAAATGTAATTATAATTTTTTATTGAAACAACCACCTGTAAATAATTATTTCAATTAACAAAAACCCCATCAAAAACAACTTAGCCGAAGGTGAAACCACGACAGATCGAATTGTCAACACAAAAACCCCTAATCAGTGAATTTCATCCAAATCGTTAGAGCCGTTTTCGAGAAACCGATTCTATATATATATGTTGCAGTAAAAATCCGTTTTTAGTAAAAATGCGTTTCGGTGAATACCTTTATGGCAACTAGAGTTTACTGATGTTGGTTGAAGTTGGTTCAAAAGTCTAGAATCTTAATTTTTTACCTTCCGCTTTATTTCGTGTATTTATTTTCAAAAATTTTTTAAACGAAAATGTCAAAAATTAGAAAAACAGTTGAAGAGGATGTAATTTTTGACATTTTCGTTTAAAAATTTTTGAAAATAAACACACGAAATGAGGCGGAAGGTCAAAAATGAAGATTTGAACCAAACTCAACCAACATCAGTAAACTCTAGTTGTCATAAAGTATTGAGCGAAACGGGTTTTTACTGCAACATAGAGAATTGCTTTTTTAATATATAATAATAAAATGTACTAGAAACTCAATTATTTTAATGTTAATGTACTGTTAGTGTATTGTACTTTTAAGCAAAAATGTACTCTAAATAATACACTTGTACTGTAACGGCAATATTGATCAATAGAGAGATACCAATCCTTCTTAATGGTTGGAAGAGTTTCAAAATCAAAAGTATGTCCTGGCAAGTGGAGAGAAAGACGAAGTCGTGAGACAGGCGCACCTCAGGCCAAATCTGACAGCCATATCCAAACTCAATTTCAACTAACCGTACGCGCATAGAAGCCTCAATTCAAGTGTCCCAGTTTCGCTCCCCAAGCTTTCCTTCCTTCGCCTTCATTTCCGGTGTATAAGTTTTTTCTACTAGAAGATTATATGGGAAATATAAAACGGAAGCTGGAAGGGAAAAGGGAGAAAGGCCTTAAATTGAATACCTTTTTTTAAATGTCGCAGAGAAAGCTATTAAGGTGGTCGTCTAAAATCTCATAATCCGTAGAGGCCACGCAGAATCAGGAAGACGATCAATCAGCCAATATACATAAAATATTTAACAAATGATGCAATTTCTTATTTTATTCTTTGGAGTAGAAAATTATTTTAATCTCAAATTTTATGTACTTTTTAAAGCCGTCGTAAAGCAAATTTGAAATTAGATGATAGAGGTACGAACATTATATCTAACCAGCAGATAGGGATCAGGGTCGGGATTAGCCCAACAGTCGCACAAGCGACATCCGCAGAAGTTTTTAATAGATCATGTCTCAATGCTTTTAGACGAAAATCTTTATCTTTCCATTACAACTAGGCACGCTCAGCAAGCAAAGCTGACCAGGTGGCCTGAGTAGAAAATTGACCCGGAAATTCAATTGGTCTTGTGTACGCGTTATATCGAGAAGGCAACCGCATAATGTATGAGTTTCAGTCCATTGTCTCTCACGACAACAGAAAGACGAAAACAAGAATTCTCCTCTGAAAATATTCAAATAAAACAATGAAAATAATTTTTATAAAAAAAAAAAAAAAAAACAGACTTCAAAAAAATTAAATGCAACAAATAACATAGACAGAAAACAAAATTCAGTCGAATTGAGAACTTCCTCATTTTTTGAAGTTGGTTAAAAATCGTTTTTCATATTTAATTTTTTCATATAATATAAATTATCTTTTATTTATTTATTAAATTATTTATTCACTATTAATAATATAATGCTGTGGCCAGCCAGGCGCAGTGCTTTTAGTAGTCATAATATATTTATTTATTCATTTTTTCAAAGGCTAAAAGCAGCCTCAATTTACAATATACCATATAAGTTATAATTTTATTTTTTATTTTAGTTGTTATATTATATAATAGTATAGTTGATATATCGTCGCCTTAGAGAGTATACCTGCTAACTCACAACAAGGAAATTTTACAGGGCAGAGAAAAAACAAACAAAATTTAATATTTTTTTTTTTGAAAGAAACTATTTTTCACATTTTTTTTCTACTACTTGTGATCGTAATTTTTTTTTTCCTCTTAAATTTACAATCTCTCAGTTAACATTAAGTAAAAGATTTATTTAAGTCTAAAAACATATAAGAATCAACCCAATAGTTGTATCCTATCTCTAATAATTCTAAGTTTTAACATGTAAACTCTTGATAATGGACTAATAATCCGAAATATATTGAAATTGTATAAACCCTCTTTGAGTTTTATTTCATTCACTGTGAAACTACAATCCCTTTACCTTATTAATTAATTTTCTAATAATTACATTTAGCAATTATGAAATAAACTTTGATTGTCACTAAAACCTTGTAGGTATATCACTGGGTAAACACTTTTTAAGTCTTCTTTCACAGGGTGTGGTTAACAATCCTTTAACCATAACACTTGGGTGGTTCTCCAGCCTTTCAACATAATTCTTATAATGTTTTTTAATTTTCGCCTTTACTGAGGTAACACTCAGATCACGGGCGATGACAGAGTTTGGGACGAACCAAGGGGCACCCACTATCAGACGGAGGACTTTAGCTTGAAAACGCTCAAGTATTTCGATGTTAGAGCTTACGTAACCGAAGTCCTAATTGTTTCCTTTTAGTTGTTATATGTTTCTTCCATGTTAACTTTTGATCAAGATGCATTCCCAGATATTTTGCATCTTTAGCCTGCGGAATTTCTTTATTATTTATTGTAATAGGAAGGCAGGAACCTCTGTTGTTAGTGAATGTAAGTAACATGCGTTGATTTTAATTCATTGACTTTGATCCGCCATTTTAAAAGCCAATCTTGTATTCTATTTAGATTTTCTTGAAGTTCTTTAGTCGCCAATTGTGGATCTTTTTCTGCAGTAAGTAAGGCTGTGTCATCAGCAAATTAGCAAGTAATTTTAAGTAGCAGTTTTACTTTGACGATGCTGCATTCATTTTTCTTTCGAACGGTATTAATATGTCATATATGATAAAAAGTGGAGTTGGCAGGTTTGCACTCTAAGCCGACGATATATATTAAATTTGAATATGTGAAATGATATAAAATTAGGATAAGATTGTAGGTAAAAAAAATCCATAACAAATGTGTGAGATTCCCTCTGACAGTCATGGCGAGAGGCTTGCGACCCATCCTCTCGATAAATCAGACCAAAAAAATTATAAATAAGAAAGAAATCGTTCTTATTTTATCGATTTCATCTATCTTAAGTTTCAGAGTATGTTTGTAATAGAAAATATAGCATTTTAATTAAGAATTTTTGTAGTTTAAATGAAATTTTATGATAACATTGCGTTTTTTTCTCTTCGGCAGCTATTCGATTTTATTAGAATATTTGCATTTTTAAGGGTAGTTTATTTTATGTCTAATTTTAAAAAACGCTAATTTCTCCTTTGAAATAATTTAAAAAAAATATGAAATAAATAAATATTATTAACACATTTTTTTGCAACGAAATTTTCTCTGGAGAGAGACGGACTGGTAGAAATTTTAATTGAATGTAATGGAAGGCAGCCAGGGGTAGTGAGGAAAGAAAAAATTAACACATATCAAATAAGCTGTAATTTATTGGAAAGAAGGAAGGATTCCAATAAATTACACCTTATTTGATGTGTTAATTTTTTCTTTCCTCACTACCTCTGGGCTGCCTTCCATTACATCCAATTATTATTAACAAATAATTATTAATAATTATATCCTGATTTGAACGAAATTAATTTATTACTTTTTGACAAAATGGTCAAAAACCAAGAAAACCATCCTATATATTTCAATTTCAAATATTTTTATCTATACAAATAGACATTAAATAGGAAAGTTTTTATTTTGCCGAGAGTAGCAGAGTTGTTGATTCATAAAGAGAAACAAAGGGGAATGATAATTTATTTTTTAAAAGGGTCACGGATATAATAATCCCTGACTATCCATTTTCTATTGACATGTAAGAACGTGCAAAGATCCAAAAGTCAAGTCCTGACAAGTTTTAGTCCAAGAGAGAAATCATCAATTAATTGTGATTGTTCTAGAAAACCTCAATTTATTGTCTCTTTGTTCTAGAATGATAAATATAGACTTGTATAGTGTCGTATCATATAATTACTGATATAATAAATATTTTAGAAAATGAAAATAAGAGAAGAAAAAGATTTTTTAAATATTCGAAACTTCATTATTTTTTTATCATATATATAGTTGATCTTATAATTTTGATTTTAGTGAATTTTATTCTTGAAAAAAGCTATACGTATTGTACAATGTACATTCATATTTCGAAAAAGGGAATAAATTTATCTCTACATATAAATCTCAATGTTTTAAGGAAGTTTATGATTTTATGTTGAGCCCCACTCATTGCAGTGCTGGGTCGCATGCGGCCAGCGGGCCACGGGTTGGACAGCCCTGATTTAAGTAATTTAAATGGACAAGGCATTTACATACCGTTTTTCTTCAAAATTGTTTAAATGAACAACAAAATCTGGGTTCTCGATACTAAAAGTACTTACCTAGCGTGGAAGCTTTGCAAGGGGGCGAGAAGAAAAGACAGGAGGTCTGCAGCCCCAGGGCTTACTGGCCTCCGAAAGGCGATCACCAATTTTTACTTTCACATTTATATTCTATAGAATCAAATGGGAGAGTATTGTGATGTCCAGTCTGGGTCTTGGCTCTTTGAGAGCTTGTATCTCAGAGATGAAAAAAGTTAATTTCATTTTGTAGCTTCTAGGTGTAAGGAATCGTAGTCTTTAATAGTTTGAAACCGGATTTAGGACAAAAAATCGGAAATAGTGGTCCCCAGAGGCCAAAAAGGGGTCCAAAATTCATTGGTCAGTCCGTATGTATGTACCCACAACCATAAGTCTCAGAGCTACGAAATTCGAAACTTATGCTCGATATATGCTAGAAGGAGTACATCAAGCTTATTGCAATATTGTATTATTCTTGCTTAATTGCAGTGCACAGTTGTGGGGCGCTTTTGGCGCTCCCAACTCTCTGGCCTCGGTTCTGGTATTCTACTGGCGCCCATATATACATTGACATTTTACCAATAGCCACAACATCTGGCATTATTTTTGGACGGCTGATGAGGTGTTACAATCTAATTTATAAACAAATCTATTTTCATTCTGTAAAGGGCTGCCCCCCTCTGCGTGGCGCAATAAATCAGTCATTGAAATCAGAAAACCGGAAGTGGACATTTACATTAAAGATATTTCGTTTTTTTTTTTTATTTTCTCAAAAAGGGCTGTAATGATTTTTTAAAAAATTAGTATATTTATTAAATGCCATGAGTTAATAGTTGTGTCAAATTTTTAATCCGATTAAAAAAGAAGAAGGGGTTGTAAATTAGGAGTGTCGTAAAATAAATATTTTAATCGTTCATATCTCGTCTTCGGAAAGTCGTAGAGCCTTAATATTTAAAACTTAAGCTATCTAGAGGCTACAAGAAATATAACAAGATTTTGGCTAAAATATAAAAACCGGAAGTTGATGTTTACGTTTGTAAGAATGTTCCCCCCCTGCGTTTCGCAACCATAAGTCTCAGAGATACGAAATTCGAAACTTAAGCTTGATATAGGGTAGAAGGAGTACATCAAGCTTTTGGTTGAAATCGGAAGACCGGAAGTTGACATTTACATGAAAGATTTTTTAACCCTAAGAAATTAAATATTTTGATAACAGCCAATTGTACAAATTGTTCTGGTGACGAAATTACCTTTAATTTAAATAAAAAACATAAATATTTATAAAAAATTATTTTTCTCTAAATATTTTTTATAAACATTAGAAACACAATCCATATCTGACTTTTTATTAATCAAATTTTTGTTATTTAAAATTTCGATTATTAGATTAATCTTTTTTCTAAATTATGTTCTTTATCTAAAATTTTTGGATTAGAAAAGTGAAAATTGAGTTCAATGTTAGTAGAATGGTTAGCCAGCATTGTGCATTCCGAATTTTTCGATCTAATTGAATATTCATGCTCGTAAATTCGAGATTTTAAGTATTGTTTAGTCTGTCCTACATAAATTAAATTAAAATTAAATTATAACGGAACATATATAGGACAGTCTAAGCAATTATGAGGATGAATATTCAATTAGAACAAAAAATGAATGCACAATGCTGGCTAACCATTCTACTAACATTAATCACAATTTTCACTTTTCTAATCCAAAAATTTTAGATAAAGAACATAATTAAAAAAAAGTTAATCTTAGAAATGATCGAAATTTTAAATAACAAAAATTCGATTAATAAAAGATATGGATTGTTTTTACTAATGTTTATAAAAAACTTTTAGAGAAAAATAATTTTTCATAAATATTTAAGGTAATTTCGTCACCAGGACAATTTGTTCAATTGAAAATATTTAATTTGTTAGGGTTGTTTTCGAAACATTAGCGAAAACAACTTTTTTCTTCTTTTTACAATTTTTTAAAAAATGTCTATCGATAAATGGAGAGTTTCTCCCGAAACGTCTAGTTTCAAAATAAACATTGCAAAATTGTTTTATAAAGATTTGTATATTTTTTTTATACAGGGTGAGGTTTTTTTCATGGGACAGTCTTGTAACTCAAAAACAGTGAATTATATGAAAAAAAGTTTCAAATAAAACAATTGGATGTTGATGAAGGATGTCCACGGTGGTTGTAAAAAATAAGACTATAATAGTTTTATTATTTTACATTTATTCGTTAAACCGACGTTTCGGATATTTATTCTCTCCTTCTTCAGAGTAACGAAAAGTCAATGAAAGTAGTTCAAATCATAATTACTTCCTATCTCCTTTGACAATGCCAAGAAAATTTTTTATAATGTTTTGAACTACTTTCATTGACTTTTCGTTACCCTGAAGAAGGAGAGAATAAATCTCCGAAACGTCGGTTTAACGAATAAATGTAAAATAATAAAACCATTAGAGTCTTATTTTTTACAACCACCGTGGACTGCCTTCATCAACATCCAATTGCATATTTATACCAGTCCGTCTCCTAAAGAAAAACGCTATCAATTTCAAATTAAAATTTATTTAAATCAAGGGGAAACTAAACTACCCTTTTGTTTGTCGACCAGCTTCAAAGTTATTTCAAGATCAAGTTCTGGTTTTTAAATGGAAACCCTAATTTTTCTTTAAGTTTCCTAAATCTATAAAAAAACTGAACAACTTTCATAAGAACTATTTTTTGATACGACATCAAATAAAAAAAATATTAAATCAATTAGATCTCAAAAAATCCAAATAATAATTATTCTTAACAATTATTCAACTTAATTATCAAATAATAATGATCAAATATTTAATTATTAAATAAATAATTTAATAAATTTTCGACACTGTTCTGTGAAATTCCGAAGTGTATCGCAAGTCGTCTGGATGAAACATCTTTCTTCAACAAAAAAATGCTCCATTTTTATTATGGTAATACAATATAACTATCTACTAAATTGACACGAGAAATAAACTTTCTTAAGCTCAAGAATTTTAAATAGATCGATTAAGTAGAAAATAATCTCTTAAGTCTGTGTATAATGAAGTTTTAAGATCATTTTAAACACTTATTTTCATTGTTGTGACTTTTCAATTTAATAATTATTTATTTAATAATGAAATATTTGATTTTTTTGAGATCTAATTGATTTAATATTTTTTTGATTTGATATCGTAAAAAAATAGTTCTTATGAAAGTTGTTCAGTTTTTTTTCTAGATTTAGGAAATGTAAGGAAGAATATAGATTTCTATTTAAAGAACAGAACATGATCTTGAAATACCCTTCAAAGCTTGTTCTACGTTATAGTGTAGTTTAGTTTCCCCCTTGATATAAATAAACATTTATTTGAAACTTTTTCAAATAATGCACTGTTTTTGAGTTATAAGACTGTCTCAAGATACAAAAACTCACCCGGTATATATAAGAAATATTTAATAAGAGGTGGGTAATAGAGTCCGAGTCGAGGCCCAGATAAGTTCTCGGCGGCCAACGTCAATAAAATATTAAGAACCACTAGTCTAATGTTTAATAGTTCCTCTACACTATGGGCCAGCATGGGCCACTTCAAACCATCCCCATTGTGTAGAGGGGGATGACTTGTAGTGGTCGATAGTGGTTGAGGATGGAAATGGCGATTTCGAAGGATAGCTTTGGTAGCGGTTTTTCTCCCACATCAAAGAGACCCAGTATGCGTACAAAAGTGTGCAGTAGCTAGGTGGCGTTTCCACACCTACATCAACACTGGCCCATCTATAATACTTGACCAGTGTGTGGATGAACCGTTAAGTCAATCCGTTTTAATGGTGGCCATCATGACTACTAGAAGTGGACCAACATAGTGTGTGTAGAGGAGCTATAAGGAGTGGAATAGAGCAAATGATTAAAAACAAAAGATTTTATTGGATGTAAAAAAACAGAGGAAAAAGGAACAATTATACACCTTGTTAAATTATACGACCAATTGCAACGTTTCGCCAATTTATTGTTGCTTTATCAGGCTCATGATCATATTTTTAAAACACTTCGTCATTCAATTATTTTCTTGCTAATTAGTATACATATCGAATTTGAATCGGCTATAAAAAAAAACTAATGGATATTTTTTCAAAACTATAAGTTTATTAGAAAGTAATTTTTGTTTTTCAGAGGATGAGGAACAAAATAAGTGTTTGTTTATGACTTATCAATTTCAACGTTTCGCCACTATTATGATAAGTTTTATGATATGATAAGTCATAAACAAACACTTATTTTGTTCCTCATCCTCTGAAAAACAAAAATTACATTTATAAATTATGGAACTGAATCCCAATGATGGTTTATTAGAAAGATTGGACATTTTTATTTAAGAATGAAACACAACATCATTCAAATGACTGCTACGGCTGGCTTGACAGTACCCCATCCGATCAACCCAATTGAAAATGTACTGAAAAATTGGGTTGATCGGATGGGGTACTGTCCAAGCCATCCGTGGCAGTCATTTGAATGATATTGTGTTTCATTCTTAAATGAAAATGTCCAATATTTCTAATAAACTTATAATTTTGAAAAATATCGATTAGTTTTTTTATAGCCGATTCAATTTCCAAACGTTAGATGGCCCACCAATATATAGGGTGATCCATCTAACTTTTGAATTTGAATCGGCTATAAAAAAACTAATGAATATTTTTTCAAAATTATGAGTTTGGACATTTTCATTTAAGAATGAAAAGCAACATTTTTGTTTCCAAAAATTGAAAAGGATAACATGGGTGACATTTGGTTTCAACAGGACGGGGCCACTTGCCACACAGCCAACGTAACAATCGATCTTTTGCGCACTGTTTTTGGAAATCGAATAATGATTTTGTGTTTCATTCATAAATGAAAATGTCCAATCTTTCTAATAAACTCATAATTTTTGAAAAATAATCATTAGTTTTTTATAGCCTATTCAAATTCCAAAAGTTAAATGGCCCACCCTATACATGAAAAAATATGAATACATTTATTTATATATAACACCATTGATTGTTTAGAGTAGCAATGGAACCAACCTTTTTACTCCGATTTTTTACATCTAATACTGATAATGGAACTGAATAATAATAATAAAAGATTTTATTTTTATTTGAAATGAAATTTTCTCTGGAGAGACGGTCTGGTAGAACTTTTAATTGAAAGTAATGGAAGGAAGCCCAGGGGTAGTGAGGAAATAAAATTAACACATATCAAATAAGGTGTAATTTATTGGATTCTCTCCTTCTTTCCTTTCAAAGTTTTTGAGAGTCGCCCTCCTCTTCAGGGTTTCAAGGGGTCAATGAAGAAAATAAATAAAACACTGCTGTGGAGAGAGGAAGGAGGCATTTTATTTTGTTCCTTCATTGACCCCTTGAAACGCTGAAGAAGGAGGGAATCCTCCGAAACGTCGATTTGAGGAAAGGAGGAGAGAATACACACACCTTATTTGATATGTTTTAATTTTTCTTTCCTCCAATTATTTTATTTTTTAATTTTGAAAAATATAGAATTTTTTTCAAAATTTCCAAATACAAAACATTCACTCATTTAATCATGATATAAAATACAGCCGTACAGTGGATAGTTCTTCTGTGGACAGAAAACTTTTATAATGAAGTTGAATCTAACTCAAATAAAATTTTCTACATGCGAAAGTTCGTACATGTCCGGGAGAGTTCATCTCTAGAGGTAAGAAAACTGTCCTGATAGTCAATTTGGCTCTTGGATTTATTCGTTAGGGGTTGAACCCTCCTGACATGAAATTAAACAATTTCAATTAGCTTCCTGATATGTTCTTTAAATTCTTCTTTAAATCGAACACATTTAATTAAAAAATAAATAAAATGAAATGTGGAGTACCTATTTTAATTTTATTATGCATTTTTATCGTGTCAGCAATTCACGATACTAAAAGTGATATGAAATTTATTTATTTCGAATAAAGAGATATTCTCTATGAATGTATCAAAGGAAAGGACATTTCTCATTTATTTATAAAAGTAAAAAATGAAAGAGTGGAGCAGCTGGCCTTTCCCGTCTTTGAAGCATCATTTCTATTTGATACACTTTTAGAAATCTCTTCAATGATTAAGTCACATCTTACCAATTAAATGCCATTTTTTTATGCGAATATTTAATTTTCCTTTGAAGTTTTTAAACAAAATCTATATTATCAATTGAGGTTCTTTATAGAATTCACTCTTTTATTTTTTCGAATATTTGGTTGTTTTTAATATTTTAATTAAAATGATTGGAGAGGCGAAAACGGAATCGACTTTGGGAAAATTAAAACAAATTAAACATGCACAGTATAATTTTTTCTATCAAGTCCATATACTTCAATCGAATATATTGTATTTGGACTTGAACTCTTCCCTTGTGCTTGGGACAGGAAATACCCACTAGGGTGGAACGAAAATGTCCTTTTTTATTTGTAATAGTGGCCAAAATTTGAATTTTAGTTTATAAAGAGGACAAAAATTTGGTTGTCAAATTTTAATATCTTAAGGTGCTGCATAGAGTTTTAATATTTTATTTTAGGGAGAATAGTGTGGGTTCTTGGTGAAACATTTTAAATAAAGTAAAGAAAATTTTGAAAAATTTTAGAAACTTTTTAAAATTTTAAATATAAAATACTTGGTAGGTTTCACATAAATAAAAGATCAGATGCTTGTTTTAGCACGACTCTATGTATATTTCGGGATATAAAATATATAGAGTCGTGCCAAAGGATCTGATCTTTTATTTTGTGAAACCTACCTAGTATTTTATACTTTAAATTTTTAAAGTTTCTAAAATTTTTCAAAAATTTTATTACTTTAGCTTTAATATTGTTAATAATTTGAAAATTTTGAAAAAATTATTTTTTGAAAAATGTTTTAATGTTTTTCTTCTGCTTGCATTTGTACAAAATGTAGTTGTAAGACAAGAAAACAATTTACAAAATATGAACTTATTGGAAAATTATTCGAAAGAATAGTAAAAATTTGCACTTTTATCAAATTGTATCGTTCTTGGGGCACCTCAAGACATGCTATAATCACTGTCTCAAAAGATTGGAGTAATTTTTGGAGACGGGCTGATAAGTGAATTAAGTGGATATCGATGAAGCAGTCCAAAAAAGAAGAAGATAATTTACACTATCTTTTTATTCATAAAACCGACGTTTCGGAGTCTATTCCCTCCTTCTTCAGGGTTTTGAAAAGTCAGTGAAGGAAATCCAATGCGACATTCCCATCTGTCTCCTCTTTCGAGTGGCAGTAACAATAATATATTGTATTTCATTCTCAGCAGAATTATAATGTAGTAATTTCCATCACTGACTTTTCAAAACCCTGAAGAAGCGAGGAATAGCATCGAAACGTCGATTTTATGAATAAAAACATAGTGTAAATTATCTTCTTCTTTTTTTGGACTGCCTCATCGATATTCACTTAACTGTCTCAAAAATTTGTATGCCTTTTTTATATCAGTTAACATTTATTTTGTGATTTTATTACAATAACAAATTATTGTTTTTACATTAAAAAGAAAAAAGAAAAAAGAAACTAGCCAAATCTGTTAATTTATGAAACTTTATCGTTCTTGCGGCAACTCAAGATATGCTTCAATGAATTTTATATTTTGTTTTCGTCTTTTCTACTACTAAAGGCAACTTTTCCAGGGTATTACAAATAAAAAAAATAAAAATTTGTATTTTTCGTTTCCACCCTACTATCCAACCGGCGGCCCAGCATAAAATTATAAACTTCCTTAAAACGTTGAGATTTTCATGTACTTACTGGAAAACATATCAATTAACATAACAATTTTGACTTGATATTTTTCTCTCTAAAACAAGAAATTGGAAAATTTCCTCAAAAATTTTCCAAGAATAATCACAATTTTGGTATATTTTGACTCCATTTTAATTATATTTTACTTGCAAACTTTCCTCATTGAATGTATGGAATTGCAATCAGACATATTCCTGGCTTCACAATATTTATTACCTTTGGGAAATATGAATTTACATACACGTGAAGCTATTTTCAAGTATAAAATTATATGCTCAAGTATCAGGTAAAAAAATAATGAAGTTTCGAAAATTTAACTACCTTTGACACAATACTACCTTCCTATACCGAAAATAAAAGGGAAAGTGCTCGCATATCTATCAAGAATTAAATTCAAATGTACACCGCTAGTTAGGCCAGATCTCTGGATGTATGGAAAATCTACCATTTGATGTTCTCTCGATATTTCACCCAAAAACTAAGATCTATTGAACTAAATCCGACTCATCTAATGATTGTTGATATTAAATATTTCTTTTGATATTATTTAAATATTTATCCAAGATAATCGATTAAATTATTCCTTTCTGAAAATTTGAATGTGCTTTTTGTTCCGATCTTTACTAGTTATTTTCCTGATTAAGTTTTAGATGGTCAATTAAATAAACAACAGCATAAGAAGCCCTTAGCAATTCGCATTAAAATTTAATTTCTTTCAAGATTCTTTTGAAACATTGTTTAACGTGAATTCTTGCTTAATTTTAAATTTTTCTTCTCTCTTTCCTTCTCTTGATAAAAGTAGATTGTTGAAATTTTGTATTAGACCTTGCAGCTTGCAAGTTCAAATGAACTCCTCAAGTCTAAAGGCAAACCTCTCCTCGAGTTGAGATCAGGTGATTGATGTGTTTTAATTAAATGGAACAAGTTTGTAATAAGTTAATTCTATAAGTTTGTCGCAGACAAATAAACATTTTGATTATTCTATCTGTAAAGGAATTCAACCTTTCTTTGCCAACTATACTAAAACTTTAATTAGTATAAAGTGATATTTTTAACAATGAGCAAATTTCTCTTCATCAGAAAAAAATTCAAAAAAACTTGGAGGTTAATTAGTACTTAAACTAATTCTATAATTTTTTCAACGAACTGGCATAATCCTACCAAGCTATATTATATAAGTTTAAGGAAACAATTACAATGACTGCCTTGAACAAGTCAACTTCCCTCAACCACCTTGGATACTCGAAAAACTAAAAATAATTTAGGAGCTATCAAAATTTTAAAAAATTTATACAAACCCAATAATTTTTTGAAATTAAATCTGAGATCTCTTACATCTATATTTATACTGATGGATCGAAAAACAATACAACTACTGGTTGTTCTTTTAGTAACACTCAATCTCTTGTCTTCCCAGATCGTGTTAGTCCTCTTTAGGGACCCAGCCGCCCACCATCCATTTATACCCGACCACCGAGGGACATCGCAGTCTCCTCTTTTTGATTATCCCAAAAGGAAGGATGGAAGGAAAGATGTGAATTCTGAGTGAAATGGATGGTGTGATTCACCCCTGTGTTACATACTCTTAAGCTCTTCAATCGAACCATAGTGAATTTTCCATAAGTACTTTTTAAGACCTTACTAAACTCGACCATCTACGTGAAGTCCATAGTGACCCAAAAGAAGAAAGTAAGTTCCATGAATTCAAATTATAAAATCTCTAGACTACAAAAAACATATTTGTATTTAAATTAATATTTACCTAATATGAAGTGAGGGCAGGTTTATGGTAAATTTAAGTGGATGCCGACATCAGCTTATTTGTCTACCTGTGCCGTGTTTTCAGTATTTTAACCAATCAAGTATATACCATTTAGGTGAAAGCGGTGTTGGTTTATAGTGAAACATATTAGACTATGCGGTTGCCCTGTAATCAAGTATTTTAGTTCTATAAACTATAATTTATTACAAAATTTTCTGTCTGTATCATCTCGTAAAAACCGCTTAGTCGCTCTCACAGCTGAGCTTTCGGCTCTACTAGTTCCATACGAAATCGGATAATTGTTTAAAAACGAGTTGTCTTCAACTGTGTTCGTATGGCGGAACGTTAAAAAAGATCCATATCGAAAGAAGATTATCGAAGCAACATGATATTTAATTTTTGAATTCCATTATCGAAAAGAAACTTTTAGACTGGAAACTCTTGGAGTCGTTAATTTTTACGAGGGCCATCCTCTTCCTACTAACGAACTAGCTTGAATCCGGTAACTAAAGTAAATCCGATTAGATCATCCAATGACACTTCGCTTTCTCTTGAGTTAAAGAGGGATCGACCACTCGACGAATCCTACAATTCGTCTGAAGCGTGTCTGTCAGAGGAGCTAGAATCATAAAAGAGTGGCGTGGCTGTTGGCTGCTTTTATATTCCCGAAACCAACAAAAAAAATTTATGGTTTCGTCGCTCTTTTCCGTTAATGCGAGTCAATATTCGTTATTGCTTTTTAAATATTAATTCAAAAAAGCCAAAAAGAAAACAGACTTCAAAATTGTTATAGTGAAGGATCTTATGTCAGTTTAGGAAATTTTCTTGAGCATCGCCAAGTGCGGGTTGGAGACAAACAAGAATCCAAGCTTTCTAATTCGTCGGGGGGAAAAAATTTCCCATCAAACAATTGAATGGATGGCTGAAAAAACAAAAATGAAAATTTATCTGGAAGTTGAAGAAGAGCGATGAGGGCGCCTGGGAAATACATATACCTATCTGGAGAAAACAACAAATGAGAGACAGGCTTTTGAAGAAATCACGGGAGGGAGGGAGGCAGATGGAATTCGATTGTTTACAAATTGTATGGAAATTAAACAAATCTCATTTGTATAAATTAATTAATTTAAAAATCTAGTCGTTTTGTGAATCGATGAATTCACCGAAAAATACCAGAAAATTTCATCCTTATTAAATTAATTGTTAGTTATTTTAACATTTAGCAAACATTCCTGTTGAAAAAATAACTTTTATAAAAGTAAATGAAAACCGACTCCCTCAGTAAAGTTGAATGCAACAAATGAAGTAATAATAACTTGTGAATCAAATAAAAATACACTAAAAGGTACAAAATAATTATCTCAATTTTAGTTACAGCTAAACGAAGAAATATTAACATGAAATTACTTTACTTGAGAGTGCTTGGCGCAACCGACTTCAAAAAGTAATTTCATGTTAATATTTCGTCGTTTAGATGTAACTAAATAAGATAATTATTTTATACCTTTTAGTGTATTTTATTTGATTTTTAAGTTATTATTATTTTATTTGTTGCTATTTAATTTTTTTGAAGCCGGTTTTTATTTTTTTTTTATAAAATTATTTTCTCCTGTGATGTTATTAATAGCGACTTAATATAATACCTTGCATGCATCTCGTATGAGAAAGAGCGTTCGGGCGAATGAATCAGAAAATGATAATAAAATTCAATTCATAAATATAGAAATTCTCTCGAAAAGTTTGCGGGTTTTAAATGAATGTTTTAAGAATTTTTTATAAAAGATTTTATTTAAAATAATTTCGATTATTTAGTCATAAGTAATTGGAGATTTTCGTTATTTCCTCATTGATCATATCTTGCAGAACTTGACCGAATTAACATGGTACCACACCCTTAGGTACCTCTTTCCAATAAAAAAAGACTCATTAAAATCGGTTCATAAACAAAGAAGTTATGCCTGAACAAACGTATCAAAAAAGGTCCAATACCAATGAAAAAAACGGGACCAATCGGAAGCAAGACTGAACCCAATGCAAAAAAATCATCAAAATCGGTTCACAATTGGCGGAGATATGAGGTAACATGACACAATAGAGAACCTCCTCCTTTTTTGAAGTCGGTTAATAAAAGACGGGAAGTGAAACTGGTATAAACCAGAAAAAATAGAACTATTTTATTAACCACTCTAAATGAGAATATTTTTGCCAAGGCTGTTTTAAAAATGAAAAAATAAAAAAAGAATCATTTATATCAATGGAAAATTGAGACAAATTGAAAGTTCTGTTTATGGCTTCAAAAAAACCTCGGAAACGACAAAACCAATGCTTGAAGCATTCAAAGCAAAAGTGAATCAAATACAAAAATCATTATCTGAGATAAACGACGTTAAATTGTCTTTTGCTTTCAAAGCGAGCTAGATTTAGGTTTCATTTATTATTGTTACAGGAATGATATTAGATCTCCTAATGAAACGTAAACAGCAGTAGCGGTTTGGTGACTTTTCAGCCAGGGGATGCTGTCTAAAAAAGTATCTTCATTTTTGAAATTTTTTTCGTATTTTAATCTTCGTTTTTTTTTTTTGCAAATTTCATCGAATATGACATTTTTTTCGTTATTTTTCAAATTTAACATTAGATTGAAAGTAATGGAAGGCAGCCCAGGAGTAGGGAAGAAATAAAAATATAACACAAATCGAAATAAGGTGTAATTTATTGGAATCCTTCCTCCTTTCCTTTGAAACCGACGTTTTGGAGTATTCTTCCCTCCTTCTTCAGGGTTTCAATGAAAGAAACAAATATCTCTCTCTCCACAGCAGTGTTTAAAATTGTTTCTCTATGCTTCTGCTAAGGAAGAAAAATGTTTTAAACACTGCTGTAGAGAAAGGAAGGAAGCATTTTATTTGTTTCCTTCATTGACCCCTTGAAACCCTGAAGAAGGAGGAAAGAATCCTCCAAAACGTCGGTTTGAAAAGAAAGAAGGAAGGATTCCAATAAATTACACCTTATTTGGATATGTGTTAATTTTTTCTTTCCTCACTACCCCTGGGCTGCCTTCCATTACTTTCAATTAAAAGTTCCACCAGTCCGACTCTCTCCAGAGAAAATTTCGTGCAAATTTAAAAAAAATATATTTTGTTAACTTGGCCCCAAACGGATACTGCTTTGTTTGAGTAAGGATAGGAGTCAGAAATTAATTCTTGTGACTTAAACTCCACAGTCCCTGAGATGGAAATCAACCACAATGAATCAGCTTGTCCTATAAGAAAATATTAAATTTCTTCTAATTATATTGTTATAAGCAAGCTATGACTTGTCTATGGCATTCTTAGTTATTTGCGATCTTATATATTGCGAGTTCTTAAAAATGGATTATTCAAAAGATTTTCGATTCAACTTTATTTATTCCCTTTTTGTATTATTTCTATTTTAATAGTTCCTCAGCGAAAACAATTTTTATTCGACTAAAATTCGTCAGGACTTGTCTTTGACATGCTTGAACTGGAAGATATACCAGGCTGGGACTTCAAACCTTCTTTCTATTCGCACCCTTTTGGGAAAAATCATTCATTTTACTTCCCCCTTGAAACTATGCAATAATTTTATTTCATTTCTAGAATCAATATACTTTTCTAAACAAAAAAATATTTTTAGAAATATTTGAAATAACGGATAATAATTTGAAAATTTAAAGATACCCTGAATTTTTGAAAATTCTCTAATAGTTTGAAATTTTAGGGATGCGTCGCATCCTACAGCATGGATGCTCATGGACTGCATGCCAGTGGTAAACAGATATATAAAACTCTTTATCCTCTCAGGTTCTAAAGTATTTTTATATTCTTCTTCTTCTTCAAGTGTCATACTCGATTCCGAGCGTCGGCGATTACTATGGAGAGTAACCTCTCTATTATAATTTTCCTGGGGAAAATTTTCACAGGGTCCAATTGCCTTCCCATGAAGGAATCAGATTATAGTCGGTCAAATATTTGCAGCGAGTCGGGCTTGAACCCGCGCTTGATTAGAAAGCCACTCGGCCAACCTGGCTACATTTTTGTTTTATTAAATGGATCAAATTAATAAGAACTACTGAAAAATTAAAAGTCGTATAAATATTTTTAAAACCAATTCCTAACACTGGCTTTAATAATTTATTAAAGGTACAAATTAGTCATCATCGAACAGATATTAATTTGCTCATTTTATTAGGTAATTTTCTCATTTAGGCTGTTTTTTTACTTCTAAGGGTGAAAGAAAGTAGTATATTCGTAACAGAATCGAGACCTTCCTCTTCCAAATCATTTAGCTGACACTAAATGTAAACGTAAATTAAAGTAAAGAAAATTTTTGAAAAATGTTTTGTGAAGTCCTGAAGATGAGCTTATACCCCGAAATATATATTGAGTCGTGCTAAACAACCATCCGATCTTTTATTTATGTGAAACCTACCTAGTATTTTATATTTAAAAAAAAAATTGAAAAAAGTTCAAAATAAACATTTTTCAAAAAATTTTCTTTACTTTATTTAATATATTTCACCATCAACCTACACCATTCTCCCTTAACATAAATAATCGTAAATTAATGAAAATCTAATATATCTTTTTAAAATTTCCATTCCAAAAAATGTCTGAGGCATATGATGAGTAGAAAGTGTAAGAGAGTATTGGCACTTAAATTCCTGAAAAACAGAGGGATGGCCCCAAAAGCAATTGTAGGCCCACAACTTGAATGATTAAAAGTTCTAAGGTTCTTGTGAGGTAAGGAAGTATCAACGCTTAACTTTTTACTTTACCATACAGGGTATGGTCAAGTATTGTAATCGTGCATGAAAAAAGTGATTTTTTTCCTTCTTTTTTTCGAAATATCTCAAAAACGGCTGAAACTATTTTGATTATAAAAATTGAGCGAAACCATGGCATTTCGCTCTACAAAAAGGCTCTAATAAGTGAACATCGAAAAAATTATATTTTTTGAGATAATAATTGTTTTGTCAAAATGTCTGTTAGTTAGTCTGTCTGTCTGGATGTCCGTTAGTCTATGCGTTACCAAATTTTTCTGAACGAGCTAGTCTCAAAAACTAGTGTGAATATCGAAACTAAATTTCACACATATTTTTGGTCCATTGAGATTAAGAACTGATTAGATTTTGGTGCATATCGACCGAAAATTAAGGGGGGTAGAAAGGGGGGTTAAAATTAAAAATCTAAGCAATTTGAGCAAACTCCACCAAATTTTGTATACATAATCAGTGACCCCCCCCGCAGAAGTCTAAAAATGCAAAAACTAACCGCCCAAAATGGGGGGAGGGGGTGGTGTAGGGTCAAAAAATGAAAATCTTGGCCACTTATCAAACTCAACCAAATTGTGTATACATAATCAGTGGACCCACAGTAATCTAAAAATGCAAAAACTAACCGCCCAAAATAGGGGGGGGTGTAGGATCAAAAAATGAAAATATAGGCTCTTGTACCAAACTCAACCATATTTTTGTATACATAATCAGTGGGACCCCAGGAGTATAAAAATGCAAAAACTAACCCCCCTACCCTACATGATTATAAATAATTTTATTAAATAATAAGTGAGGCGCCAGGTTGTATGGTAAAGTCAAGTGGATGGCCACATCAGAACACGTCAGCTTATTTGATATTTTTTTTAATTTTGCAGACTTAATTTACTTCAGCTTTGAGTAGTCCTGAAAAATTACCATGCGGAAATTTGCTGAATGACCTATTTATCAGATTTTATAGGGGTCCCATGTGCAGAAATTTTGGTAGGCTGTTTGAAGAACTTCGCCATTACCACGGTTCCAATGAAAATCGCTGCTTCTCAAACTATATATTTATTAATCCAAAGACCAGTGACATCTGAATGAAAAGGAATCGTGAAAATCTTTCTTCTTCTCCGTTTATCAGCCAGAATTGGAGTCGTTCTATCAAGCATGAAAGGAATTTTCGTGTCACATGAGATGTCCCAATAATAGATATAGATTGTCACTAATTCTGTCACCACACGATCTTTATGCTCCGATAAATAGTCTTATCTAAGATTTTTTTCCTTTTTCTCTCTCTACATCGATCTATTTATTTATTTAACGGTGCATCAATATTAAATGTAAGGGTAAGGTGGTCCAGACAACGCACGTCAAAGTTTATTGAAATATTAGATAACAATATAAAATGTAGACGAATATATAATATTAATACCAAAATTGGTTCTTTTTCGCGTTGTCAATTCTCAAAGCAAAAATTGACGAATTCGTCTTCTAGTTGGACTTAGACAACTTTTATCTTTTGCTTTTTAGCTCCAACAAAAACTATTCTTCAGATTGTAAGGGTCTAGTGCCCTAAACCCTAGGGGAAAATAGCTCGCTGTCTCAATTTCGATATATACTTAATTTGAAATTGAGCGGCGGGTCGTCCCCTCTCCTCAACCAAGCGATCGGACGGAAAAAGAACTTGCAACCTCAGCCTTCAAGCAGGCAAGACTTGATATATTTTTAACCGACTTCAAAAAAGGAGGAGGTTCTCTATTCGACTCGATTTTTTTTTGTGCTCTATGTTACCTCATATCTCCGCCAATTGTGAACAGATTTTGATGATTTTTTTGCATTGGGTTCAGTCTAGCTTCCGATTGGTCCCGTTTTTTTCATTGGTATTAGACCTTTTTTGTTAGGTTTGTTCAGGCCTAACTTCTTTGTTTATGAACCGATTTCAATGATTCTTTTTTTATTGGAAAGGAGGTATCTTAGGGATGGTGCCATATTAATTTGGTCAAGTTCTGATGATATGATCAACGACGAAATAACGCAAATCTCCAATTCTTATGAGCAAATAATCGAAATTATGATAAATAAAATCTTTTATAAAAAAATCTTATAACATTCATTTAAAACCCGCAAACGTTCCGAGAGAATTTCTATATTTATGAATTGAATTTTATTATCATTTTTTGATTCATTCCCCTGACGCTTTCTCTTACGATGATATGCATGCAAGGTATTATAGTAAGTCAATATTAATAACATCACTAAAAAGAGAAAAATAAAAATAATTTTTATAAAAAAAAATAAAACTGACTTCAAAAATATTAACAACAAATAAAATAATAATAACTTAAAAATCAAAAAAAATTCACTGTATAAAATAATTATCTTATTTAGTTACAAATAAACGACAAAATATTAACATGAAATTACTTTTTGAAGTCGGTGCCAAACATATACATTTTATGAATCGCACTCGACGGATCTTACTTAGTACGTTTTTCGTCGTTTATTTGTAACTAAATAAGATAATTATTTTATACCTTTTAGTGTATTTTATTTTATTTTTAAGTTTTTATTATTTTATTTGTTGCATTTAATTTTTTTGAAGTCGGTTTTATTTTTTTTTTATAATTTTTGTTTAATAGTTTTTTTTTATTGTTAACTTTCACTAATAACATTTTTGTAATTTTTATTTCAAATTTTTTTATAGTTTTTTTTTTTTTTTTTTTATCTCTCCAATTCGCATTATTTAGTAAAATATAATTTTCAAGTATTTTTTTGGTTATAATCATATTTTTCAATAAACGCTCCAATTAATATTTAATTAATTTTTTTCTTTTACTCTAAACAACACCTCTGACCATTTAATTATTTTTTTATTTTTTATATAACTATAGTATAGAGTCCAGTTCTGAGTTTGGTTGGGGAGGGGAGAACTTGCATCCGGAATCGAAATTTGTGATATGACAAATATTCTCCAAGTTGCTCTTCATTTAATCAAAAGAAAAAAGAATCTTTCAGTCGATTTTTTAGAAGGATGCAACTTTCAATCACCAAACTTTTAGAAACCGAACCCCGATTTAGGACGCTGCAAGTCCAAAACACATTTTAAATTAATCAATCTACTCTTATTAAACGAGTAAAAATTGGATATATGTTTATATATTTGTATCTTAGTTCTATTTTGAAAACGGCTCTATCGATTTTGATGAAACCAACTCTATTAACAAGTTTTGAGGATGAGAAAACGATCTGGCTAGGTCTGGACCTCGACAAATTTCATCTTAATTGATCTTTTCTTAATTAAAGTAATTATTTATAGATGAAAATCTCAATAAAAAAGTTTGTTTACATTTTTTTTAATTATCTTTTATTTATTAATTGGTTTTTTAATTTTAAAACCCACTAATAGGTTATAACAAATATTATTATATTATATTAAAATTAGGATTTTTTTTAATTAACAGGTGTCTAAATCATAACATTACAGGTGGATTCATAACAAAACAGGTGTGTTTACAAATAAAGTGGTTGAAGTGGCTTTTTTTTATATAACTTGGAAACAAATCTTATTTAATTTTATGTTTTTATTTCAGATCCTATACGATTATTTTTTTTATTATTATTTTCCAATTTATTTTTTTATAATGTTTATCAATATGAACGAATGTGGGCAAATTGGTGTACGAGTAAACAAATATACACATAATATGTGGACCACTAGAAAGCTAGAAATGCAAAAAGTGGGTGCGGGGTGGGGATAGATGTGGGAGGTGCAGGAGGTGGGTTGCAGTTGTGGGGGTTAGGGGGCGTGGTGGGGCGAGTTCCGTGGTTTGGGGGGGGGGTCCATATATTTGTATTTTTTTTAATGTGGTTACTGTGCATCGCTCGGTGGCTCCAGGTACTAAATTTTTATGTTGATATGATGATGATTATTGCGCTTGTACACAACTTATGTTCCTATCTAATTTATAAATCCTATCAAAACAGTATCATTTCAAACATAAAGGACCATTTTATCTTCGATACAGAAACGAGTATGTGTCTAATGCACGAAAAAAGTGAAACAGATAAAAAAACGCAGCGAGAAAGAAGGTGTCTCGGCCAAAATATGGGGACATTACGACTAAATATTTATAGCGGCCATACACCAGTAATATACTTTCCAGTGCGGCTGTGTCGCACATTAGTCAAAATTGGATTGCGTTATTTTAACCGGCAAGTTTTTTTATGACCCTGACATGAAGAAGGGCTTTAATATGGAAACCTAGGTGCATGATTGACTTGATTACTTAATGGATTCACGAACAAGATATTTTTCTTGCCGTTCAGCCTTTAGCATAGACTGCAATCCGCCGTTTGGTGAATTTTAAAAGACGGTTTTAAAGAAAAGAAGAGAGAGGGTTGGCTCTTCAGGTCTCTTCTCAGCTGCTTTTGTTCCCGATTGATTGGGTAGCAAAACCGACAAGCGGGGATGTTTTTCTTTTAATTCTTTTTTGTATTCCTCAACTAAATTGAACGTTTTTGAATCGTTGCATTTCTAATAAGAAAAGATAAAAGAGCAAAATATGATAACTCTGGAAATAATTCAGTATCAATGAGTTAGCAATCGCCAACTTTTGAATTAAATTTGATTCTCAATCTTTTTTAGAAATATACGTATATCTTTCAGCGTATAAAGCAATATTCATTCAAGTGGAAGAAATAGCAATTGGCTATTTTATAAATCCTACTTTGATTTTTAGTTATTCTGTCAATTGAATCGTGGATGGTTTATTTAATATATCGTATATTTAATAGATACCTCACGGCCTCGTGAGACCTTATCAAAATATGCCATTTTGTTTTCTCTCGGCTCTATAATAATCACGACCATAAACTCGTTATATAGGTTGGGGCATAAAGATCTACCACATTTCCAAGAGGTATAAAAAATGAAAAAATTTTACTAGAAAAAAAACTGAATATAATTTTGAAAAGAACATAATATATATTTTTTTAATATTTCAAACATTTACAGACAAATAAAATGGGGCGGGGGGGGAGTCAAAATGAAAATTTAGTCCTTCGAAAACTAACCAAATTTTGAAAACATATTCCGTGAACCCCTAGAAGGCTAGAAATGCAAAAACTAACCATTCAAAAAGGGGGAGGGTCAAAAATGAAAATTCTAGCTCTTTCGACCAAACGGTGTATACAAAAATTTGGTTGAGTTTGATCAAAAGGGCTAGAATTTTCATTTACTGCCCCCCCTCACACACATTTTGAGGTTAGTTTTTCATTTTCTAGCCTTCTGGGGGCCCACAGAATATGTATACAAAATTTGGTTGAGTTTGGTCGAAAGTGCTAGAATTTTCATTTTTGAACCCTCCCCCTTTTTTGACTGGTATAATGTTTAAAACACATTTAAAAAAATTATTTAATGTTCTTTTCAAGAATATATTCAGTTTTTCTAGTTAAATTTTTTATAACTCTTCAAAATGTGGTTAGTTCTTTATGCCCCACCCTGTATATAATACAGATCCCTAAGTCAGTAAAAGGCGTTTTTTTAAATCTCCAAATGTGTTTTATTTCTTTAGATAGGTGAACATATAAAAAAAAAAAAAAAAAAATTGAAAAAAGGCGAATAACTTTTTTGTAGGTACTCTCTGTAATATTATTATTAAAAAAATTATTATTTCAATTTTTATTACTTTACCATAATGGTATGGTCAAGTATTGTAATCTTGCAAGTAAAAAGTTTTTTTTTTGCTTTGTTTTTCGAAATATCTCAAAAAGCGGCTGAAACGATTTTGATAAATAAAACTGAGTGAAACCATGGCGTTTTTCTACAAAAAATCTCCAATGATGAACATCGAAAATATTATATTTTACGAG
The DNA here is from genome assembly GCA_024734495.1 of Forficula auricularia. Taxonomy (NCBI): domain Eukaryota; kingdom Metazoa; phylum Arthropoda; class Insecta; order Dermaptera; family Forficulidae; genus Forficula; species Forficula auricularia. Next base: position 1,104,909 of record JALMQS010000861.1, on the reverse strand, counting down.
ATTAAATATTTATTATTCTAAAATGCCTGTTAGTCAGTACGTAACCAAATTTAATGTGCAATCTAGCTCTAAAAATAGTGTGAATACCAAAAAGAAATTTCACATGTAGTTTTGGGGCCTATGAGAGTAAGAGCTGATTAGATTTTGGTTGAAATCGATCTAAAAATTAAGGGAGAGGGGGGGGGGGGTTAAAAAATTAAATTTTTCAAACTAAAAAAAAATAAAAAAAAATAAAATAAAATAAATATACAATAGAATGAACCTATAATTAATAAAGAAAATGATTTTTTCGGGGTCAAAATTGGGGGGGGGTGCAAAAAATAGAACTAACTCAAAATAAGTCCTAGACTCTTTGATCGATTTGTACGAAATTTCGCATATACACCCTATACAAACTTATGAAAATGACTCACTATGTGAAATTGATAGAGACCAAAAACAGGGGGGGGGTTCAAAAATAATTTAAAATAATAAAATTCTCAAACAAAAATTAAAGAAAAGCTGATATTTCTAATAGAATGGTCTAATAAATAATTGAAAGGAGATATTATTAATTGGTAATGGGCCCAAAATTAAGAGGGAAGTTCTTTGGTAAATAATTATAAATTATTATCTTGAATATAAGAGAGGGGCCGCATTAGTTTATTTTTTATTCAGTTTCATATCGAAATCATGTTCCGGAATTTCTCTTCGAAAATATAAATTTATTCGCAATACTTTTCGCAATTAAATTGGAAAAGGTCCGACCAATTCATTCGCCAATACGTTTGTCCCTATGACTTCAAGGAACTGAAACGCTCTCCCATCCTTCCTGATACTTATAACCTTCATACATTCAAAACTCGGTTGCACAAACACCTACGCTACTCACTAGGGTTTATACAAAAACCGAATTTCAACTATTCTATATAACTGGTTTAAACCAGTTTCGGCTTTTTGTAGATAAAAAAAGACATTTACAACTTAAAATAGAAGTTTTTAATTTTTGGCATGTGAATAGAAGGCAGATTATTATTTTTTTAAGGCGTGGGTTCCTGTAAAACATTTTAAATGGATGTAAAGAAAATTTTGAAAAATTTCTTTACTTTATGATTTATTTTTGGTGATATTTGGCCAATTTTTTTCATAACCCGCACCACCATCATTTGTTGATGCAACTATATCAGTTGATAGGTCCAAATGAAAATTTTTTAGTTTCTCGGAAACCAGTTTTAGCGTTGTCTTTCATCATATAAGAACTTGCTATCGGAGCTAATCCAAAATTAAAATCTTTTTCAAATTGGTGTACGTTGATTTTCAAATATCTGCGATTTCTCTTGCTAGTACAAAAAAAAAAAAAAAAAAAACGGTTTTCGAATTGCATAATATTTCCTTTTCCGGAGTCGGGTTAGTTGAGCTGGCTGGAACGCGCTATCCCCGCTTCGGCATCGATGATGAAGATGTTGGAGCGGAAGCGCTGGGGTTCGATCCTGGCTGGCATATCAAATTTCTACCGGCAAAACTCGGCTCCCTCAGTAACCCTACTAACACTTTACTGATGTGCTGTCCAAATTGGCTTTTGTTCCCATTGACAATAAATATATAAAAAATTCTGAGTGTGTCAAGCTTATGCACGACGGAAGTGAAACTTCTAGTATTCCTCTCTCTCTTTTCATTTCATTCTCTTTTTTCTCTCTTAGGTTAGTTTGAAGATTATAGGTTAAATAATTCAACGACGAAGCATAGATTTACTCTTTCTAATATTTTCTTATACATGAATGAATTTCGATTTATGTACAGTTCCAAAAATTTTCAATTTATTTACAATTATCCAATACTATTTACAATTATTACAATTCAATAATGACCTATTGCTTTGTTCCCAATTGTTTTTATTCAATTTATATTACTTTTCTAAAATATCATGTATTTTTTGTATTATTTTTTTAAATAAAGTTTAGAAATTAAGAATTTATGGAAAATATTTAATCCAAACAATATATATATATTGTAATTCTATTATAATTTATGTCTTATTTATTTATTTATTTTCCAGATTTGATTAACTATCTAAGCGAAATAGAAGTTTGGGCTGAAGCCATCTAAAGTGAGATTTTTTAATAAGAATATCTTATCGAAAAATGTCAATTTAGATGGTTTCAGCACTAATTTCTATTTTGCTATTTAATTATTTGTAATGATAAGAAATATATTTTAAATTTCCCACTTCTATGTACGTGTGCATCTGGTGAGCGGTGGTGGGGGTCCCTGGGGGCGTGGTTACCGCCACCTAGCTATGGCGGTTTTTCGTGACGGCCATGAGCCGGTTTTACTCCCTTCGTCGAGAATCCATGACGCGCGTAAAGAAGTTTCACTTCAAAATATATATATATTCTTTCAAAACGGGTTTTTGAAAACCTACAAACCCTAGCCTCTATCCGAGAAGCTTAATCAATTTTCCTCTTCTCGGTCAGTAGCAAGAGTTTTTTCGAGATTCATAGGGGCTGCATCACGTTGTGAAGGTGAGCCAGTCCCTGGCATTCGATGGCATTATAAAACAAAAAACAAACAAAAAAATGAGCAGATCTATTGATATATTGATTCATTCAATTGTATATACATAGTATATCTTTAAAGTGAATGAGTCCTTTCTCAGACATATTGTTAGTTATCTCCTCCTAGCTGTAGGATTTTTCCCTCGGGAGGAATAAATAAAATATAATTGTGAGATAAGCCCCAAAGCAACGAGACAAGATGATTGACTGGTTCAGCAGTCATCTTTGCCCGCAATTTATTTCCGATTCGAGGTAAGGAAGAGAATTCAATTCCCGAGTCGTCGACTATACTACTATCGCCCACCGAGGGAGGAATCCTTCCAGCAGGCAAATGCAATGCACGCGACACGTTCTTCAGCTACGCCTTTTGGATTTGCTTTCCTTTGCCCTCGAAACAAATACTTACAAAATAATAATAAATCGGAATATTTGATCAAAAATAAATCACCTCGCACGTACTTTTACCTTTTTGTTACTCCCGCCCTCTCTCTCTCTCTCGCTCTCTGCCAATCCATAGACAGAAAAGACATTTTCAAAAGCAGCATCCAGTGATTCGTCTTTCCAAGTAACCGATCAATTCAATCTCTTTAATATTCTGAACATGTTTTTTTTTTTTTTTTTTTTTTTTTTTTTTTTTTTTTTTTTTTTTTTTTTACCTAGATAATATTTTATTTTATTAAAGATGAAAAAATGGCCATTTTAAATAAAAGATTATATAAAAAAACGAAAATTTAACTTAAGTGAGGATTACCCTATAAATACTTCTTGAAAATGATATGAAAATTTAACAAAAATATCAATAATACCTAAAACGAAACACGAAGTACTATTGATATTTTTTGATGACTAAATCTTATTAAAACCTTTCACTTAGTTGCAGTTGTTCCGCCAAATGCGTTTTCTTAGGATTTTTCGAAATTTAGACAGATTATTATTTAAATACTTCTGCATCAATTGGTGGCAAAACGAAATTTATGAACAATACAGTTCCGGAGATATTAAATTTCAAAAATCGAGTTTTTCAGGCTCTTTAACATTGCACTATACGGGATATCGGAAAATTTACATACATATTTAATTATAATTAAGAAACCCTTCTTACCATTTTTATAAAAAACTAAACCAAACATTAAACAATAACCAATACATATTTTAAGACAATTTTGATTCATAGTTACAACACAGTTTCTGAGATAATAATGAATAATTAACGAAAAATGTATAAAAAAAATTCTCACTAAAAATAATCTGGCAACAGCGCATTTTATTTCACCAGCGAAACATGCATGCGCTAGATTTTTTCAAAATTATAATTTTCATAAGGTGTAACGTAGGCATTGATTACGTTTGTTAAAAAATATCAAAACGATTTTTATAGAAATTTAAAATGTATTTTATCTGTCATTTTAATATAAAAATATTCATTCTCTTACAATGGTGCTAAATTTGTCAAACGAGCTCGGGATTGGCTAGAATCGGTACATAAACAGCAAAAAGTTTTGGGCTTATGAACTATGAATCCTTATTGACTGTTCTATATACTCTAGCATTAACTTTTTGCTAGTATTGTCGAGAAACAACTACCTTAAGGTGGTCCTTTCGTCCCAGTTGAGTCAAAAGAAGTGTAGTATCTAATATTTATTAAAAAAATTTTAAATACTAATGAAAAATAGAAGAATTAAAAAATAAATAGTATTAAAGCCGTAAATGTTTGAAATAAAAACAATTATAAAAAAAAATTAAATACAAATGTGAGTTTGATGTATTCAAATCAGCTGATAACTGTAATAACTGTAATAACTCTTGTATGATTTGGCAACGTTGTATTTATACTGTTTATGTTTACATCAAAACATAACATTTATGTGATTTTTATAGTAAATATCTCAGTAAATTCCACGGTCAATGATATATTTTATTGCATAAAAAGAAACCTTCATGTTTCAAAAACTAATTTTTAGTTGTTTTTTTTAAACTTTATCTAAGCAAATGATATGAAAATTTAACAAAAATGAGAATCAATAATACCGAAAACTAAACACTATGTTAACTATTGATATATTTTGATAACTAAACTTGCAATCTTTCACTTAAATTAAAATTCAAGAATCGTGTTCTTTGAGACTGTAATTTTCTCCAGCAAATAATATGATTACAAACATTTTATAATGATATGAATAAGTCAATAAGTAATCAAAACAGAATGTAATTTCAATTTATTTTCTATTTATATCATAATTGGTTCGAATTATAAGGCTAAAGTAAATTGCTCTCGCGCATCATTTTGTCTTTTTAGACTAGAAATATTTTATCTCAACAAAAACACATGTTTAAAATAAATTATGTTTTAAAAAAATAAAAAAACACACTTGTAAAAAGTACGAAAATAATGTAATAATCAAAAAGTGTGGGGCGCAGAAACATGTACTTTTAATTAATTTCAACAAAGTGCCCCACTTGCGATTATTACATTATTTTGTACTTTTAAAGCGTGTTTTTTAGTTTTTTTAAATATAATTTTTTTTTAAATTTTTTAATAAAAGTCACATTAATACATAGATAAATACATACATATATACAAACAGGTGAAACTAATATCATATAATGTAAAAAGGCCATGTTTGATTAATAAAAGCCGTTGGCCCAAAAAATTAGTGAGATCTAATGTGCTGCCAGTTAAACATCATCAATTTATCAAATGAGTCGAGAATATAGTAACTTCAATTAAAACGCATAATTTTCATTTTACTTGTCCAGCTATATTTATTGATTTCACATTTTTAGTTGAGATTATTTTCCTAAAATGTGGATTTTACTCATTGTTATATATGCCACAAATCTTGTTACCATATCACGTAAAAGCCAAGATTTTGCGGGACAGAATGGGAAACTCTATGCAGAGGTGTTAGTCAGTATAGGATTATTTTCAAAGGACCTATTGCATAAAACTTCTTGTCCAGCTATATTTATTGATTTCATATTTTTAGTTGAAATTATTTTCCTAAAAATGTCGCTTTTACTCATTGTTATGTATGCCACAAATCTTGTTACCATATCACGTGTAAGCCAAGTTCTGGCGGGACGATTGGAAACTCTATGAAGAGGTGCTAGTCAGTATAGGATTATTTTCAAAGGACCTATTACAAAAAACTTGGCCGGGCTGGCAAGATTTTACTTTAGCCAGCCAGCCTTGCTGATTATCAACTAAATAAATAAAATTAGCCATTTACTATATGTATATATAGTACACAACTTTGGAATATATTAAATTTATATTATATTACGTGCCTGTGTTTTCAGGAAATGTATTTCAACTTTTTGGATTTTTTTACTTTCACTTATATTATTATCATTATTTGATAATTAATATACCATATAGTTTTTAAGGAATTTGGTGTTGGTACTTGGTGAAACATTTGTTAAAATTATTGGATAAAAAATACCTTATGTCCAGTGGCGGCGATATCTTTTTCTTTTTCGGTTGGCCAACACCCAGGCAGAAAAATTTGGAGGAAGTGGGCAACAAAAATGGGCAGAGTTTTGAGTAATTCAGATTTTTGTATAATTTAGATATTATTTTTTAATAGTTTAGCGTGTCGAGTTGGAGTACTTGTACTCCAGCTCGACAGGCAATAGAAGCCAGACATCGTGGCAAAAGGATGCGTCGGGGGTGGGTGGGTTTGGACGTCCAGATCGTCTCCCGCTCTTGAAGGACTGGGTGTTGCCCACCGAAACAAAATATAAAAATAGGGGCAACTACAGTCTGGTGGATAATTTGCGGAGCTTTTTAGCGTCGGGGCGGGCTCAGTCCGGGGGTCGAGGCCATCACTCTCTCGTGGAAGGGAGTGTGTACTCGTATAATTATTATATTTTTATTATATTAAAATCTATAATATTGAAAGCGATAGTTTACCTTTTTTTATCAACTCAGTTTCTAAATATTTTTTGCTTAAATACTCAATTTAGCAGGTTGGGCGAGAGCAATTCAGTTGGGCATCCCCCCAGCCATGCCCACCTCTGGTGCCGCCACTGTATGCGTCAGAGTATTTCATTCTTCTTCCAAAGTCTTCACTCACAATTTAACGGCTTCTATCTCTAAAATTATAAGAGTTATTTTCACTTTTTTCACTTCTAGAAAAAGTGAACGATACCATTAACAAATAGAAGTCAGATTTATTTTATTCAGTATATTTGTTTTTAATTAGTATTTCTACTGTAAAATATCAACTATCAAAAATTAAGTAACGAAGTACAAAATTCCAATTAATGATATTGTTTCTTCTTTATATATATTCAAATAGTAAATGTCTTAAATCTTAAAGATCTGTTGAAAATCAGATTTTTTGTTTGCATTATTACTTTCAAAAAATTTAATTACCTTTAAGAATGCCCGGTGACTTTCCTTAAGGATAGTCAAATTCCTCTCTCATCGGTTTAATTATTGATTGAACAATTGATAAAGAATGAACTATGTTAGAAATTTAGAAACTTTTTTTTATATCAAAACAAAGTTAATTAAAAGTTTACAAAGTATAATACGTCACTCGCTTAAACGTAATTAAAAGAAAAATCGTTACCCTTTTTTGTTTTTCTATTAATAATTTTAACGTAATAAATAAAAGGAATTAAGAGAAAAAGTACAACAAGCCGTTTTAATGCATATTCATTATGAAACAGTTAGACGTTGAGTTGAATGAGTGTGGGGGGGGGGGGGGGGGGCAATTTTGGCCAAAGGAGAAGATCGTTAATTTCATTAGGCGGCGCTAAAGAAATTTCACTATTAAAGATTAAAGTGGGCAAACATTATTTTTAGATTGAAGGGATGATTCTGAGGGAAAAACTGCTAAAGTTAGACGAGTCATATTCAAATTGTATTTTCTTTCAATGAGACTTTTGGAAAGTAATTTCACAAACTTTGATCTTTTAATATATGATGCTACAGATATTTTTAAATATATTTTTAATTTTTTTTTTAATCAAAAGAAAGATCTAAGAAATATATATATAAAGTTAAAACTTTGGTAGTTTTCAGATTTTTGAGAAAATATATTTTTGAAAAATAAGAAGATTATTTTTAATTATTAATTTTTATATAAATATTATTAATCAAAATGAAAATAAACAAGAATAAAAACCAAGGTCCTAGTATGTACAAAAAAAGAACAAACGAGACAGGAATGCATCAAAATTAACCAAGAAAACCTAGAAGGAGTTAAGGAATTCCGCTACCTAGGAAGTAAAATAACATGGGATGGGAGGAGCAAAAACGAAATTAAATCAAGAATTGCCCAAGCAAAAATGGGGTTTAATTCAAAACAAAAAACTACTATGCTCCTCCTCAATCAGCTTAGCAAACAGGAAGTTGCTATTGAAGACATATGTATGGAGCATAGCCATGTACGGGTGTGAAACCTGGACAATTGGAAAAGCGGAGAGAAAGAGATTGGAGGCTTTCGAAATGTGGTGCTACAGAAGAATGATGAATATCAAATGGATGGATAAAATTACAAATGAAAATTCTTGGAAGAATGGAGAAATCTGCAGCAAGGAAGATTGGCTACTTATTCAGGTCCAAGCGATTTTTCACGCCCCCACATCTTCTCACCATCTACAAAGGCCCAAATCCGCCCCTGTCTCGAATACGGCTCTCATCTATGGAGAGGGAGCCTCTAAATATTCTCTTGCTACCCTGGATGCAATTCAGAAACGAGCCGTCAGGCTAATTGACGATTCTACCCTCATCGACTCCCTCGACTCGCTAGCTCATCAGAAATGTCTCTGCCCTTTCCCTTTTCTATAGATACTATCACGGCAGGTGCTCTGATAAGATAAAATCAGTAATCCCCCCCAAAGCATGCTTTGCGTAGCAAGCGTTTTGCCGACTCCCAAAACTCTTTCGCTGTCAAATTAGAAAAGTGCCGGACCACTTCATTCGACAATACGTATATCCCCATGACTTCAAGGAACTGGTACTTTATCCCAGCCTCCATCTTTCCCAGCACTTATAATATTCAAACAATCAAAATCCGATTGCATAAACACCTACGTCTCAACCCTCTCACTTAATCAACTTTCCCTTCTCTTCGGTAATGCAAGGGTCTTTTTCGAGATCCATAGGGACTGCATCTATACTGGTGCGCCCCTTCTTGCATTCGATTGCATTAAAAAAAAAAGAAGAACCTTGTGGAAGAGTCTGAGGAAGAGAAGAGGTCAGATGATGGGGCACACACTAAGACACGGGGGACGTCTTGGAGGAGGTGGGAAAGAAAAGGAGAAGGCCCAGATTAAAATATTTCAACCAAATAATTGGGGATATGGGAAGCGAGACATTTAGAGAGGTCAAACAGCTGGCGGGAGGGATAGAGCCGAGTGGAGACGAGTGGTTGCGTCAAACCAGTCTTAAGAATGTATACTCAATGATGATTAAATATTATAATATTATACAAAGTTGCAATTATAGATTTAGAGATTGAAACTTTATGCAAGAAGTTGTAACACTAAGAAGATGATGCAACAACCCAATCCAAGGTCAATTCTCACAATATAACAAGAGAGTGGGTTGTGGTTGAAGGCAGTGGTGTAGCCAGAAAATTTTCATGGGAGGGGGAGGGGGGGGTCAGTCGCATCATAGCAAAATATTTAGTGGGAATTTTTTTATTAAATAATTTTTAAGAAAAAATAACGACTTCAAAAATTAAATGCAACAAATAAAAATACACTAAAAGGTATAAAATAATTATTATCTTATTTAGTTACAACTAAACGACGAAATATTAACATGAAATTACTTTTTGAAGTCGGTGCCAAACAAACCTATACTACCTATAAGCGAGCGTACCCGCCAAACGTACTAAGTAAGATCCGTCGAGTGCGATTCATAAAAGGTATATGTTTGGCACCAACTTCAAAAAGTAATTTCGTGTTAATATTTCGTCGTTTAGTTGTAACTAAATAAGATAATAATTATTTTATACCTTTTAGTGTATTTTTATTTGTTGCATTTAATTTTTTGAAGTCGGTTTTTATTTTTCTTAAAAATTATTTTTATTTTTCTCTTTTAGTGATGTTATTAATAGTGATTATATCATCAGAACTTGACCAAATTAATATGACACCATCCCTAAGACACCCCCTTTCGGATAAAAAAGAACCATCGAAATCGGTTCATAAACAAAGAGGTTAGGTCTAAACAAACCTAATAAAAAAGGTCTAATACCTATGAAAAAAAAACGAAAAAAAAAATGGGACCAATCGGAAGCTAGACTGGACCCAATGCAAAAAAATTTTTCAAAATCGGTTGACAATTGGCGGAGATATGAGGTAACATAGGCACAAAAAAAAAAAAAAAAAAAAATTCAGTCGAATAGAGAACCTCCTCCTTTTGAAGTCAGTTAAAAACAAATAGATACTTCAAGAAATTAAAGAACATAATTCTTGATTAAGCATATTTTAGTAGCCCAGTATATAGAGGGGTTTCACCTTATACATTAATTACGGGAAAATATTTTTCTAGGATCATCTGGTTTGATGTGTATGTCATATCTAAGTTTACGACCTCGAAAGTGGGGGGACAACTTTTTGGTGGCCGAAAAACCTTGAGAAATTTTCGGACTTTTTCTAATTTTCCGCTTTTAACTCGAAAAAGGTACATATTTTGTAAATAACCGTCCTATAGTAAATTGAAGAGGACTAAATTTCGGGTCGATCAAAAAAATGCAAAAGTAGCTCGATTTTTAATTACATTTTTAAACTGGAGAGTTAAATTTAGAGTAGAATTCAAAGAAAGTTTCATCTTAAATGGATAATTGTAACCCGTGCCGCAATGAGGTTGTATTTTTTGGCTAACTGCAGTTTTTCACTCATCCTAGAAACTTGATTTCTGTCTCATTCTCTAGGAAATTTTGTTGACTTAAACGGTTACTTGAACCACTTTATTGATAAAACTCTTAGATTTATAGATTCCATGACACTTTTGAGGATTCGGATCATATCCTTTGTAGGAAATTTTATGAACTTTCATTTTGAAAAGGAAGGTTATTTACGAAAAGTTGATCATTTTCGAGTTATAACCAAAAAGACGCCAAAAAATGAGATTTTTTACCTTTTTTTTTATTTTTGACAATGTTCCGTTACGAAATTTTGTTAGCAAACCTCAGATTAGGATTCAGCACACCAAAAAAGATATAGGATCAAAAAATCAAAACTACCCCCAAAATTTTCCCGCGAGAGGCCCTTTAGACAACAATTTAATCGGACTAAAAAGGTAGTTCAAGAAATTAATCAACTGGTGTGTTCACCACACGACTTTCACATTTTCATTTATTTGAAGTCATCGCGACACTACTAATTTACACCCCCTTCCTTTATTTCGTTTTTTTTTATTTTCTCAAAAACGACTCTAACGATTTTTTTAAAAATTAGTGTATTTATCAAGTGTCATGAGTTAATAGTTGTGTCAAATTTTTAATCCGATTGAATTAAAGGAAGGGGTTGTAAATTAGGAGTGTCGTAAAATAAATATTTTAATCGTTCATATCTCGTCTTCGGAAAGTCGCAGAGCCTTGAAATTTGAAACTTAAGCTATCTAGAGGCTACAAGAAGTATAACAAGATTTTGGCTAAAATAGAAAAACCGGAAGTTGATGTTTACGTACGTAAGAATTTACCCCCCCCCTGCGTTTCGCAACCATAAGTCTCAGAGATACGAAATTCGAAACTTAAGCTTGATATAGGCTAGAAGGAGTACATCAAGCTTTTGGTTGAAATCGGAAGACCGGAAGTGGACATTTACATGAAAGATTTTTCGTTTTTTTTTGATTTTCTCAAAAACGGCTCCAACGATTTTTTAAAAATCTTTGGAACCGTTTTTAAAAATTTTCTGGATTCGGCCTTGGTCCATTAGGAAGTAAAAGGCAATTAGATCTTGAAGAATTCGTGATAGAAGTATTAAGGAGATTTTTTTCAGTTTCTAGAAGTCAAATGGACGAAAGAAATAATAAAATAGCTAAATGCCGTATTTATAAGATTTTAGTATATGGAAGAATAGCTGATTTATTCAATTTTTTAATTAGAACTCATGCCGATGTAGTATTTATAACAAAAGGAAAGGATAGAGCTTTTGTTCAAACGATCTAGAGACGTAAGCAAGAGTTTCTTATTAGTTATCCTACGCCAATGCTTTTTGCTTTATTGCTTTACTCTTCTTCCATGGCTTCATTTGATCCATCCGATACTCTTCAACAAATAAAAATATCAATGAATTTACCTGAATTTAGCCTGGCTAAAATAAAAGGAATCGATCCTTAGATTTCGCAAGTTATGCATGATTGTTTTTGGATGCTGATGATAGTCAAACTGAGAGCCTAAGGTTTTTTCTACAGCATACTAGTATCATTTCTAATAGCCATGCTACTGACTTGCACTGAAATTTATTCTTGAGGCTAAAAGTTGAGTTTCTGGTCCCAATAATAATTGGAACGTGTATTTGTTTATTTTCAATTTTTTGGAAGTAGGTAATATTCGGCGAGACGAGGTCTCTTGATATCTTCTCTTATCCCCATCCATCCCACCGAACTGATCTTTCACCTATGATCATCATTCACCCCGCCAACCCTATACATGTCCTCTGGACTCTCTCCTCTTCCCCTAACTCTGATCATCCTCCGAATTCCCCGAACCCAGGTGGAGGATAAAAATTTAGGAAAATCTAACCATTAGAAAGTACATATATCACTACAAAAAGGAGAAAAAAAAGTCCTGGTAGTAAGATTCGGGGAAGGGGTTCCAGCCAGATATTTCAAGAACCAAACTTTTGGCCGATTCGAGACGCTGCCCGCCAGGGCCACCCACCCAGAGGGCCTAGCTGCAGAGGGCGTGCCGAAGTACCCTGGCGCAGTTAATATGACATATTAATTTTAAGTTTAATCTTTTTAGTAATACTTTCCACAACCGTCAAAGAAGTTTTACTTCAATCGCACTTAAAGGTTACATCCATGATTGTTTTATATTTTTTAAATCAATAATTCAAACTTTCCACAAATGAGATTCTCCTTTATTAATCGTTTTACTTTTTTTTATTTGATAATTTTTTTAATCTTGTTTTCGCTTCGCTCCCTTAAACAGAGATCACGGGAAACAAACCTAATAATAAGAACGAAGTGTCTCAGCTGTATTTTTGTTCAAATGCTTTGCTTGTCTCGCATTCGAGTTTTCTGCCCGTTTAACAGCTTAAAGCCCAATTTAAATGAAAATTACGAAGATGTTACACAACATCAAAAGCATTCTATTTGAAAGAGCGAGAAGCAGACCTTTGCCTGTCTTTGTTTCTTATTAGAGTTATGAAACAACAAAAATCAAAATAGAATTGTTTCCGACACCAGTTTATTGGATTGAATCTGATGATATTTAGAATGGCACACACACACACTTATATATATATATATATATATATAGGTATAATGTGTAATTATTATATTTTTATTATATAAAGTCTAAAATATTGAAAGCGATGGTTTACTTTTTTTGTATTTTATCAACTCGGTTTTTCAATATTTTTTGCTTATATCCTCAATTTATTTATTATTTGGAGGAGAACAATTCAGGTTGGGCGCTCTCCCAACCGCGCCCACCCTGACGCCGCCACTCATTTAACAAGGACGCCTGTAGGGTAGGCTAGTACGATCCAGAGGCGTCTTATCCGGTTGCATAGATAGAGAGCTTTACTAGAATATTCTTTACGTATTACCTGACTTTGGTTAAAAGCAATATATTAATAATATTTTAGACTTTGAATTCAGGTAAAAAGGTCGAATTTTATTTGCCGTCAGAATTTAATATAATTTGTTTTTTTCAACGTTTTGACCCACTCCTGCCATCATCAAGGCATCGTTATGCGTAAAATTTGTAAATCAAACCCAATTAAAAATAATATAAATAAACAGGTAGGTTCCTACATTGAGGATTTAAGCCCTGAAGAAGGAGTAACTATCCTTCGAATCGTCGGATTTTTAAGAATATGAAAATGACTTCCTAATAAATTATTATATTCAAATTTGTATTTATCATTATCTTTGGGCATGCCTTTGCTGGGAGAGCGATTACAATACAGTAAAACCCCGTTTATCCGGCCCTCATTTATCCGGACCTCCGGATTATCCGGATCGGATTTGTAGACATTTTTATTTTAATAAATGTTCACATAGATAATAATTTTTAACTCTGATAGCAAGAATGTAATTATAATTTCACCAAAAATTCGCTTTAATTTTGATATTTTTATATTGACGAAGTCAATTAAACAATTCTATGTAATTTTGATATAAACATGTTTTTTATCGTAATAAATTCAAATTCGCTTATCTGAGGATTTGTTTTGATTTTATTACCCATATATCCGGATTATCTGGATTTCTGATTATCCGGTTTGCCTTTGGTCTCAGTTAGTCCGGATAAAGGAGGTTTTACTGTGTTTACACATTATATTCTTTAAATATAAATTAGAAAGTAAAATAAATGATCCCCGGAACTTTAAAATGTACTTTTGAATGAATGGATGCTCTTGGATATAATATATTGCGTATTTTAAATGAAATCATTAAAAATTATATAGGCTTATTTTTAATGTTTTTAAAATGGTAGTATTGATAAAAGGTTAGTTATTTAGCACATTGTGAATATCTAAATGTGGTGGCATTTTCTTGTCGGTTGGGCAACACCCGGCAGAAAAATTTAGAGGTGAGCCCTGAGGTAGGAACCATAAATGTGCATAATTTCGGGTAATTTAAAGTTTTGTATAATTTAGATATTCTTTTTTAATTGTTTAATTATTATTTTTATTAAATAAAGACTATAATATTGAAATCGATAGTTTACCTTTTTTTTTATTTTATTTTATAAACTCGATTTTTCAATATTTTTTGCTTAAATGCTCAATTTATTAATGTATTCAGATATAATTTTGTAATAAGTGTAAATGTCATTATTTTAATTATTTATTGAATGTCTTAAAATTAGTTTCTGGATCGCCAAACTTCTAGATTTAATAATTTGGTTTGGGTTTTACTCCAATAAATATTTCCATCAAAACAACATCTAAAACAACAGAAAATTCTCAGATTTTTACCATCAAATCATTGATCTATTACGTATTTATTGCCGAAATTTGAGCTTGATCGTCTGTCCCATTACCGAGAAATAAATTATTGAAAATTGTCCTTTTAACATGGAAGTAAATGGACTGAGCATTTAAAAGGGCTATAACTTCTATACAAATGATACATTTTTCAATATACAGTCTAGTCAAGTTAATATAGTTAAATGTAAAAAATATAAAAGTTATTTTCAGCCAACAGAATATAACAAAAGCACTAGTGTAGAATTCCAACTCTATTTCTTGAAATCGTTTCTGTATTAAATAAATGTTTTTATAATGAGAAAAAAATTTATCTCAATATTATTTTTATTAATATTATCAAAACAAAGATTTGTATTCTAAATTAACCTCATTATTAACAATTTTTTTATTAAAAAATTTAATAGGCAGAAGTTGTCACTCTGCAGAAATACAAAAGATTTTGTCGTAGATCAACCAGATAGAGCTGCTGTCTCGAACCTCCTTAGAGAGCATGCAATATTATTACATATAATATACTAAATTAAAACTCGATTTTAATTCACTAATAATTTTAAAATAACCTCTATTACCCTTTTGAAAAGGATTCGAAACTGACCCAGGTGAAAAGACAAATTTCGGTTCTATCGATTTGCTTATTTTATGTGTATATTTTTTGGTGAGGGAAACTACTATTCGGTCGTTTTTCTGGCTGAAGACAGCTTAGCCATGTTGGCGAAGGTCTGGCAACGACTTGATCTTAATTGCTCTCACTTATTAATTTGCATTTAAATGGAAGAAATAATTAGCAGTAGTTAATTGAAGCCACCTCATCTGCCACGTTTCCACCCCCACGAGCCATCACAAACAGAATATTTACTAAGAACTCTTATTAATAAGTAATACAATTCGTTCCAATCTAAAATGGCCACCACCTGTTTATTAGCAATAGCCAGAGCTGTCTCCTTTATCTATGGCCAGAGCAGCACACGGCGATCAATTATTATATTCCAGCCAAATGTTAGTTAGTAGAACAATTAAAGATACATCAGACAATTTAATTCCACCATTCAGTTTAATTTTCAGTGTTAGAATTCTCTCAGGCCAGGGGATCGATGCTGAATTATGTTACCAAAAAAATGATGTTTATCAGTCTGTTTTGAAAACATGTTAGATCAAATTAGGAGGGATTGACATATGGATGGATGTGGAAGGCAGAGAGCTAATGTTTTTTATTAGGTACTCGCCTATCCCGTTTTAGAAATTCCGTTCAAAAGTAAAGCGGAACACTATTACTGTCGATTATATTCATATAAAATACATTTAACCATTACTGCCTAACCCTTTTAAGTACCCAAAATTAGTATAATGACTTTTTATTAAAGTAAGTATATTAGAATTCCTAGCAAAAAATCTTATATGGATGAAATCTCTAAAATTAATGGTTTACATGAGTTATGGGAATTTAAATATTTTTCAATATAAGAATTGGAGCCCAGTGAATTGTCCAGATAATTTTTTTGAATATATGCAAGTATAAGAAAAATATTGTATTATAAAATATAAATAAATAACTTTGTTACTAATTAATATCCTTTAAAATATAGTCTAAATTTGAACTTGATTTATGATTTGGTACGCCTGTATTTAGGCAACCTATTGAGCGCCGAAGAATGAAAGCTGCGTAAGAGCCGGAGGCGAGTCCAATCGGTGATGGAATCCTCCAGAGCGGCGGTTGGGGAACAGGGGTAAATTGCCCCAAATGGGGTAACAATGAAACTATCAGGAGTTAATAAGGACATTTTTAAAATTTTCTATTTTATAAACTATTATAGTATTTTAATGAATTAGCTAAGGGGCCAGTTAAGGGAAAAAGTTGAAATAAAAGTTAACTCTTATTTAATACTTTATTTTAAGCAACGTCTGCTGGAGATCAACTTTGCGTGTTTTTGTGACTTGGGGGAGTACTATATAAACCTCAATTCCACCCTTTAAAAATTTATTATAAAAAGTTTAAAACAAAAATTTAAAACATGCAATGATCTTTTCCAGCTGACGTGCACTGATAAAGAGCAGAGGTGTAGCGCTCGAAACGTTGTAAAATATCGATTACGTCTGCTTAAAATAAAGTATTAAATAAGAGTTAGCTTTTATTTAAACTTTTTCCCATAACTGGCTCCTTAGCTAATTCATTAAAATAAAATAGGGCCACCAAAGACGGTTCTTTTTAAATATTATAGTATTTTTACTTTGATAGCTTTTCCAAGAATTCAAAATCGTAAAATTAATAAATATATTATATATATTTTCGACTTTATTAAACGTAAAAACGAAAAACAGAAATCGGCTGAATGCCGAGGACTGTATTCAAATTGCGCTCACGTCAAAAAGTCCTAATTTTGAAGTCATTTTAGCGAAAATGAAACAACATCATTTTTCTAAAACGTAAAAGCATTTGAATTATGTTAATGTTTACAATTTTTATTTACTTACAGATAGTTTTCATGTAAATTTTTTTTTTGCTTTTTCAGAATGTAGGGGTAACAGCGACCTACGCAAAAATATTTTGGGGTGATGGCTGATGGTGATCCATCCGAATGTCTAGCGGGCTATACGCAAAATGACGTTGGATTGTAGCTAAGTGGATCACATCTTTTTTCTCTCCTGGTCCAGATTTAAGACTCCACAGACTTTAATAGCATAATCCGCAATAGTCTTGTGATAAAATATCTTTTTCAAATAAAGCGCGGCCAAAACACTTCTCATTGATAGGTCAATTATTCTTTGTCATATCAGTTAGAAAAATTATAAAAAAATTTATTTAAGATCATTATTTCAAGTTAGAAATATATAAGTTCAAATATTATTTTCACTCAATATTTGACAAAAATTCCCTACAGTTGATTCGTGATTGAATCAAATGTAGAAAACATTCTGTTAAAAAAGTTCTCCGACCTCTGCTCCAGAGCTTAAGGCATGTAAGCAATCAAGTCTGTATCATTTATATTCATATAAAATCCCAATCATAGTGAGAAAGAGAGGCGATATAATACTTTCCCTCTCTCTTCGAACTTTGTTAGCTAAATAAACTGTAAACAAGCGTAATAATTAAAAAGCCCCATCGAAGGATATTTTTGTTTTCCAATGCAAAGCATGGGTAAAGTAATGTAATCGGTCTCGCGGCAAGCGTGGCTTCAAAGAGGTCACTCAGGTAAAGACTGCGAGAACTCATGGACTCAATTAAAGTCACAGGTAGTATTCAATTAGGTTGAATTTCAGCACGTGCCGGTTTTTGTTATTATAATTATTATATTAATTCAAAATAGTTTCTAGTTCACTAGTAAACGTTTTTATAAATTGTTGCTATATATGTATATATGTGTGTGTGATTGTAATGAATTGTGTGATCTATCTATATTGAAGATTTAAGAATGAATGTTTCATGTGAAATGACAAATTCCGGTTCTTGAACGAGATAACTACTGAGGATGGTCGACCAGTGGTGACCGAAACTGTATAGTAATCAATTAAATAATTCTAATAGTTATTAAAATTATTGTTTTATTATTTTTGTGACAAAACCAACCCTTCAATTTAATGAAATTTAAATCAAGTCACTTAAGTTCTGGAAGAAAATTAATAAATTAATAATATAAATAAATAAAATAAAGTCAATTTGGTCAAGAAAGTCAACCATTAGATAGTATCAGTACTCAATTGCTCTAGAATTGCCCGTTTCGCTTATTTTCAATTACAAATATTTAGTAGATTTTAAATGATGAAAACTCGAGAATATTTCAAACAAGTCGAGACACGCATGGACAAGTTGAGACCTGTTGGCGGATTGATTTGCAAAAAAATGTTTTCTCGAATATTTCGAATTTATTCATTTTCTCTAATGAAAAAATATCAATTAAGTAAAAGAAAAATTATTAATACCTATGTAAGATACAAATTGTTTTCATTTTGGTATAAATTGTTTTAATTATACTTAATGAGCTGAAAATTGGTACCCAACTATGTTACAATGCACTAAATTTTAGCTTTTTACATGAAAACGTTTCCTGAGAGTACAAAATGCCAATCTTGAAAGGTTTTAGTTAATGAGCTGAAAATTGGTACGCAAATATGTATTTTCACATTACAATTCACCAAATTTTAATCTTATACCTGAAAACGTTTCCTGAAAGTACAAAATGCCAATCTTGAATGATTTTAGTTAATGAGCTGAAAATTGGTACACAGCAACTATTGTTACAATGCACCAAATTTTAGCTATATATCTGAAAATCTTTCCCGAGAATATGAATTGTCAATATAGAATGGTTTTATTTAATAAGCTGAAACTTGGTAGGCGACTATGTATTTTTGCATTTTAATGCGCCAAATTTTAGCTTTATATCTAAAACAATTTCGTGTGAGTATTAATTGCCAATCTTAAATAATTTTTATCTAATGAAACTCGATTCGACTCTATGTATTTTCACAATACACTTTACTAAATTTTAACTTTATACCTGAAAACATTTCGCGAAAATATATACATTTTTTTGCATGACTGTAATATTTTAATTGGTTATTTTTGATATTTTCTGATATTTGATTGAACAGGAAAAAAAGATATGATTATAAAATGGACCGATGAAATAAATTGATTTCATGAACACAAATTTATTGATAAAAAGAAAAAAGAAGTTGTCATCTGCTTGACCATTCAACAACTCTACTACTCTTGGCAATATAAAAGCTTACCAATAAATGTATTAATTGGTCTATTTGGAAATAAAATTGTAAAATTATTCATTTATTATGTTTAGAAAAAGATGGTTATTTCAAAAAAATTTTTTTTATTTATATATTGTCATCGAGAACAAAGCCCATTTAGAGAGCACATCAGTAAAGTGTTAGTAGTGTTAGTGAGGAGCCGATCTTTAGCATGAAGAAATTTTGTATACTAGACAGGCTCGGGCCCGGATCTCCGGCTTGAACATCGTCACCAACGATGCTGAAGCGAGCCCAGCACCCCTATCTTCAACCCCGACTCCCCCAAAAGTTCTAATTTGGATGAATTTAAATAAAGAATTTATTAAGAAACCAATAAATCTCCATTGGTTTTCTATTAATTATTATTGGATTAAATTAATAAAAGAGTAATTCTAACACTTTGCGAATTTTTCATATCGAACTGCATTCTAATGGTATCATCATTCAGTAAAAAGTTAATCAAAATCGGTGCTTTTTAATTGGGTAATTTTCGTAGACCGCAGGGCCTCTCAAAACGCGGGACCGGGTTCCGGCGAAGGCGCTGAACCTGACTTGCGCCGGTCCTGACTGTCGGTACATTACCTGTCTATATGTCTCTATGTCTGTACGTCTGTAAGAACATTATAACTCATAAATTAATCAGAAATTATATATATTAATTATCCCAGAAATCAACCATTGTATTAAAATTTAAAAAATTTAAAAAACAGGTACAGTAAAGTCTCGCTGATCCGAGTTTCGAGAATTCAAGGCTCAGACAAATCCGAGCCACTCGAACACGCTTTTTGTTTGTATTTCTTTCTTTCATTCTTTGCGGTCCCGTAATTCGTTTTTCCCAACACCGTGCTATACCATGACTACTTACTGAAGCAATGGTGTTGAAATTGCCGCTCAAAAACGGCGCAACATTCTAAAGCAGAATACACTGAAAGACTTCTTTAAAAAATAATACTGTACGTTGTTGTTTCTTTGTAGTAGATAAAACTTTAAAACTCGCAATTAATTACTTTACCTTGAGTTATTAGTTTCATTTCGTATACAGTATGATTTTTCGTATGATGCTCCGTATAGTCCGAGTTATTGAAAATCCAATGGCACCCTCCCCCATTACCTCGGATTAGCGAGACTCTACTGTAAATCTCTTTTAAATTTGACTTTCCATAATGACAAATTTACAAAAAATGAAAAAGTTTTCAAAATTCGATACGTTTCCAGTAAAATTTAGTCACTTGGTGATTTAATTGCACAAAGTTAACAAAGGGAGTGTCAGATTGATAAAGTGAAGCTCACTAACAGACGCTTTCGCCATATTGGATAACCCACAGACATCATTGTGTGTTGATACGATTATAAGTGAATTTAATTAAAAAATGGTTTGCCGTGTAGCCCACGACTGTGGAAACGGGCCACATATAAATCATAGAAGTCAATTATCATTAAAATAAAGTAGATTAAAAATTCAGTTTATTGGACAAAGTTTTTTTATTGAAGTTCTTCTTCAATTTTTGTACAACGTTTCGTCTCTCTCGAGACTTTTTCAAGTACTCAATTGGCTAGAACAACATTGGTTGAAATAAAGATAAAAATAACACTGAGACATAGTAGAATTTTTTCTTTCTAGATTGATACCATAAAACAATATAAGTATATATATATATAGAGACGAAACGTTGTACAAAAATTGAAGAAGAACTTCAATAAAAAAACTTTGTCAATAAACTGAATTTTTAATCTACTAATTATAATGGACATTAATCAACATAATTAGAAAAAATATTGAAATTTACCACAAGGGCCTATAGATATAGAAGATCATAATGAGATAAGTCCCTTTCACGATGATCATTCATATGTTTTCCCTCAAATTTTAAATACATATACAAAAGAAATTATAGCCTATATAGCTGTACCAATCGTCAAAAGTATCAAACCAAAAGTAGCTTGTGACTATTGTTCCAACGCATTAGAAGCTGAAATCGAAAGTGGCTTAATAAAAATTAAAAATCGAGGAGGATTAACTAATCCCTCCCCTGATGTAATGTAATATATATATATATATATATATATATGCAAAAAAGTGTGAAAAAGTCATGAAACAGGAACTTCACGAAAGCGGAGGTAATTGCCTTTTAATAAAATTCACGGCCTTTTCACTAACCAGTACTACTCTAAGGAATTTCATAGATAGTAAAAATGTATTTACGGAATTAAAGTTTCACACATTTGGACAATATCCGTTAGAAAATCATATTTCTTTATTGATAAAAACTATCATTGAAAAATAGTTTGATATTAGACTGCATTATATTGCTCGTCTTACAATAGACCACCAGACGAATAGACAATATTAAATAAAATGAATATTTTTCAGTGAAATTAAATAAAGAAATTTGATATAATTGTAAATATAGACTTGAGAAGGGAGTGATTTATTCGAAGCTTAAAATTGTAAAATTATTATTAAGTA